>JARJLE010000076.1:0-484635 GCA_029289555.1 Mycena latifolia
GCGCGCATACCAGCGCCATGGGACGTCAGACCCGACGGCGCCCCCCGCCCCCCCCGCCCCCTAGCGCGGACTCAACCTATCTTCTGTCTTGTGTTATTTAGAGAAGCATCCATTCATCCATCTTGTTTGTCGTTTCCCCCAGCATCTATTGTTATAATGTGACCTGTATGGATCATCCCTTGCATCTGTACATTATTTTATGTCTACCACCCATCACTACATATTACAGTGTACCACCACCCACCGCTTATCGCTGGACGTCTTGTATCGTTTGCTACGGCCATTCGCCCGCCAATGTAATGGTCTCTTAGGTTTTCATTGGGAGACTAAAAGTCGAAGTTCTTGTTGAGGTCTTCGTGCAGGAGCTCGCTCATGCCTGACGGCAGTTTAGGCTCGGTGCCGTCCGTGATGTACCCTGTGCATCGCGTTAGAGGGGGCAGGGAATTAGAATTGGGCCGCTGACTGAAGGGCATCTCCACGCTTTCTTTGGGGTTAAAGACAATCGTGGGGAAGTCCTGTGAAGGGGTCAGACATGCGAAGGGTCATAATGGTTAAGACGTACGACGTAAGGGATTTTGTCGAGGGGAACTGCACGGAAATTAGAGGCGCGTCAGGATATAAACGAGTGTGCAACGCACTCTTATCGTCCACGACCAACTTCGTGGCACCGAGCACCGTGTCGGTCGTCATCTGGACGGGGCCCAGGGGCTGTGTGGGGAACCCCAGCACGCGCAGCTCGGAGGTGCGGTCCCGCGGGGGGTCGTCACCTGCGGGAACTAGCTGAGAAACACTGAGGTGGCTGCCGAGGTTATGGCGCACCGAGGATACCCTGGCAGGGGTGAGAAGAACGACGGAGTTAGGGGTAATAGCAGCGCGCACCCCGAACAGAAACCACTTGAATCTGCGGTCGCCATCTTCGGGCGACAATTGCAGCTCCGTCTTGGGGTCGAGGAGGTAGACCTTCTCAAGAGGAATGGCGTGCTGCTGAATCAAGTCGAGCACGCCCGTCTGGTGGCAGCTTGCGTCCGCGAGCTCCACCTGGGGTGCAAAGACCGCCGACAGCGAGCCGCGGGACGCTTTGGAGAGGTGGGTGAAGTTTATTTGCGCGCTGGGGCCTGCGAGCATGCCCATGTCTGAAATTGAAGGAAAACAGAGCGATGAGGACTCCAGAGTGCGTTGTGGCTCGGGAGACCGACCGCGTACTCTAGTTCACCCAGGGCGGAATTGTCTTTGGTTGGTGTCGTCATCGTCTTCCATATATATCTGCCCTTGGAATTGGGCCTTGAAGCAGCAGTGTTATGTTCACCGATAGCGAAGACGAAACCCATTGCGATGGATGTGGTGGGTTGCGCAAGTGGGCGCTGGACCTTGCGCTGGCCGCGAAAACCAGAGAAGCGGGCTTATGTAAGGAACGCGTCTTTTCTTCCTCCACTTTCCGCCTCAAGGTCGCTCTGTTTTTCTTTGCCTTTTCTGCCTCGGTTATAATTAAGCGTCATGCAAACTATCAAGTCTTGCTATGCTCATGAATGCTGCAGCCCGACAAGGTCGGAGCACACAAGAGAAAAATTACAGTTTTGCATTTGCTCCTTGATTTGCTCACTGGTGACTACCCCGACATGATGCTACTGCCGCCGCTGGTTCCATATGAAGATGGCTCAGCCTGACTGCGGAGAGACTATGTATAGTCTTTGAGTTAAAGGCGGTGCTCTAACTGTGATATCCAAGGTGAATAAACAGATTCTGCCGCCTTTCTCCTGCTATATCGCCACTGGACAGCCATATATTGTCCAGATATACCTGGCCAGTAGGCAGTAGGTGGATTCATACAACACAGGCTCAGAACGCCAGTTTTACTCCTTACCCACCACATCTACGTATGGCCTCCGACTTACCGGGACTTGACGGAACTTACGGGGCACTGGAGATAGGTGCTGCTGCTGGTACTTTTCTCTATGGAATTGAGACGCTTCAAACTTTCAACTATTTCGCCAATTTCCAAAAGACTCGGTTTTGTTGAAGTGCACCGTAGGTTGCAACTTTCGTCTATCCGATTCATCTGAACGCGTTGAAAGGTGGCTGGAATCTGGTCAGTAATATGGAAGCATCTTGGAAGCGCCGATTTGCTGATTTAGCTTTGGGCAGGTTTCTAGACCTCGCTCAAATCATATGTACGTTGCACGCGGTGGGTTGGCATGGACCTCAGACGGGCGGTTGTTCACCTCTCAACTTCTTTCAGATCTATTTGATGACTGTTACGTTCTATGGTCAACCCCCCGATCAACAAATCTCCACCCCACCGCGTTCGATCCTGCTGGAGAGTTTTTGTACCAGGGTGTCAGCTACACTGGTCCAAGTAGGTGTTTCTTTAACAAATCATCTACGTTGATCCCAATAAACCCAGTCATTCTTCGCGAACCGGATTCGAATACTTTCCGGAAGCCGGTACCTCATGATCCCGTGCTTCATGTTGATCGTCCCTTCCTTCATCGGTTCTTTTGTTCTCGTGGGCAAGCTGTGGGGATCCTCCTCGGCGTTGATTCTCCTCAAAACACAGCTGCAATGGGAGACAATCGCGTTTTTGTCGTTGGGACCTGCCATTGACATACTCATCGCAAGTTTGATGTGCTTCCACCTTTGGCGCCTTCGGGAGTCCGAAACTCAATTCAGACGGTGTGCATTCCGTGTATTATATTCTCGACAATTATATTAACCTGACCATAGAATGCGAAACACGTTAGATATACTGATCCTTTGGACTGTTGGTGCGAACAGTTTTTTGTCGTGTGGATCAGTCATTCGTTTTAATCTAGATGTCAGAAACAACCCTTCTAACAAGGTATTACCAAATTAACGCTAAATCGAGTGTCGGATATCTAAATCTTCTCTCAGTTTAGCAGCCATAATAGAAATATACTCGTAAGTCTCCTTCCTGTTCCTGGGTGTTGGCTCATTGGCCACATTATCTCCAGTTCCTTGTACGCAACGATCGTGAGCAAAATTATAATGGACTTGTGCGTGAAGCATGCTCAGCTCTGGCAGTGCCGTTCATGACAATCCATATTATACAATCCAAATGTGAGGCTAATTTGAGAGGAAAAGATACGCGCTCACCACAGCGACAGTATTCTCGAACTCGATGCTTGCCGTGTAGGTTTCTAACGAGCTGGTATAATGAATGAGGCTGAGATCGAACCAAGCCTTAACGGGCGCACTCGATTCCAACTGATGATCAGAGAGCAGGAATGTCAGAGCCTCTGGCCTTTGACTTGCCGGCCAGTAGTAGGCAGGACGACAACCACTCCGCTTTTACTGTCTCAATTGCTCGCAACGACTCAAATAATCTGAACCAAATGCCCTAGATACTGGATGACGTTGGTTCTTTCAAGGTATTATGCCTGCGATACGTCTGCGTCTAATAATTCCTGATGGAGCTTCCAGGAATTGGAGATTGCAGACAACACCCGAGCCCGTAGCCCGTTGTCGTCGTGTAGCAGAAATAGGATCGGAAACAAATGAGGAACACCGACGTCCTCGGCCACATGTACTGGGAAATTCCGACGAGATGTTAGAGCTCCAAGATATATGGATGGAGTCTCAGCTTCAAGTTTTCGCGACTAGAGCAATCTCCGAGAGTCGAAAATTGCGAATAGAACATCGTTTTGAGTTGCAAACAAACTCGGAGAGTTGGCCACTCTTTTGACAAGTTCGGTATAATTTCGAGATGGCAGGGAAAATGACGAGCAACGCTTGCATCAAGTGGTTGAAGTTGAGTTCAATCTCCGCCTTCCGGCAAACACCGAATGCACCTTGTCTCCGACTTGCATGACCAATTTGTGTTTCAGGACTCAGCAGATATCACACAAATTGGATTCAAACTGACAGAGTTGGCCGCAGAAAAGGAAAACTCGGTATCTTCCCCAATCCGATCCAACATCTGTCCCGTTGAATTCTCTCGCTGCTCTAGATCTACCGCGGGGAAAGCGAAACCACAGCATCTCACGCCAGAGGACAACGTGAACGCCGTTCCCACTTTTCTAGCGCATCCTCTGCCAGTGCCTCACCTGTGGCGAGCACGTCCTCAGTTTCCGCCCCGCGGAAAAGGCAAATACATTCTGCTATGGATATTCGTTCACTCCTTTGCTGGCCAACATGCTCCTCCGTGTTTTTCCTATTGAAGGGCCGCATCACCCATTTTGGATCAGTCGCCGTCAGCTTCACGCAGTCACTTGTTTACTTTCCGCCTCAGATGTCAAACTCCAAAGGAATTTTGGGGGCGGCACGTTTGCGGCTCGCGTCAAGCCAAGTCCTCACCGCAGTATTGAACACAGCTACGAGAGAGCGCAGAATTCATTAATTATAATGTATCAACATTGGCATATCACTGTGTCTAATCTAACCCTGTCTCCGCTGCCACTGGTACTGCTCGCGCCGCGCATCCTGTGGCTGCATCCGATGTGGCGCGGACTAGACGCCGCCGAGACAAGCACGGTGGACGACGGCACCGCGGGGCATTGGACACGCACTGTGCTTGCCGGATGAGGCGCAGTGCGTGAGCGTGCGTTGCCGCGAGGGCGCACTCTAGATGAGGGATCGGGTGCACATCATGAGCATGATATGTGGCCCCCGCGAGCGTCCTCGTCGATGGCGGGCTTGGGTACGAGAAAAGCGCGCAGGCGGGGGGTGCCATGTCGAGGGACTGCACACGAGGACCTGCCCACGAAGGCCTGGTGATCTGCAGCGCATAAGTATTAGCATAGAGAGCGGTGAGGTCGCGCACCGTCCAATCACCTCCCGCGCGTGTCCGACTCCCAACTCGTCGAAGAAGCGCGTAGTCGTGCGTGAGTTGAGTTCTAGACCAATGATGCTGGATTGGCGATGGAACAACGATGGCGGGTACGATGCATGCGGCGATGGAGCGCGAGGGGTGCGGCGATGTGGTGGGGAGAGGAAGGGATGCGGGCGTGCTGATTCAATGATCGATGTGAGCGGACCTTGAGCTTGAATGTGCCGCCGTTGCCGCGATTGAAATTTGACATCTGAGGCGGAAAGTCAGGAGTGAACGCAATCCCGGTCCGTTCGCAATGGCACATATGCATCTTTCGGCCGCTGGCTTCTCCCGCTCTCATCGCCATATGCGTTTTCAAACATCAGCCCCAGCCCCAAACTTGGGGCGATTCTGTATGTCGCCTCGTGTCAAGTTGAATCAACCGTCATTAGCATGAAGTCTAGACTCTAGACGAGGTATCTTATGGGCGGCTCCCACATCAACCAGTACATATCTGCAGCAAACAGCCGCACCTATCTCCACCGCTGCTTCCGTCCCGGCGTTCAAAGGGTTCGTGCTATGCTAGGCTATGCTATATTAAGAAGAAACGCAACGTAAGTGGCGGCGGAGCGGTGGAGAGAGGACCGGGACGTAGCCGCGCTATAGTCGCTACCGGTAGTAGCCACAGGTACTTACCAATAATTGTTTGTCTGCCATGACGTGGCCGGGCCTACATAATTGGTCCCGACTCGCAGGTTTCCCAGATGGCCTTCGTACCATCATATACATCTCAACAACCATCCACATCCATGTCCTCCGACTCGACAAGACTTGACGGAACCTATGGGGCACTGGAGATAGGTGTTGTTGTCGGCAGCTTCCTCTACGGCATCGAGACGCTCCAAGCATTCAACTATTATCGCCAATTTCCGAAAGACTCGGTTTTGCTGAAGTGCACTGTACGCCGTTGCCTCCGTCTATCCGATTCGTGGCTGAATGAATTTTAATTGTGAAAGGTGGCAGTAATTTGGTCATTGCTATAAGCCTTCAAGCATTTCTTCGTTAATATGAAGTTGCACAGGTTTCTTGACCTCGCTCAAACCATATGTACTTCAAACGCAGTGGGTTTTAACACGCCTCGCTGGCCGTTAATTAGGCTCTTAGACTTGGATCCGTTCAGATCTATTTGATGACTGTAACATTTTATGGTCGACCACCTCAGGAAGAAATCTCGACACCACCACGCTCGCTCGTGTTGGAGATTTTATTTGCTGGTGTATCAAGTACAATGGTCCAAGTATGTGCTTCTTCATGTACTGTGCGTCGGCGGTGACGTCAATGAATCTAGGCATTCTTTGCGAACCGGATTCGAATCTTTTCAGGGACATGGTACATCATGCTCCTATGCTACATATTGATGGTTCCCTCTCTCATCGGCTCCCTGATTCTCATGGTCCTGCTGTCGAGATCTTCCTCGGCCTTGAGTTTCCTTGAAACACAACTACACTGGGAGATGATCGCGTTTTCTTCTGTTGGCCCTGCTGTTGATATTATCATTGCAACCTCGATGTGCTTCCATCTTTGGCGACTTCGAGGATCCGAAACTCAATTCAAACGGTGCCCATTCCGCAAGTTATTCGCCTTCAATTGATATTAACTTGTCTGTAGCATGCGAAGTACGTTAGATACATTAATCCTCTGGACTGTTGGTGCGAATCTTGTTTTTCGTCGGATTCAATGTTTCTTCTCATCTCAATACCAGAAACAACACTTCTAACAAGGTAGTAAATGAACGCTGAACTGGAGTGTCCTGTGGCTGACCTTTGTGTCAGCTTCGCGGCCATCATACAGATTGTTCTGGCAAGTCATCCTTTGATTATTGCGCCACCTTTGTGTTGACTCATTGGTCGCATTTTTTCCAGTTCCTTGTGCGCAAAGACTGTGAGTACGATGATAAATTCGCTACACCCATGCTCAGGTTCTTCCGGAACCCACCCTGGCCAGTGTCGTTCATGGCCTTCTATATAATACAGTCCAAATGTGAGGGCGATGTGGAAAGAATTAAACTCCATACTGACCACACAATCTGAACAGTGTTCTCGAATTCGATGCTTGCAGTGTAGGTTGCCGACATGCCAGTTAATTTATGTCGCTGGGATTGAACCAAATTGAAGGCTCAACGGTCGGACGCGATTCCGATCCTATGATCAGAGAACCGGGGTGTCAGAGCCTCTTGCCTTCGAATTGGCGGCCAGTAGGGAGGATGGCAACCACTCCGCCTTTTCCGTCTCAATTTCTCGCAACGACGGAAATCAACCGAGTCAAATGCCCTAGACACTAGATGTGAGTCTTTCAAAGGTATTAGACTTGTGACACGTCGGCGTTTAATGAAGCTTCCAGGATTTCGAGATTGCAATAGACCACTGGAACGCGTAGCTCGTCATCAGCGTTGAAGTCGTTGTGTAGCAGGATTTGGATGGGGAGGAAATAACGAACACCGACATCTCTGTTAAAGCAACGGGGAATTTCTGATGGGCCGGAGAAATCCTCCAGTACATGCGGCGGCGTACTGTAAACTTCGCCGCGATCAGAGTCCGGAAATAGCGATAGAATATCGTTTCTTGGTTAGGAAACAATCTCGGGGAGTCCACCAATCTCCTGGCAAGTAACTTACCGTTAAGTAAGTGTAATTTCCGGAGAGAACGTGACAAGCAACAGATAAGATACGATTAAACTTCACAACGTTTAAAAGTTCAATCTCCGCTTGCCCCTCGGCAAACACCGAAGGCATCTTGACTCCATCTTGCATGAGCGATTTGGCTCTGAATAGTCCAACCACCTCTGGCCCTCAAGTTAACGCGATTACCTACGGTCTCGTGCCAATCGTGTCTGGGCGTGCGCACACTTGCCAGTGGACCCACAACCTCAGAGTCACAGAGTGACTGGACTGACAGAGTTGGCAGCAGAACCCTACAAATCCCTCAGTGGCCTTCGAAACCCGATTCAAGAGCTGTTTCATTAAATTCTTCCGCCGCCTCACCGTACTAAAGAATGAAAAACAGCAGCATACCAGTCACGTCGGAGGACGACTTGGATGACCATTGTCGTCTGGCCGAAGCATCTTCGGCCCGCGTCATCTGTGGCGCGCATGTGCTCAGTTTCCAGCCCGCTGATCAACCGAACGAAGACCGTTACTTCGTCGAAGACTGGACGCTGCCCAACGGCCGTTGGAAAGTGCTAGCGATATTCGACGGTAAGAATCATCTTGACTTTCTGCAATTAATGGTAAAGCTGCGGCAGGCCACGGTGCTGGGACCGAGGCTGTGGACTTCGTTGCCGTCACTCTCCCTAGCGTGATAAAGGCTGCACTTTCTTCGCTGACAGATGAAGACATCTCAAACGCGCAACTGGCCGCGCTGCTCATTAAGTGCATCTACGACGTCGACATGCGCATCGAGTCCGATTTCGTGGCGCTATTTCCGAGGGATATCAACGAACTCTCGCAGGAGGATATTCGCCGAGCGATACAGGATCAGCACTCCGAAGACTCCCGTATCGAGGTTCTTCGGGCGCGAACAGGCACGACCGCGATTGTTGCGCTGGTAGACCCCAAGAAAACGATTCATGTGGCGAGCCTTGGCGATTGCGACGCAGGTAGGCGCTTTTATCAGTCCTGACGTCGTGTCTCAGGCTGCTGAGACTGAACCAAGTGCTTGGGACGAAGGGAGAGGCAGGATGGCAGACCAAAATTCTGAGCGCCCGCCACAATTGCGCGAATGACAGTGAAGTCGGGCGTATCAGAGCGGAACATCCTGGTGAAGCCGAGTGCGTGAATGCCGAGACCTTGAGGACCTTGGGCTTAATTGCTGTCACCCGAGGCAAGTCCAGGCATTCATCCTCTGACCCACTGAAACTGACTGCCCCAGCCATGGGCGATATGCTGTTCAAACTCCCCGCAGTCTACACCGAGCGTGTCGCGCCGCTTTCCCTTCCTCCGATGCACCCCAACTACGACCTCCAGGGCCTCGCGGCACGTAACATCACGCCCCCGTACCTATCCAACATCGCACAAGTCAAGCACCTCGCTCTTCCCCCGTCCGACGCGCAGGGCTCTCCCCAGCTGCTGGTCATGGCTTCCGACGGACTCGTGAACATCCTTGCCAGGTCCCAAAACACGCTGTCCGAGGCCGCGCCCCGGTGGTGTGCTGCTGCTGCTTCCAGGGACCAGACGAAAAATATGGCGGTGGATGTCCTGTGGGATGCGTGCCAGCGCGACGACGGTGAGAGCCTCTACAGGAGCATGGTCGAGGGGCGGTGTGGACGACGAATTGACGACATTACGATTGTTGTATGTGCTTTTTAGGCACCATTTCCAGCGTATATTTCAATCAAGTGCTTTGGGGACGGGGCAAATAAATGTGCTTGATCAACGTACATCGGGTACACAAGGGCGTAGAAACTAAATAGATAAGTAACTGCGTGGGGTATTAGGAATCCACTACAGATTTTAAAGACCAAGGACCGAGTGCAAGGAAGCGGTTATTCACTTCTGAGCAAGAGTCTGGTCACGACGTTTCTCAGATGCCTCGATGATTTTTTTCATATGCCCCGTTGCCGCGGCCAGCGCGGCCCGTGCCAGCAACCACGCCAGCTCAAAGGCCTCCCACAGTAAGGAATCGCTCATCGCAAGCTGGGTCATAGTCTCCCACACCGCGTGTAAATGATGCACGCGCTCCCAGAACTGCTCAGGGCCACCCTGCGTGCCGAGGATGAGGTGTTGTGTGAGGCTGATGATCTCTGGCTGGGAAGCGCGCGCGGCCTTAATTCGGTCGCTGGCATTCCCGCGGCGAATTTCTGCAAGAAACTTGGTTGGGAAAGGGATGAGCGCGTCCAGAAACGTGTCGGCGCGGCGCGAGTACATGAACGCGCGGAGAATGACGAACGCGGTCCTGGAGGGCACGTTCAAGCGCATGACAGGCAGGCTGATGAAGTCTGGTCGGAGGGGGCGCACGGTGGGGGGCATGGCGAGCCTTGCGCAATGAGCGGCGAAGACGGGGCCGTGGATAGCAATCAGCGAGACTGGCGCGTCTGGGGGCGTGAGGACGTTAAGAGGCGCGCCGAGTGCAAGCACGTGAGTTGGGGTAAGGACCGGGCGATTATCTGGACGGTCGGGCCGCGCAACGTGCAAAATGGGGGGCACACTATTGCTTGCCATCGAGTAGGGGAGTTGGACGCCGTCTAGACCTGCGAGCAGCTGGTCGGATCGCAGGAAAAGCTGGTGGCGGATGACATGCCCTGCTAATTTAGCGAGCTCCGGTATCATCATCGCGAGGGTCGGGCGGGCCACGTCGTCGACGAGTGTAAAGTCCGCCGGCCGCGGGAGGAAGGTCGGGACGGTCTCTATTGATAAAGTCGGAAGGATATCCTCGGCGGTGGACTGTGGCGTAGTGCGGGACATGGCGAGATAGAGGTGTAGTTAAGTCGTTTTCTGGGGCGGAGCATGTGGATGAATGCGCATATATATATATGCGCAAGCCAAAGCGCTGTAAAAGGAAAGTAAGGGCTTTGGTGGCATTGTGATGTTTGTACGTTTGGTCGGTGGCCGCCATTGTCCCAGTCGGGTAAGTGGCGAACAACTGCGGAAACAGATCAAAGAGTCCACACGCGCCCATAACTATACAACTTCGTGAGTCGTGCATCGTGGGGCGGTGATCAGGTAGCCGACGGTCGACAATCAGTCAGTAGCAAGCCCAAAGTCGCTGATCCAGAGGTTCGCTGCACAGAACGTTCTCCTTCGCCTGGTAAGTTCTTACCAAAGCCCCAGGTAGGTAGGTAGGTAAGTATATTCCGGCGCGGTCCCGTTAAGAAACAGCCGGGGCCCGTACTTGAATGGAGAAAATAGGCTAGCGCAAGTTAGATTGCCCGACAAGCGTCCTGGTCAAGCGGTCTCGCTTAGATCTTTTCCGCAAAGGTGATGAAAGAATGTTTGCATGTCTCCATGGCCAGATGGAGAATGTTCTCCAGTAATCCTGGGCGGGAGCACCTGTCCAGAGCTGCTAGTTCACGTATCCAAGCCCGGCAAGCCGCCTTTGAACTCCCTGCCAACTTAGGTGGCAATGCTTGAGATTCTTATGCAGCGGATGCGCCAAGGAGCAAAACGGCAAAATCCGCCACTGGCAGATGAAAGTTAAGGAGGTAGAATCACTGGCAACGAAGGAACGAGAGAAGGATTTGATGGCATCAAATGCATGGCCGGGCCGACTTTCCGAGTCATCGCAAATTTGGTAAGTTGAACCAAGTTGAACTTGCTCCTCGATTTCCACCATTCAGTGTGACTATGACTGACTACCAACCGAAAATCCTCCGCTATCGATGATCCTTAAATTTGAAGTTCTTCTCTACGTACATGCTTCTCTTCAACCATTGAAATTACTGTACTCGCATCTGTGATCACAGAGAAGAAAATTATATTGGAATCCAAGTTGGAATCTGTGGGGACTGGTGCGGTTGATTTTATCGGATGACTGAGCAGACGGCCGGCCTATCTCTTGCGTCCTCCAAAATTTTGTTATTCCGGTTGAGATTACTTTCCGTTCTTTCGGGCTCCGAGCTCTTTTCATCTACACTGGGCAGCAAGCTCTTAGCTCGGTATTAAAGGCATACAATGCCAGGTACATTCTTTGTGCTCACTTGCTTAAGCAATCCCGGATTCCCGACAGAAATGGTTGATGGCCGCCTTGATGGCCGCGGCCAAGCCTTTCTATTTCAACAATCTTATCTCTCGCCATAAAATGTAAGCCTCTTATCACGCGTTATCCGTTGACCACCATGCTCTTTTCGCTCCTCCTGGCCTTCCCGCTGGTCGCGGCTCACCAGCACCACCTCCAGCAGTCTACCCCCGTCGCCGATGTTGCGAGCGAAGAGTGGTTCAAGAAGTACGGTGATCAGCACGACCTCGGGTACACGGGACCGCTGAGCTTCAACCACCTCCCGTACGCCAAGTGCCTCGAGGACGCGTCGCACGCGTTCGATATCGCGATCCTGGGCTTCCCGTTTGACACGACGACCTCGTACCGCGCCGGCGCGCGCCTCGGCCCACAGGCGATTCGTATCGCCGCGTCCTCCACCGGGCGCGGGCACACGCTGGCGTGGGGCAGCAGCCCCTTCGACTTTGGCGCGAGGATAATGGACTGTGGAGACGTGCGTTTTCTCATTATTCAATACATATCTGTAGAGCTGAAGTCAAGGTATTTAGGTCCCGCTAACGCCGTTCGATAACGCAAAGGCGATAGACCAGATGGAGGTCGCGTATTCGACGCTCCTTGACCGCCCAGTGCAGGGCGAGACCAAGTCAAGCACCGCCGCCATGGCCAGGGACGGGAAGGAGCACCCGCGTTTGGTGACGCTCGGCGGAGATCACACGATCGTGCGTACTCTGGTTGCACTTGAAGGCAATTGTTGAATATTCAACGACGCAAGGTACTCCCAATTCTGCGCTCGCTTTACAAGGTTTACGGGCCCATCTCGGTGAGCAATTTGCGCAGACTGGGCGTCGTCCGGCTGAACTGTGTCAGGTGATCCACTTTGACGCACATTTTGACACGAGCAGCACCGAGGGCCGGACGGGGCAGGAGCGCATCAGCCACGGCTCGTACTTCTCCATCGCCGCGGAGGAGCGCCTCATGACGAACACGAGCATCCACGGCGGCATCCGCCAGAAATTTGGGGTGCGTTGCGGTTGCGCTCCAAGTTGATTTCTATGCTGATGCACTCACGTCGGCAGGGGAAGGACATGGTCGAGCACGACGAGGCGGTCGGGTTCGCGGTGATCAGTACGGAGGACATCGACGATTATGGCATCGAGCAAGTCATCAAGAAGATCCGCGACCGCGTCGGGACGGGGCCCGTGTATTTGAGGCAAGTTGAATCGATGCCATTCGTTCTTCCATCCTGATGTAAGTTCTTGCACTTACTAATCAAGTCTCGACATCGACGTCATTGGTAAGTCCCAGCCCAATAATACTCCAAAGGATCTTCTTATAATAATAATAACTAGATCCCGGCATGGCGCCCGCAAGTACGTGTCTTGCTGCTTTATGAAGCAACTGCTAACCGCATTCGCGCAGCTGGAACCCCAGAAGCCGGGGGATGGACAACGCGCGAGGTCAGGCGCATCCTCCGCGGTCTCGCAGGTCTCAATTTCGTGTAAGCCTACGTCTCAACGCGCTCGTTTCTGATGCTGATGTGTGCCCTGCAGCGGCTGCGATATTGTCGAGGTCGCGCCGGCGTACGACCACGCCGAGATCACGTCCCGGGCGGCGTCGGGGATCGTCGCTGACTTCCTGCAGATGATGCAGGCGGATGCGCCGCCTAAGCCCCACGTTGGGCCGTGGTTATTGGACGACTAGAGAATAGACGTCTCCACTTGCTTATTTTCCTACGAAAATTAATATTCAACTATTCTTTGACTCACGCTTATATTGTCTCCTTGATTCCGTATCCAACACCCTTCCGGCGAGTTGATTCCCTTGACTCATGTCACCTTTGACCGGTATATCGCGAGTGTGAACCACATTTCGGGCATCTCGGCGTTGTGTATTTCAACGGTAGGATTTGTATCCTTGGATCTTTCCCAAGACGCCAACCTATGACTTGCAGTGGCTTTCTGGACTCGGACTTACCGTACCTCCCGTTCGCAAGCACCGAAAAAGACAAGGGGGAAAAGGGATGTGGTAGGAAGCGCAGCAAATATGGATCCGGCGGCCCTATATGTTCATTTCTCATTCTCGAACCGATTCACCAGTGTCCCGATATGCGGCAGAATCTCCACCGCGAACTCATCCCCGTCTCTCAGATGCTCCTTCGGGTTCATCATCCCGCCCACCCCCGCTGGTGTTCCCGTCAGAATAATCGTCCCTGGCCGAAGGCTCGTTCCCTGCGAGAGGAAGCTGATGACCTTGGGAACGGAGAAAATCAGATCGCTGGAGAAGATTCGCATTGGTTCGTTATCCCGAGAGCGCGAAATGGATGCGTACTCGAGCCGACTATTCTGCATCACTCTGCCATTTTTGAGACCACGCATGTGGAGCGCACTGACATCCGGTATCAGCTCCGTGGAGACGATGACGGGCCCTGGTATGGCATGTTCAATTAAACGAACAGAAAATTAATTTGGCGGGAGAATGCTCACCAATAGGACATGCGCCGTCGAAGCTCTTGGAAAAGCACCATTGGCTTTGTTCGAATTGGCTGAAGCGACTAGACACGTCGTTGGATGCGGTGTATCCGAGCACATACGACAAAGCCTCCGCTTCGGGGACGTTCTTCGCGGTCTTGCCAATCACGACCGCGAGCTCGGACTCGTAGTCCGCGCAATCGTACTGGAGAGTGAACTTCGGGATGATGGTCGGCGCGGGAAAGGGGTCTCCCAAGGCCGTCTCTGGCTTCCTGAGGATCAGAAGTACACGCGTGAGCTGGGGAGGGAAACTGATGCAAGTGGCTGCTTCACATGAACAGGACTGGCACTTCCGGAACCTCCAGCTTCAGTTCTTCGGCGTGTTTCCGATACTGGAGCAAAGAGAGCGACTAAGCGGGATCGCCTGGCGATGGAACGAACAAACTGACATTCAGCCCGACGCAGCGGATTGTGCCAACTTCGTGCGCCGCGAGGGGACTCAACAGCCGCTCGACGACTTCAATCTTGCCCGTTGGTTTTCCAGCCTGGAGAACGGAGGATCCGTCGAAGACTTCTGCCTTGATCTCTTTCCCCTCGCGCGACGCCAATCCGACGTCTTGCGTGCCGTCAGTCGGCTGCCCGATGAGTGCCTGGCCGCCGGAGCGCGGGATGAAGCGTATCAGGCCTGATTAGGAGAGCCAGTTCTTCAAGGAGTTGGGGGTAGAGTAACTGCACGTACGTTTCCATGCAAGCGGAATGGCGGACATGTTGGTTTGGGACAAGTCGTATGTCGCTTACCTTTTTAGGCAAGTGTTTCTCTCTCTTTATAAAATTAGGCATGTCCGTCTGGACTCTGAAGCCTTTTTAAACCCCGTTTTAGCTGATCAGTCCCAACACAACGGAATATCAAGTTAACCTTCAGAAGGATTGGGCATTTCCTCAGCACGTGACAATCGCGTCGCGTCCGCCAGTAACCTTATAATTCTGCATCGAAGTACTGACCTCAGGCGAAGTGCTGGGGCGCCCCAGCGCGCTCTTGTTACTTAAGCGCACGCGTTTCCACGTCCTGCAGTAAATCACGCTTTTTGTGTGGAAAGCAACTGTACCAGTAGATGCGTAGATAGGTAAGTAGAAAACGGATAATCCTGCTAATTTTCTTTTTTGTTTGCCAGCGACCTTTCATAAGTTAGCTCCACAGTAAAAAGGCCTACTATAGCTTCAAACTCCTAGATTCTCATGACATGCATGCATCGTCATTATCAGTACAAGTTACAATTTCATTTCATAGTTAGCTGCCGAACCCCGCGCTACCGGGAAGGAACTAAACTCCCTTCTGATTGCGACGTGATCGCGCTCTCCACCCCGGACCCCAGATATTGCACGCCATCACAAGGAGCATCCCAAAACCAATCAACCCCGCAAAAAGGCCTGAGGCCTTCGCGTCGCCCATGGATTCGTATGCGGGCGGAAAATAGAACGGCGCGACCTACCGCTGGCCGTGAGCCGAGGACAGAAAATACGAATATTGTCAGTGAGGCTTACGAAGGCATAGACCTGGCGGAGCAGGGCAATGAACACGGACACATCCGCGGTCTCCTCTAGGTACGACTCGATGGCGTACGTGACGCACACCGTCGTCACCAGCTGCTGCCCGAAGATCGCTATCGCGGATCCGACATCCTGCGCTCATGATCAGCGCTCGCGCAGCTGCGCGGAGAGAAATTCAGGCGCACCGGAGTGACGTTCCATTTACCGGGCGTTGCGTTTTGCAGCTGGACGCCCCAGACTACGACCAGTTAGCTGAGGTATGGATATCGGATCTCAACCGAGGGAAACCAACCAATTAGCCCGATAATCGCGAGCAAGAACCCAGGTGGTGCCAATGCAAGCCGGAATTCAGGGATGCGCCGGCCACCGGCGCGTTTCGTGCGCCAGTTCACTAGTTGATCGCTCCCGTACCCGGCCAGCTGCTCTCCGAGTACGCCGCCGATGAGCAGCGCGATGAACTGCAGTGAAATTTGCCCGGGCGTGAGATGGAATTTGAGGCCAAAGAGCTGAGATAAAATCAACGGTTCAGAGACGTCGTTTAACACAGGCCGCGCATACCTGAGGCACGAGGACGGTCTGCACAAATTTAGTCAGAGCTATGCATGCCAAGATTTGAAGCTCGACGCACCATCAAGACATTGGTGTACGCAAATGTAATTGCGTACGCAAGAGTAGGCAGCAGAACGACAGGGCGCCAAATCATGATCAGCGGTCGACAAATCTCTCGTAGAGTGATTGGTCTCCGGTCGTAGACGTGGAAGGTAAAATATCCAAGCCATCCGGCACGTGTGGCGACCTCCTTCTTGCCGTATCCCTGCCCGGGAGCGCGGCGGTTCAGGTAAAGTGTCTCGGGCCCGAAAAACAGATGTGCAAAGAAGAGCGCAAGATGTATGGCGGCGAGAAGGTAGAACGCGGACCGCCAGCCTTTGAACTGAACCAAGTAGCCTCCCCTAAGAACGGGGAATCAGACTGGTTTGTTCGAGCTTTCGGAAGAAACCATTGCACATCAAGGGACCTAAAATTGGCCCAATGGTCACCAGGAGGACTAACAGCGCATCAGTTGAACCTTTTGGAACGAACGTATAGAAAGGACGAACCCCATATACCCATTTTGCGGCCCTTCTGGTAAGCGAAGAATAATTCGCCGACGGTTGATGCACCAATGGACTGCGCTGAGGAAATAAAGATGGATTGGAAGACCCTCGCTGTCATCAGCGCGCCGTATGAATTACAAAAAGCGCATCCGAGGGCGCACGCGGCTGACACGAGAGTAGAGATGAGGTAAACCGGACGGCGGCCGATGCGGGAGGATAGTGGGGACCAGATGAGCGGCATCGCTCCAAGAAAGAGAATTTGAACAGATCTAGACTTTCTGTTGAGACCCTGTGGAAGTAAGGGTTGCAGCGGACGCACGTTATGTAAGATGCCTTCGCAATTGAGATATCGAACTCTGCCGCGAACAGCTGGAAGGCCGGGATTACAATCGCTGGTTCCAATGAGCTCCTGAAAATAGTGCAGCAGTAAAAATTACCTCCACTAAAAGGGCCCTGCATAGCTTGCACGCTCACGATATACAATAACAGATTCTTCCGCCACCTGCGACATAATAAAATCATTGACACGGCCATGAACCAAAAACTGGACGTACGACGGCCAGTTTAGAGGGTCAGCAGGAGAATCAGACGGCATTGGAGACAAATCCTAAGACGCGGCGTGAGCCAAATTTGAAGCTGAGATGAGGAGCCGAGGAACGCACAACTCTGCCATGGCGTTTGTACACTTCGCCGTGCCCGGCAGCCTCTACGTCCTCCACCAACGTCGTCTCGGGCTTGTCGCTTCCTGGGTGGTCTGTGGGCAAGCTCCCTTTTTCGTTTTCGACGGACATGGTGCGAGGTGCGTGTTGGATAGATGGATAGACAAGAGGCCGGGGTAGAGATAAAAATGGATCCCCACTCTTCTATTCGGTGCAAAGCGCTCCCCGCTCACGCGAAGTGTCGTACAACGAGCTAAGTATAGGTATCCACTTTACTGTCAAAAGCTGCCCGATGGTGCGGTCCAAGGTGCGGTCGTCGCGTGAGCAGTTGAATTGAATGGCATGACGTTAGGAATGACTCCTGGCTTGCTGGCACCGGCGATGTCCTCCGCGTTGTCGACAAAGGAAGCAATAATAGACCTCGAATATACCCGTCCAGAGCAGCCAAAAGCAAGCCAAAGCATGTGGCTCCGACACCGCAGAGTCCGCGCGTTGTCGGTCAAACTTGAAGGCAAGTCATTAATGGACCTCCTATTCATGCAATCGAGCCAAAGCATGCGTCATTGTGGGTGGAAGAGAAGCAATAGACCTCGAATATGATCAATGCAGGCGGTTCCGAACCGCAGAGTCCGAGCTCGGAGCATTGTCGGTTGAAGGGTAACAAGGATAGACCTCGAATCCAAAATTGATCCAAAAGCATGCGGTTCCGAACCGCAGATTCTTGCGCATCATCGGTCGAAGGGAAGCAATAATAGATGTTGAATACGGCCAAAGCATACGCTTCTGAGAGTCTGTGACGCGGCCGGGGTCAAGGTGGCGCGCCGGGTCAGACGGTTGTTTGATCCAGCCCGGCCCGGGACCCGGTTCGGCATCTTCCTGGCTTGCCCCTTGATGCGATTTCAAACCGCACCTTGGTCCTTGGACAAGGACTTCACCATGTCTGAAACAGAATACCGACTTGTTTCCGTCAACACCGCTCCGGAGCGAGCCAAACGTCTCATTGGGCGCGTCGTCGAGGACGTGAAGGACCGCTACACCATTTCACACGTCGCGAACGCGGAGAGTGAGCGATTTCCTGCTCTATGACCATGGTTCTCATACAGTCCAAGGAATCGAGGACGTGAAAGCGACTGTCGAGCGCGAAAAACCGAACCTTCTTGTGGGCTTGAAATCTGAAGCTTTCTATAGATATCTTTGACATTAAATCTAGTTCACTGCTTCCATGTGGACTCCGGAGCAAGCGAAGGTATTCTGTTCTCGTCGTCTCGGGAATTGCACTATCTAGCCCTTCTTCAGGAGATTGTAGATATTGCGAAGGGTGTGGTCCCTGATTTGAAGACGTTCAATATTCCGCAAGGTCTTCAGGTCGAAAAGGTACCTGTCGAAGCTTCGCAATTTTGAAGGCTGCTAATTCACCCTCTGAAAGGGTCCCGACGCAGTTGTGGAATATATCAAGGAGAATCTTCCGGGTCTACTTGATTCTTAGATTCAGAGTTGTCGACTAGACTAACGAGCTCGAGTCTGTCGCGTATATATATACACATCTCCAATGAGAAAATAAGGAAGGGAAGAGCCGAGACAATTAACATCATAAGATTATGAATTACAAGATACAGAAGGTCCACTCATTCGCTGGATCGATATTTTTTCAACAGTGCCTTTCCGTAGTCCCCTAGGTTTGGAAGGCGGTTGATAGTATGAATATGGCATTTCGCAGGGGAAGTGTTGGTCAGGAAGACTTGAAAATCCACAGCCTATTAGGAAAGCGGTCGAGGACGCTAATAGATAATAGACGCACTTCCGCAGTGAAAGTCAAATTCGCAGAGGGCCACGGGCGAGTGGAGTCGGAAATAGTACGGGTCGCTCAGCTCAAATCCGCCGATCCACGCGAAATATGTCTCGCCAAGATGCGCCTTGATCAGCTCGAGGCGGGCGGCTAAAGGCCCGGCGGGGAGATAGATGTTGAACACGTTGAAAATCCGCATGACGGCGTCTGTTTGCTCGGGCGTGAAAAGCGACACGGGACAGCCCTCTGTGCGACATTAAGAAAACTTCGGGACAGACAGATAGAATAAACCGACCATACGGTAAGACGCGATTGTCCTGCCTTGCGCCGCCGAGATGGCGTTCGTCGAAGGGGTTCCAGCGATCTTCGGGCAGGCCCTCGGGGCCAATGGTCTTGCTGAGTTGCGCTTTCGCCTGAAGCTCCGGGGCGAGGCCCCGCATAAGATTAAGTGCCTCGATTTCCTCGACCGTGAAGAGCCGCAAGCCCGCGTGGGGTCCTTCGTCAATGCGATCAGGCTCCGCTCCCATGAACGTCGGCCCGATGACCATGCGCCGGCCCTGCACAACCACGTTTAACGCGAGGTGGTGCCCGAAGAACGTGTAGCCCCAAGGCTCGACGGGATGCGGCGTGGCAAAGAGGCGGAAGTTGTAGGAGTGCTCGTTCAACACCGCAGGGCCATTGACCAGCTGCCCCAGAAAGCCGTTGGTCAGCGTGCAACCGATGACTTTGGCGAATCCTTCGGGCGATGTAGACGCACGGATGAGTGAGTGCACGGCCTGCTGGACTTCGGACGTGCACTCATCCATGCGCAGCCCACCTGAAAGAAAATGAGTTCAAGGGGGGAGAAAATATGAAGGGAATAGGCCCACCTGGATTCATGTACAGCTCGGGGTTCGACCAAACGCGAAACTCGTCCTCGTCGACAGACTTCTTCGACACCTCTTTCCGCTGATCTGGGCTCAGAACACCCAGCAGCGCGTTGGCTGCTTCAACCATAGCATCCACAGGTGCGCTCTCGTCGTCCGCGTAGTTGTATAACCCTTCCCGGACGGTACCATCTGCAGTGAAGCCCTTGTATGGCGTCTCCAGGTTCTTTGCTTCAAGGCGGTTGATCAGCCAAGCAGGAGCTGGGATTTCTCTGCGACTTTGACACCAGGAGAGTGCATCGTGGCCCGAGATGCCCGCAATCTTCGGATGGTCTGGCACTGGAATGATTTCGCGAAAGGGGACAGTCGCAGATGAGAGCGGGGCTGACGGGTCGTCTGCGAGTATATAGCCAGAGTCCTTTGGGAGTGAATGCGACATGTTGTACGATGTCCCCTTGTGTTGTCAAGGTTCGGGTACTCGCCGCGCTCAACTCGGAGTCGCAGTTTCTGGCCTGGTCCAAACTTGAACGGTTGCCGACGCCACGGCCCACGGGGTATAAGTGAGGAGAATCTGGGGCAGCGGTGCCAGGCGGACCCCCGGTCACTACCTGTAAATCGAAGATTAGATGCATAGATAACGGAGATCATCATACTCGCGTCATGGGATCGGCACCCCGCAACCCCGCATCATGAGCGCCCGAAAGCAAAACCAATACTTGGCCGACTAGCTGCACTCCTTCTCTCGCTGCTTGACTCTTGAAATGAGTGCGCTTCTGGGTTCAACGCTACATGTGGTTATTGCTGGCGCGGGAATGGGAGGGCTGGCAGCGGCACTTGCACTCGCCAAGAAAGGATTCGAGCACATAGATGTCTATGAAACCGCGAGCAATCTCGGTTTCGTAGGAGCGGGCATCCAGGTCGCTCCAAATCTTTCGCGCGTGTTGCAAAGTCTGGGCGTTTGGGACTACATGAAAGAGGATGCGGTGGAGATGAAGGAGGCTTCCATTCGAGGTATGGGACTTTTCTCGAGCGTGATCTCTCACTCATCGCGGTTGGAATCAAAGTATCAGCCACGGATGAAGAGCTCGCGAATGTGAAGCTCACACATGTTGCGGAGCGCTATGGACAACCACATTGTGTAAGCCTTCAAGTTCACGTCTCCTTACCGAGTATTTTTTATCTGGTGCAACTTCGCCTTTCCAGGTCGCACACCGCTCAGCTCTCGCGAATGCCTTGTATGAAGGCTGCAAAATAGCTGCTCCTCGAATTAAGTTCCACTTCCGCACCACCGTCGTCGGCGTGGATTTCGACAACCGCCGGGTTCAAGTGAAAGAGCGGGACGAGGAGGGCGAGGGGCACTGGGTAGATGCCGACATAATATTCGGGGCGGACGGGGTCAAAAGCATTATCAGAAAATACATGTTAGCTCGACATGGAGAAGACGACGACGGTCAGTCCTTTACCTCGTGTGCCTTCAAGTTCCGTGCATGCCATCTGAATTTATAATATTTTATTTTATAGCAAAGGACACAGGTCAAGCGGCCTATCGTATTATGTTGCGTCGCGATCAACTGGCATACGATCCCGAACTTTTAGCGCTCGTCGAATCGAATACAACATTTCGCTGGATTGGCGCCAGACGGCATATCATCGTTAGTCCTTTTTTTTTGGTTAATGAAATTTACTGACAAGAACAAATTGCCAGGCTTACCCCATCTCAAGAAACACCATCTTCAACATCTCCACCGCCCAGCCCGATGTGAATTTTGCCGTGGAGCCCACGGCGTCGTGGACGACACGAGCGGACAAGAGCGCTATGTTGAAGGTGTATTCCGACTTCTGCCCGCTCGTCGTACGCATGCTCGAGCTCGTTCCCGAGGGCGAGGTGTGCGAGTGGAAGCTGCGCGTTCACCATCCGCTCAAGACGTGGGTGGAGGGGAATGTCGCGCTGCTGGGGGATGCGTGCCATCCTACTCTGCCGGTTCGTTTTTCTGACTACCGCTGCGACACGAATTGACATTCTCCATATAGCATCTAAATCAGGTATATTCTTGTCCTGGTTTCCCCTCCCACTACTGACCTGGTATATAGGGCGCCGCACAGGCGATAGAAGACGGTGCAGTCCTCGGAGTCGTGTTGAGTAAACTGACGGACAAAAAGGACGTGCACACAGGCTTGCTCGTCTACGAGGTAATTGGGCCCGCGATAGCTTCCCCCCATGATCTGACCTATAGTATTAGCGTCTGCGAAAGGCACGGACGGAGCATCTCGTGGAAGAAGCTGCCGCTTCGGGGCGGGCACTGCACCTTACCGACCCGGAGGCGCAAGCCGCGCGCGACGAGGCATTCCGGCAGGTGAAGCACGGCGGCCCGAATCCCGATCGGGCAGTCGACAGGGAGGTGCAGGACCTGGTGTACGGGCACGATTGTGTTAGGAATGCGGAGGAGCATTTTGAGGAATATTTTGCTGAGGCTAACATGTGCTGATGCGCGGTTTCATGGAATATTATGCACGAGTTCAATGCAGCTCGAGAGTAGCTCGTTGGAGGAAGAAGAGCGCGAAGAGTAATACGAGGAGCATCTCGGACTGTCGAAGTGAGATTTGACGGGGTCTTGAGAACGAGGCGAGCCATGGTCCATGTAGAACAATGGTAGAAGCGCCATTGCAATTGTTAGCTTAACAATAAGGGTACGTAAAGCCTTGCAGCTCCTTCCGAACGCGGATGCACAGATAACTGCAGCAATTTTGGAGTGCTACCGAATCACGGAAGCAAAGTAGTATTGAGGTGTGAGTCGAGACTTTCGATGCAGTCCTTGGTATCCAAGGCGAGTCTTGAGCTCAGTTAGAGCCGCACGAACCATCAGCTGGGTTAAAACCATGAGTAACAGCCGCCGGTGTGAATAAGAACTAGAAGATTGTATCTTTGAACCAGAGGCATTTTGGATAGTAGCGCCGGAAGGACGTGCAGTTGGAGTGTCGGTCAACTTGGAACATGAAGGTTAAAAGCAAGCCTCCGGCAACCGCCGGCGGAGATTGAACCTGTTTGCTTTTGATGCGGAGCTTCCTTTCAACTTCCATGCGCGCTTTCGATTGATACGACTTTGTCGAGTCCTGGGCCTTGTTGTCATGGATCTAGGATCGTTGCAGTCTTGCCGGCAGCGAGCGGCAGTTTGAGGGCCCACCAGCTGAGTCGCATTCTGTGGCTTAGACTTTTTCGCAGGAGAACCGGCGATTGTCGAGCTCAAGGCGGCTGATCTCTTCATTTCCGGTCTGAGAAACGATCGGGTAAGGGTTGTGGGCGCGTGTATGCAGCAATGATCTTTCTTGTGTATCAGTTCATTCGATCCGTCCTTTACCCGACGCCACAACCACCTTGCTATTTCAAACGTCACAATATCCCACAAAGCCCTTTCCATTTTGTTTGCGGACTTTTCGTGACTCAATGGACCTCGATGCTATATATATAAGTCTGGACTTCGGGCATCGACGTGGGCATCTCGAATTTGTACCGCCGTCAACACACTTGCATGCCTACCATGTCCCGCTTGACCATTCCCCCGAGTCAACAACCCTTAGCGTCCACCATCGTTACACTACCTCGCACGCTGAAGCGACCGACCTCGTCGGTCGACTCCTTCCCACGCGCGATCCTTGACGTCCTCACCCCCGAGCTCGCAGAGGTTCCCATCCCCTTCATCCGCCACCAGATCAGAGCGTGCGCCGAGCAGTTTGCAGCAGGCTTCAACGCTCTTCCGCTGCCCGGCACGATCCGCTGCCGCCACTTGCCACAGACGCTGACCATCCCCATACCCCGCGACACGAAGCCCGCCAATGTAGAGCCATTGTACTACCCGACCCACCTGCTCGCGGTCGTCGGACCATTCATCCCCCTGGACGCGCAAGTCGCCCTCATCCCCGTCCACAGCGTCGTCCTTGCCGCGCACTGCGCATCACCGCTCCTAGGGCCCCCGCCAGCATATGTGCCCGAGGACACACCTGGTGTCGTGGTACTTCCCATTTGCCGTGTCGTTCTCCCCTCCACCCCCGCGGTCTCCGTACTATGCACGTACATGTACACCGAGTGCCTCGAAAGGCTCCTTGCCGCGGTGCTCCCGCTCCCCGTGCCTCTCCCGCACTCGGCAGTTAAGGCCACGCTTGGTTCTGACGCGGAGATCAGGCGGCTCGCGACGTACCTCGTCGACGCGCACCCCGGACTTGATCACCTCATGGGCTACTCGATGCACGTACGCCATGGATGGCAGACTGCGTGCTACATGGGAATGTACCACCCCCCGCTCTGGGATGCACTCGACTTGGCGTGGGAGCTAGTTCTCGCTTCGTTGAATCTTGCAATGAACAAGAGGGGCTTGAGCTTGAGCTTTGATTGCTCTTAGATGGACGCTCTAACACAACCTTGCATCTCCGTACACACTCTCGGTTGTGCGGCTGCAGGCTTTAAATGGACTCTTTGCTACACACATCACTTTATTGCTCTGCTTCAAATTGTGCGTATAGTGCGTGAAGTGGTACACGACCTAAATGAAAATGTACAGCGGTTAGACCTATAGGTGCGGAATATACTAGACAGTCCAGTCCACACTGGTGAGAGTCTGAGAGATCCTATATAAGAAAAGAGCATGGCACCGCCACACCCCAAAGTCACATGAAAACACTGCCACTAAGTCACATGAAAACACCGCCACTAAATCACATGATAAATCATGTGACCCTCTCGCCCGTTCCCGCTACTGCTGCCGCTCCTCAACACAAGGCCTCAAGGCCTCAAGCCAGATTTCATTAATGATAAGCACACTTGCCTCTGCCCCTCACCTTACTCTCTGCTCCCTCCCATTCCAGGTTTGTTGCTCCCTCTCTGCTCTCAATTCCTGTCACCTCTTTGATGATTTCCACAGTTATACCCCTATCTGTCAACTACATTTCATTCAACTTCCCCCACCACTTTTCACTGTGCTTATCTGATCTTCTGTGTGTACCCACAATTGACTCTTCAAATTTGGCCCTACTAATTCCAATCAGCTGCAGCCTGGCTCTGAATGCAGGTACTTTCTATTTTCTTTGTATCAGTCTAACTTTTGCCGCTCTGAAACAGATTTGTGGTACTGACTTCTGTTACAGGTAGTTTAGGTAGCTGTAGTAGTAGTTGATGGCCAAGTATATGTTACCTTGCTTGACAAGGGATCTGGAACCTCAAAATTGTGTGGGACCCAGCCCACCCGGTTTGATCCTTTCGCCGAATCTTTCCGAGTCCACGTGTACATGAGGACACCCCACTTGAACATTTTCAGAGACCTCCTTGATTCAATATTCTGAATCTAACAAACATCACTCCATTGCACAAATCTCCTCACATGACCAAAATTTCCGGTACTGCAATTCTGCGAATCCCTTTCAAGTCGTAAAAATGCACTCCAGCGCCCAGAAATTATTACATTTGTGTTTAATCTGGGATCTATAACATGTAGGCAGGTCGCAGGTGCCGGAGATTTTAAGTCTTAAGACACTTTTAAAGTTGGCTAGCTGAGTCGAATCCTGCAGACATGAGTAGACACAGACGGTGGCAGACCGTTTTACATACAATCATATCCCTCAGCCATTGGAATCTCAAAGATCGAAGTCCTTGGTTGTAACTGCAAGCTGAATGCTCAGTTTGGAGTATTAGTGAGTATACCACCGTGCACATGTAGAGACCCCCGGCAGTCCCTAGGATTAGCAACTCAACGAAGAGCCTCGGTGAGCTCCAAGTGACCATTTTACATACAATCATATCCGTCAGCCATTGGAATCTCAAAGATCGAAGTCCTTGGTTGTAACTGCAAGGTGAATGCTCAGTTCGGAGTATTAGTGAGTATACCACCATGCACATGTAGAATCGTGCAGAGACCCCCGGCAGTCCCTAGGATTAGCAACTCAACAAAGAGCCTCGGTGAGCTCCAAGTGTGTGTTGCCATTTCTCCGAGCTGCCCTCCACCATTAATTCATTGAAATGTTGCAAACAAGCTGGAGCAGAAGAAGGTTGAAGGAGAAATGAAATTTCAATTGCACAATTGTCTCTACTAGCGATATATCACTCCAGTTCAAAGGGGGGGAAAAAAAAAGGTTTTGCTGCAAGCAAGGTCTGTGCCAACATAGTCGGCGCCCACACGTATAAATTTCTTTTCTTAAAAAAACTCCGCAACTGAGAATTAGCTGCAAACTTGGCGTGCCAAAGGCACGGGTCTAAACTTGTGGGTGGTGATATATCATTGCCTGTGATTCACAGATGCGCGTGATATATCAGCTTAGAGGCTGACCTATATCTGGTAGTAGATCCGAATCCTTGTCCGGATTTGGGTGCTCGTCCGCGCGGTAGCACGGACGCGCGCGCGTTTTGCTGCTGGCGGGTGGCAGTGCTCGGTGCGTGATGGCGTGTGTACACGTGTTATGATTCCATCTCTTCCTCTTTCGTCCCGTTGCACTGCACCTTCGTTCCCCCTCCCCGCCCCTTCGTTCGCACTCGAGGCGCGACGGTAGCCCAACAGGATCCTGACCCTCATGCGTGGCCCCTGTTTTCCACTCCCTCGGCAGCTATTTGATCCGCGCTTCCGGTTCCACGTCCTGGCTTGCTGCCGCAATTTGTACACCCCTGCGCGCTCTACCGTTGGCGGATGGAACCCTTCTCTTGGTGTGCCCTACCGATGGATACCCAATTTTTCCTCATAACTCCACGCTTTGCTCCGCGCTGCGGCTTGTAGCGTATATTTCGCCGTCCCAGTCAATTCTGGCGCTCCAGGATGCTCACGAGCAGGCGGGATGTTGTAGGTGACTCGGGCTGATTGGTATGTCTTTGTGTATAACGTATTGATCTCTTCGCGCTCTCTTCTCACCCTGTGTTGTTGATTTTGTTGGCCCTCAGCACCCGCCATTTCCACCACTCCTAAGCCCCCTAGAGCAGGCGCATTTAACTTGGCTCCTTCGCCCCTCGCTGCGGATGCACTTATGGCTTACCTACGTCCTCTAATCACCTTGCGCTGTGACTATCGGCTCATTTGATCACCCCCGCCCTCCCGCCGTTTGCGCCATCCGTATGTACCCAAGAACAGGCAGAGCGGCTGAGTACGTTCCGAATACATCCTCTCTTCTTTCTCAGCGCAAATCCATTCAATTCTATCCCGTCCTTGTGCCGCGCGCGCGATTATGGGGTCAGCGCGCTTCCCGTCGTTTCGTCCGCCTTTGCGTGCCCACCCGCCGGCGGAGCATCTTCCGAGGATAGAAGACGTCCAGTCCTCGCTATTGGGTGCAGCTGCGGGTCTGCGTACTCCCCGCTCGCGCCGGCGTGTTTTAGCATCCCGCCCTCCGCCCCCCATGCGCGCCCCATCGCTGGCGAGATGTCGTGAATGTAAGTATGTTTCCCTATTGTCACTTATGCCGGTCCCATCCTCTGGCACACTCTCTTTACCCTGCGCCGGCGGATCTCGTGCCACCACCTAGTTTCACTTTGGCACGCTCTTCTACTACCCTGTCACCGCCTCTCCGCCTGCTGTTCCGTCTTTTCCGTTCTTTGTACACTTCTCGCCGTTCAGAATGCCTCTCTTGTTTCAGTTCCCCGAGTTCTATTTTCTTTCTTGCTCTCTTCATTTTAGGCTAGTGGCCGTCCTTCCTGTATTTGGTACGTTGATTGAATGTTCGTTGATACTCGAATACCTTGACAATGATTATTGCATGAATTATCTCGGCTCCGTGGGCGCCTAATCCGTGTACCTGCACTGTCTGCTTCCCCTACAGGCACGCTTGGTGTGGAATTGACGGTGCAGTATCCCCCCAGTGTCTTCTGAGCCTCCAGCATGGCAATGAATCATTGATCATAATTTACAGTTGACCTATTTACTGTTTCAGGCACTGCCCTACCACTGAAGTAGCTGCAATTTCGGCGTCCCCTCGATGTATCGGGTTATTCGTGGGAGGAATTTGTTATAATGAGAGCACTGATGACATCCTGGACCCCGCAAAATTACCTGTTGCGCATAAACTACACAGTACGACTATTTCTGATACAATGACGCTCCGGATCTGGTATGTTCATAATTCATCGAAGAAGGAAATTCGCCACATAGATCACAAAGCCGATGGAGTTGACACGGGCGGTGTCCCCGAAAGTTCTTTACATACGATCTTTGATTAGCCGTCGTCGATATGCGCAGACTGTACAGAATTCAGCTCCCGAGAAGAATTGTTCGCCTTGTTCCGAGTCGGAATGGGAAAAAAGTAAAGATTGCGAGAATGCGGCATTGAGACTTATCGGCTCCATTCTGTTTTTGTAACAAACGAGGCTCAATTCAAATCGACCATATCGGAGAGGGGGAGAGAGAGATTTATTACATACACATGCAGGTGTACGGGTGACTAGTATGTAGGGGATGAGAACATGTGGAATAACGATGGGCCGGCCGGTCGAAGTGAAGTAGTATATATCGAATCCAGGATTACTTCCCAGGGGTGCCGTTAGCCTTCCGACTCGGAGTCGCTTCTGGTACGGGGGCTGGCGCAGTGTGTCCAGTCACCATACCCTTCAGTGCCGCAAGGTATCCAGTCGGGCCATGACCAATGTGCGGAGCAAAAAGGCTGTAGGCATGCCTCTGCTCGTGCGACATCACCTTGAGGTGGCCCAGCCCAGAGTAAGCGGCAGAATTGGTCAGGGTAGCCTTCCTCGTGAGGGTCCGCATCTCGATCTCGACGAACTCTTGAGACATGGCGCTGACCTTGGTCACGGCCTTCTCGATCGCAAGCGACATCTCCTCCCTCATCTCGCTGATGACCTCCTCAACCGCACGCTGTGCTGCGGCCTTGATAGTGGACTGGAATGCCGGATTAGTGAGGAATCCGCGCATGTCGGGCTGGGTGATGACGGCGACGTTCATCCAGCCAGCCGAGGATATCAAGTCGATGAAATCGGGGTCAGCCTCGATGGCCTCCCAGCAGCGCCGAGAGTTGACGTAAATGATGTGCTCGTTCAAGTCCAACTTGGATTGAACGGGCTCGCCGGCGACAGGGTTGCACAAGGCGACTAGGACCGTTCCTTCAAGGTGGACGCTTGTGCACGACTTGCTAAAGCCTTTGGCACCCCACACAAGCGCCCCATTGATATTCCCGACGAGGTCGTCAAGATTGAATGTGGTAACTTTGAACTCGAAACCAGAAGACCCGGGCTTGATGGTCAGTGTCCCGGGCAGCTTCAAGTCAAGTTTGCACTTGGCCAGAGTGAGCCAGGCACGACTGTGGTACTTGCTGTGCGATAGATATAATTAATGACCAATTTGAAGCCAATAGCGAGATGGAGGACTTACCTGGAACTTCCATAACTGTCCTCGCGATATATGGAGGTTTTGCTGGAGAGTGTCCGAGACTCCTGGCGCTGGATGCTCGTCATGGAACTCGACTGGCTTAACGCCGACTGTTGTTCGCTACTACGTTATTTTTTGAGTACACAGCATAACGATGAGAGTGAAGATCGTACCTGACTTGTGTTGCGCTAGAACGTTGTCGTTAGCACATGGGACAGTGATAAAACTACAAAATAAAAATCACACCTTTTTACTCCGCTGGAATATCGTCGTTAGCAAACGAGACGATAATGAGAGTAAGGATCGTACTTAGATTCAGAGGAAACGCTGCCACCATTGACCAATACCGGTTGAGCAATCCCGGGCTTCGACAGAGTAGTAACAGAATCCATTGTGCGACGGTGTAGTTTCGAGAGTGGAACAAGGAATGTGCTGAGGGTGTTGAGTTGAGACAAGCAGGAAGTGCGACTCGATAAAATGAGTGAGAAAGTGATGAGAACGGTTCCTCGCCTGAGTCGAGTGATACGAAGTGAGGAGATACGGCTCGAATGTGGAGATTATATAGCTAAGAGCATCGATGGGATTGTCGAAAAATACCACAAGATACCAGGGGTGTGTTTCCTTGATGAAGTGCAAGTGAAAGCATTAATGTTCCTATGTCTGATTCGGCCCTGGGTTACTACTGATTTAACTTGATTGACTAGCGCATCCGGAGGAAAGGAAATACCGGTGAGTAGGGCATGAAACCGCCACGTAAAATAACGGCACGACGGGCCGTAAAAAAGGTTACGGCCACCGTCTGGCCAATTTTCAGTGGAATATACGGCTGTTTCAAGATGGGTTACTTACGGGTGGCTCCAGCGCGTCGCAGGATCATTTGGGTGTCTATTGGGGCATTAATATTGCCAGACGGATCAGTTTAGAGGCGGAAACAAACTGCGAGCACTTCGCAAAGACCGTACTACATCAGACTTTTGACAGACAGCTTGTGACCTTGTACAAGGTCAAACAAGGCCATTCTAACTCGCAAGCTCGCAAGCCTGTTACAAGTTGAGTCCGATTTTCAGACAAGCTTAAAATTTCCAAAAAAAAAAAAAATTGAAGGAGTTTCCTGGTGTCGTTTAGCAATTTCAGAGGGGGTAATTTTTGATTTTCAGCTAACCAAAAAAAAAAAACACAGCTGAAACGGGCGGTTACGGTATGGGTACGTTGCGGGTACGGGCCCACATTACACGTCCCGTATCTGCATACGGTTTCATGCCCTACCCGAGTCCCGGGGTGGGGTGACTCGATTAAAATTCGACTTTGAGAGCTGGTTCCTACAGTAGGCCGGCGGAGTGTAAATTCCGGTGGTTGCCTCATCAAAATTTGCGACCTGGTTCCTGACACTTTAAGTTACCAATGTCGACAATGACATTCGACAGGCACCCCCGTCTTTGCCGGCGTAACGGCTGCCCGTACCCTGCCGTACCGTCTCGAGAGTCGAGGCTTTGATTCAACGCCGAACGGTCGAGTGAAGATACAGGGCTCTGCCACTAGCTATAATTCAGGTAAGTCGATCTGAAATTCATTAAGAGTTGCTGGGATGGGGTTATTCTATTGAGAAACCCATGCTCTTGCCGAGACCAATGCCGATGACGTGCCGACTCCGTCATTCGGCATCGCTTGAAGTTGGCGATGGCATTGGAAGAAAAGCTCAGAAAAAATACAGTTGTACATGGGGAGCTGTTACTATCAACCAACGAGGATATATCAACCATACATGAACTTGTAAAGAGGTGAATATGTGTGAGTTAGAGGGTGCGAGACGACGGCATAACCGGCTGCCTTCCCAATCTGGGGGTCCACGTGGCGTCATCAGTGTGTCCGATAGCCCGATCTGACACCTCTTGTGCCACACGGTTCATTCAGTGGGTCATCAGTATCTTCGATTGCATAAATGTTGGAATTCCGAGCCCGTCGCTCGCAGTCATCGCCGCAGCCAACTGGCATATCAAAGCAACAGGTACATGACTTGTTGCCCTCGCACTGCCCTAGGCTCCTTCATTTCACCGAAATGTACCATGAACTTCCCTCTTCTCAGTTCTCCCAACTTGGATATATTTGTTTCAGATATTTATGACTACAAAGTAATTTTAGAATGAATACCCTACGCGTTTGTGAGGGGGCCCTCTGCCATTCCCGAGTAACGGACGCCGACACAGTTATTTCAACATTAAATGCGGGTTGGTGCAGGTGAATGAAAATAACCCATATTTGATTTTGACTGTCAGTTTCCTACCACGATGGTTCGATTCGAATGATGTAGCCACAGATTATGTCCGGGTCTCCATTCTGGACAAAATTTAGAACTCCGAACTCGCATGCAGCTCGAACACGAGGAGTGCGAACAGGAATTTTTAGCCCGGAATCCAACAGGAAGAGCTGCGGGCATGAATCATGATGGAAGTTAACAACTATATTGCCTTGTTGATTCTAGTGTCTTCGGTGAGCTCCTAGGCCTTGATAAGTACTTCCCGTTACAGTGGCATACAAATGAATCTGCGGCCGCGGTTCTGGTCTAGTGACTTGAAAGCCTTGCCCGTGGCAGGCGGGCGGACTTCAAATAGCTCGAACCAAGTCCAGACACGGGGTGTTCGCTATGGCTACCTGAAGCAAGGCATCATGATTTATCTACATGGTTTTTCGCGCGTAAATTATTGCACCACCTTCTTATTATGCTTATTCGCGCACTAACCAACATCTGGGGACGAAGTATTTGTTCCTCTATGGAACAATTCATTGCATCCGGAGGCGGCGCAGATTCCAAACGACATTTCTGACTCGAACATGCCTACCACCTCCATCGGAATGCTTCCGTAGAAAGACATGTCCAAGGTATACCCTTGCGCAGAACTTGAGAACTGGTGCCAAGAAAGTAATAGGAGGAGCATCGCGGGCGGATCAGGAAGGGAAGTATATTCCGCCGCCCCGTTCAGAAACCACTGGAGCGCGTAGTGATGATGGTTTGGGAGAGAGACGCGTGTAACGTCGTTTTACCGCATCATGCCCCAAACGGACGCGATGCAATTAGATTCGAGTTCAGCTTTCTGAGGCATATGTACAGTGAGAGGCTTTTGATCAAGGGCCAAGACGGAGTCGCCAAGTCACCTCAGTACAGTATAGCAATTGAGAGTCGAGGTAACATAATGGGCCAATTTTTTTCTCCGGTGCGCATCTTTGCCGAAAAGACGACGTTGGACGATTCCATGCTCCAGTTTTTTGTCAAAATGATCATCTCGGAGGACGCGACGGCGGAAGCACTGAAGGCAACGATCAATGACTGTAGTTCTGAGCAGAAATGTAGCTTTCGAGACATGCTACGGGCCGATAATATCATTGCGGTGCCAACACTTCCCCTTCTCCTCCTCTTTGACCTTCCTACCAATTTATGCATGGGTATAGGATAAAGCAGTCCGGGTCTGGCTTGAGCACGTCTGCTTTAGGGTCCATTAACGGTTTAGCATGCTAACAGAGACTGGAAGAAATGAGTAGCCATACCATCAACAGCCGCCACAGTTTTGTCCGTGGTGATCGCAGTCGAGTCCTCTCCGCCGGCCGGCGCTGCTGTACGATAGTATTTAGAATTTCCAGACAAGTAGAAGGCAAGAAGACAAATACGTACCGACGTCATCGCGCTTGAGGGCATTCTCTACGGACAACGGACTGGCTGCGACCACCGAAATGGCAGCAGCAATAAATGCGAGGAGCCTGATGTATTGCATGTCGGGGATTCGACTGTTTGTTGGGCGGGTGGACTGCTTCACTGCGAGGCGTATTTAACCTAACTGGCCCATCTCGCGGTGTATCCTGCTTCAGAAACCCGAAGATGCGTATCCTGATCTGGTCGCCTACGGCCTACCATGTGCTTCGGTTGTTGAAAGTTGGGACGCCGTGTCCATAGTATGAAGAGACCGCGATGGAACTTGGGTTCCGAGGGTTTCAAGAGCGCAACGATTGCACCGAGGACCGGTAGCCAAGGTTTATCTATATTCCGAATGAGACGGGAACAGTCAAGCTGTCAGATTTCACTTGAGCTCGGACATCTGGTTCGTAATAGTTCTGGAAGGGATACCTGGAATTGGCTGGCTTGATTGCTTGAAAGCGGGCATGGACGAACGCTGATTTTGATTCTATCGGAGGCTGAGGAAAGCGGAAGCGAGCAGATGAATCAAGAGAAGGCTGATCTTGACTGAAGCTGGCCCCGGATTATCTGCCGTCATTCAGGACAACTGCCGAAAAGCACTCGAAAGCTATATAGTTGGCACGAGTCAGACCAAAGCGAGTCAAGACAAGCAGGCTGCAGCAGAGATTCAAGAGGATTCAAAGTTGTACGTCGGCTTTAGGTCGGTCCCAGGTTCGGATGACTCAGTAAATGAACGCAGTTGAGTGATTGAGCGGCGTCCTAGGGCTCAGCGAGCCGGACAGAAAAAGTTGCGCGGGTGGATGATGACGCAAAAGCATTTGGTCATCAGCAAAGCCAAGTTCAATCTCCGCCGGCAACCGCCGACGGCTTGCTCCCTTAGACTTCTCCGACCGCCAGCTCCAACCGCCAGCGCTCCCGGGTTATAAATCCAGCCTGAGTGGATTTCTCCCTTCTTTTCACGACTGTCGCTCCCCTCAGGAACAAAACCTCAATGAACGGCTAAGTACTGACGAATTAAAGCTTATTTCAACGCATCCAAGTAGGGACCAGTTTGGATCGGGGTTATCCGGATGTCATCCGTGGATGAGGCGATCGGCGGTTGATGGATGGATGTGGATGATGTTCTCACGGATTTGATGGCCATCCACGGATAGCCGCTTGCCCGACCAATCCCCGACACCGCGACGCGTCACGTCTCCCACTACAGGCGCGTCGCGCCCGGGGCGCTCACCTCTATACCCACCCTCAATACCCTTACCTTAACTCTATACCCATGTCCTTATTACCTTTCTCTTCAAGCCGTGGTGCCAATCAGGCTCCCACGGCGGATCGACTTCCTACGCCTTCCCAGACCTCAACAGGCCCAACAAGATCAGGACCGCCTGCACCTGCTCAGGATGAGAACGCAGCACCTGCTGCATCGATTGAACCCGCCCGGAAGAAGCGGAAACGTGAATCGACGGCTAGCAAATCAGATGCACAGGTGTGGGAGCTGTCGGATGAGGAGATACTCGGTGCGCCGGCTTATGCTCAGCGCTCAATCTAAACTGATATAGTGATGCTTCACCCACTGTAGCCGCATCAAAAGCGTCATGGAACTCCGTCGCGTATGACCACTACGACGTCTCGCTGCATCGCCGGTCCGAGGCTGGGACGAACGAACAGCATATCATCTATCGCTTCGAGTGTAAACATAAGCATCCAGACCACAGTTACACGGAACGCGCCCGAGAGAAGTCCGGTCAGGGTACTTCAAATCTCCTGAGCAAAGCTATCGCCTGCGATGAAGCCCGGGGTATTCAGACCCGAGCAACTGCTTCAGCACCCAAATACTCTGTCGCAGCCCATCGGACTATCATTGCCATGCGCACGGCAACAAGCCACCGGCCGTTCAATAGCGTTCACGATCCGTACTACCTGCAGGAGGTCGAGCTATTACGACCGGGAACTGTTGTGCCTTCAGCCACGACGGTGTCAAAAGACGTGAAGCTTTTGTATCTGGAATTATCCAAGCAGGTTAGAGCATATTTTACCGTGGGTCATATCTAGTTTGGTCTTAACTATGCTCTGACATCTCTTACGCGTTTCTACAGACCAGAAATCGCCCTGTGCATGGCGTCATTGACGGCTGGTCGTCGCCACTAGGGTCTTCGTACCTTGGTGCGGTCATCAGTTGGTACGATGCCGGGAAAATTCATCGGGCAATTTTAGAATTCATCAAGTACGCACGCATATATTCAGCGATTTTATCATTCTGACATTGATTGTAGATTAACCGAGTCGCACACGGGCAAGTATCTTGCCAAGGTATTTGTAGATTGTCTCGAACGATTTGGGCTCAAGGAACTCGTATGGCAATTCACCTTCTCTACATTTTCGCATCTCACGCGGCCACAGCTACTTTTCCTCAACATGGATAACGCGGGCAACTGTGATACTACTGCTGTTGAAGCTCAGGTTCTTATACCAACTTTTGGTGGCGCAGCTGCCCGCCTTCGGTGTATTCTACACATCCTAAATCTAATCGCTAAGGCAAGTAATCTCGTTGATTGGTGTTGTGCCCCATCTTATACCCGCTCCAGGCTTTTATACAATTTTTTTTCAAAGAAATGAAGCGCAAGAAAGCAATCAAGGTCGGCAACGGGACGAAACGAAGTCGTGTTGCCCCGACGGCCGTAATTGAGGAGGAGCCGGAGGAGGCAGTTGCGGAGGAAGGTGATCTGTTGACCCAGGCCGAGGAGGAGATTGCTCAGGTCCTGGACGATCGCAATACCTCTGAGCCACAAGTCGATGACGCGCAGGAGGTCCATGATAGTCACATCGCTCGTTCGATTCGCGAGAAGGCGATCGCGCTCATGAAAAAACGGAAGGTGGTAATTACGCCCGAGGAGAATCGAGCCGCGCTCGGTATATTCCCGAAGGTAATTCATTTTAATTTCAGAATACGAGTTGTCGATTGATGGATTTGTAGGTTGCTGGGCTCGCGAAGAAAGTTCATGACAGCGGAACGATAGCCAATGTATTCGACGAACTCGTCGATTCTGCTAAATCACGAGGCGCCATCGAGACGGACAAAACTGCGTTAGATCGACGTTGCCCTACCCGTTGGAACTCCGACCTCCAGTGTCTCGATGCCCACGTTATCTTCAAACCAGCTGTCCAACAACTGACAGCGGCACCAGATCTCAAACTCAAAAGCTATGCGCTTACTGATCCCCAATGGAAATTACTGGGACAGATCTCTGCTGTTCTCGGGGTAAGATTGGATTTCGCCTCTTCCTCCGATAGTCGCTGATTTTTAATCAAGATTTTCGATGATATGACGATGTATTTCTCCCAAGCGGAGACGCTGCTAATCGCTGATGCCATTGGTGCTCTCGAAGATGTTCTCACATCGCTCACTAATGTGATGAATGACGAGGAGATGCCCAATGTTATTCGCGTTGCCGCGGCGGCATCAAAACTGGTATGCGAAAAATATTTTTCCTTGACGGGTGAATGCGAAGTATACGCGATCGCGATCGGTGCGCCCATTGCCAACTTTAATGGTGTGTTGACGAAGCTTTCCCGCAGTCATGACCCCGAATAAGAAGCTCAATTGGTTTCACGAGCGCAACTGGTCCGAAGACAAGATCAAAGAGATCAAAGACCTTGTCGTGTCGCGTTGGGAAGAATCGTACAAACAATACGCGCAAAAAATTCCGACTGTATCGACACCTTCCGTTTCCACAGCAACCCCTTCAGTGAGCGCGTTTATACTTGCCGATTTTCATATATGGAATATTAATCTTTTATAGCGAGCTGCCCGTTGGAAAGCCGTCCCGGTCACTACGCCAGTGCACTCCCCCGATAGCATTCAGGCCTACCTTGCGGAGCCCCCTGTCTCCACCAGTGTAGTACAGACGTTCGAGGGTCCGATAGGCTATTGGTTTCGGCAGGAGGGCATGACACCAAGCTTAGCACGAATGGGCTCCGACTATTGCTCTGCACCTGGTGGGTTTATCGGCCGTCTCCTCTTGACGGCAACCCCTGCTAACAATATGTCAGCGGCATCTGTCGACAGTGAACGGGCATTCTCCATTGGACGACGGAAACTGGGCTTCATGCAGCACAACACTGCAGATCAGACCTTTCGCGCCTCGATGGCCGTCGGCTCTTGGGATGGAACGCCACTATTTCCTGATCTTGGCCCGGCGATCAAGATTATTGAGGCGTCGATGGCGCGGGGAGGGACTGAGGCGTAGGGATATGTTGTTTTGTGCTTGTAATTCACTACCGTCTGGTTGTGGTCAACAGAGAACACCTCCTGTCGTCTAATGGGTTCGAAATCAACATATGCAAACACAATCCGCGGATGATCCGTGGATGACCCGTGGTAATTATCCGCGGATGGCGGAGTTTGAAATTATCCGCGGATTTCGATCCGGCAACTATCCGGGTCATCCAAACTGGTCCCTACATCCAAGGGATTTCAGGTTATGGACTCGGAAGCGTCTCTAGCGAGGGACTTCCGCAGCAGTCTTCGAGCCAAAATAATCGAAAGAATGTATGCCGTTTCCCTCTTGTTTGACACCAGTAATGCTCTTACAATCCAGTTGCCTGCTCGGCAGCCGCGGTGATAGCACGACAGGGCCCCCGGCCGTCCTTTAAGTAGACAGGTACTATAGACATTAAGAATGGGTGCTGGCTAACCATTGATTCTCTGACTCCGCTCCAGCCAACGGTAATACGTACTTCTCAAATTCCAATAGCCTCCTGATAGTCTGTACAGGACTCGGATATACTAGGCCGCAATGCTCCTGCTATTCCTTGTCTTCGGAGTTCTCTCCGAGAATAGGAACGCTGCACAGGGTTATAAAGTAGACTCCAGAGCATCGGTTGACTCCTGCGATGACATCAACAGCTGCCGGCGGATGTTCGACATAATCTTGGGCTGTCTCTCGACCATTTTTGCCTGCACCTGGGTCTCAGTTCATCCAAATTTACCACCACCTGGCCAGAGTTGGCTGGCGCTTCTTTTGCGAAGGCTTCGGATGATGCTCGTTGCCATTATCGCTCCAGAACTGATTGTGGGGTTCGCAGCCCGACAATTATTCGTTGCTCGGCGGTTTTCGAAAGGTGAGCCACGGTTGCTTCTTGGCTTCAATGATTCTCAGTCCCATTCTACCTACGCAGACTATGATGTCCCACTATCACACGGGTTCTTTTTTTCCATGGGCGGATTCGTTTCGCGGATTGGACATCCAATCGTGACCAAAAAACAGATCCAACACCCTCTCTTCGGGCCACAATATCTTGCCGCCATTCGCCAAATCAAAACGGAGGATATAATGGACAAAGGCAAAGGAGACGCACTTTCCAAAGGCGTGGCCCTCGCTCAGGGCGTTTGGTTCACTGCACAGTGTCTTGCTCGCGTTTCCCAGCGTCTTCCTATGACCGAGCTCGAAGTTGTAACGCTGGCGTTTGCCGTCATGAACATTTTCACCCGATTGCTTTGGTGGGGGAAGCCTCTCGATGTCCAACAACCCATCCCGGTTGGACCCACTGAACAGCCGCATGAGGCTATACCTCCACCCCACCGCGTAAATTTGCTGGATAGATTCGCCGGATTGTGCGCTGGCTATTATCCCGAGTACGATCCTGCGGTATCGATCTCGGTACCCTCATTCTGGTCCACGGAGGACGACGCAGACTGATGCCCGCGGTGCGCTTTTCATCGTCGAGTGTTTCGTTGGCACCATTTTTGGCGCCATCCACTGTGCAGCCTGGAACGCCCACTTCCCCTCGGCCGACGAAATGTGGATGTGGAGAGCCTGCTCGCTACTGGTTGCAGTAATTCCTGTGACGTTGGCTGCAAGCTATATGATTGCTCACTGCCTCCCGGTACCGGTGGCGATCAAGAAAACCAAGGCATTTACTCTAATATCTTTAGCCACATTGCTACTTGGGATTCCAACATACATCATCGCCCGACTTTTCCTCGTCATCCTTCCCTTCACGGCTTTGCGAGCTCTCCCGCCCGGCGCATTTATGGATGTCGACTGGCGCGTCTATATCCCACATCTGTAGTTATTCGGTGCCCGGCGTTTACATTTCTAGTACAAATACGTAGTACTCCATAAATTCAATTCATTTAGGAAATCGTCTTTACTAGTAAAATAGTGGCCCGCGTTCAACCCGGCAATCGTGTGGTAATTGTGAAACACGCATCTATCAGTGAAATGTATCTTCACGGATGCGTCGCGGCGTACCAAGTCACCCGTTGTGGGTACATGTGGACTCGTGTCCGCTGATCCCTCGTTCCATTCTGATTGATGTAGGCGAGTCGCAGATACACTTAACGAGGGCTCCGACGAAGCACCAGCGAGAAAAGAAGTGAACAGAGACACTGCAGGGGACTCTCGAAGGTATTTGAGTCAGCCATGCTTTGGTCGCGAGCTTAACATTCGATTCACAGTTCAGTGATAGAAAATATCGAGGAAGGGCTTCAAGCAGTGGGAGCGAAGCGGATAAAGACGCGGCAGGGGGTTCACAAAGGTACTTGAGTCGAGTTGTTCTACAGTGCAGAGTGCTTGACATCGGTTTCAGTTTGTCGGCTACGGCGATTGAAAATATTGAGGCAGGTTTTCGAGTAGCGGGGGACGAAGCAGAGAGGGACGAGGCAGGGGACTCTCCAAGGCATGTCTCAAGCCACATCACCGCGCAGAGTGCTTGACATCGCATTCACAGATTGCCCGCCACATCGCCCGCGAGTGAAAATATCGAGGAAGCAGTTCCAGGAATGGGGAACGAAGGAGCGCCAGACTCGGATGTGGCGGGTGGCTCTCCAAGGCACGTCTCAAGCCACGCTACGGTGGAGAGAGCTTGGCAGTTCACAGTTTGCCGGCCACAGCGCCAGCGATTGAGAATATTGAGCAAGCGCTTCAAGCACTGGCAGCGGGGAACGAAGCGGACATAACAAGGGACTTACAAAGGTATTTCAGAAAAGGCGTGTTACTGCGCAGAGAGCTTGAAAGTTGACCTCGTATTTTGCAGTTTGCCAGTGATTGAAAATATTGATACACCTCAAACGAAGGCGAATGACGCAAACAGAGACGCTGCACGGGAATCTCCAAGGCATGTCCTGCAGCGCCGTGCAGAGAGCTTGAAGTTGACGCGAGACCCACAGCTTGCCAGCCGCGACGCGTAGTACGATTGATGACGAAGCTTTCGAAGAAACAGCAGCCAGAAACGAAGCGGAGTGAGATGGCTGTGGATTTGAAAAGGACGATGAGGGGTTACAGGCAGAAATCTAGCGTAGTTTTGCTTCAACAGAGTACTAGTCGTAGTTTCAAGTGATCAAGTCGGAGTTTGTTTCAAGTTTGCGCAAGCTTTCTTTCTTTCCTTCACTCTTCTTCCACAACGCGAGTTACGCGTCCTCGGACGCTCCTCCTCCTCACGACAAGCTCCATCGATATCATGCTCAGAACTTGAGCTCAGGAAATGCGCATCGTACGCCAGCATATTCGCCGCTTCGGATTGGATCGTAGCATGGCACTAGCGCGCGGCGGGGACAACGGTGCTCGCAAGGCGTGAGTGACACGTGCAGGAGGGGAGGCCGACGCAAGAGACGTGGCTGGTGCCTCGTTCTGGAGACAATGGTGCGCAGCCGGGCCTTGACTCTGAGCCAGAGGCTTCCACTGGGCTCCTCAGGCGGACGAGCATCTACGCAGGACTCAGAGCCACTCAGCTCTTGTTCCGTATATGTTGCCCAGCTGCAATCTCCAACCCCACCTTTGGTCTCCCAGCGCGAACGAGCATGTCGGCCGACTCGGTTTCTTGTCAGCTCGTTTTTCCTCCGAGCCGCCGGCACCCATCTTTCCTCGATTCTCGATCTCAATCTTCGCCCTCAAACTCGTCCGCGTCATCCGGGATCGGGATCTTGGTGGCAAGCGCGCGGCGCGTCCCGCACGGCCGGTGGCCCTGTCGACCTGCGTTGGTCTGCGAGGCACATTAACACCGACTTCAAGATCCACCAACCCCCGTCCTCCTCCGCTGCCCTTGCCAGCCCTGACTCGGAGCAGATCAGAGCAGCGCACGGCGACGAATATAATACCGCTGTTCTCCTCGTGGATACCTCCTTCGGCGCGAAACGATAACTCTCTCACCCGGGGCCGCGCCACTTGGACTCGGATGCCTCCAGCTGGGTCGACCCGTCCGTAGATTCTCTCCGTCCGGGCTCTCGTCCCAAAGGCATCGACATCGAATGGTTTCCATTCCGACAATCAAATCTCACCTTCCCACCTTCTCGAGTCCCCGTCCCGCTCAAGGCCCCGCTCCAACGCTCGATTCCTTGAAGCTCGAACTTGGGCTCGAACTTGGCTCGGCCGGCTTAAACCCTCAAGCGGCTGAACGCCTGCATGCCTGAACTTCAAACTCGGAACTCAGACGCAAAGCGCCCGAGCCTCAGCCTCAAAGCGCGTGGGTGCTCGGACGCCTGGTGCGCGCGAGTTTCGCCTTTGTGTGGAGATTCGACTCCATCTCAACTCAGGCTGGCGCTCGATCACTGGTAGGGACTCGACGCCCACTCACGACTACTTATCGATTCGACTCGATTCAGCCTTCGACTCGGACTCCCCGCCCTCGAGACTTGTAATTATCATTAGGAAGCCCGGCGCGCGCACGACTCGCAGCCTAGTACAATACTACGAGGAAGATTCAAGGACAGCAAGAACGGGGAGAGGAGGGAGGGGAGGGAAGGGGAGAGCGCGGCGCGTCGCGTCGAGCAAGAGCAGAAGGCAATGGAGCAGAAAGAAGTCGAACAGACATCGCATTCATCCAGATTCCAATATAAAACAAGTCGTAGCGTATCGAAACAATCAATCCTATAAAACAGCGGAGGTATATCGAAACAGTCGTATCGGTTCTTCGGAAACGGTAGGTGCTACATGAGGTGAGGTGCAAAATTAACAGGTGAGGAGGGCGAGTCGAGGGTGGCGGTGAGCGAGGCGTGCATGAGGGGCTCGAGGAACGCGGGGGAGGGGCAGCAGCGACGCGAGGCGGTGCGTGTAGAGGAAGGCGTGCAGGATGGCGAAGGCCTGCGGGGAGGGGGGCGTCAGCGGGAGGACGGGGAGCGTCACGGACGCGGCGTACGAGGGGGCCGGCGGAGGCGCGGAGGGGGACGGTGAGGGCGGGGGGGAGGTGGGAGCGCGGGAGGGCCTGCGGGACGTGCGAAGGCGCGAGGGCCTGGATGCCCGCGAGCATCTGCGGGGCCTTGGCGCGCAGGTCGTGGCGAATGAACTTGGCGGGGACGGCGGCGAGCTCCGGGGCGGCGGCGGCGAGCGCGTCGCGCGACACGTCCGTGAATTGCGGCCGCGCCAGTGTCCTTGGTAGCGTCACGGCCGGCGGCATGGGCGCGTCGTACAGGCGAGCCGCGTGCTGGTGGTGGGCGAACAGGGCGGGGTGGCTCGCGACTTGGAACATTGCGAATGCGAATGTGAGATGTAGTGCCCTCCCCTGTTTTCCGCGCGCGAGTACAGTGCCCAGGAACGACCAGGGAGGCCAATAAGACAGTGGTAAGCTTGGAAATTAGCCTTCTGCGGGCGACGTCGACAGTGGGTTCTCAAGGACCATCCTCGACACTGGAGGAATGGGAGCCAACGAGTGGAGTTCGCTTCGTCGGGTCTTCAGCTCGGCGTTTGCCCCTTTCGATGGCTGGAGGAGCATTGTCAACGTGTGGAGTTGAGTTCGTTCCGGGGTAAGAACATGGAGAACGGTGGGCGAGGAGACTGAGCCAGGCGTGTAACCCTAACCCTAACTCTTACAGGACCAAAGCGCTGCAAACTTTCCTTCTTTAGCCACCAACCTCCAACTCGACTTGTAGCCCTTGGCAGCACTGCGGTTTGCAAGCATACTCAGTGGGATAAATACCCGGCAATTCTCTCAGTTTAGCTCTGAACTCATCGACAGCTGAGTGACTCTGGCGGCGTAATTCGAACGGCATCCGACTTAGTACTGGTTTCGAGGCCCCTCGAACACCGCTTGACTACCCGTCGTCAAGAACACTCATGGTTCGACTTCAGCGCTCTCGGATTTAACACGCAATATTCCTCGCATTTCTAAATTCTCCTTGTGGTCCTCTCAGAAAAGTTCAGCAATGCCACTGCTGCGCATGAACATAACCTAGATCTTGGAGCTTATTCCAGGAGACAGCTGGCTCTTGCGACGATATCAACAGCTGTCGGAGGGTGTACATCGTCTGGGGCTATCTTTCGCCTGCATTTGGGCCTCGGCTGCGGCAAGGCTGCGGAAAGACTAGCAAAACTGGCTGGTGCTTCATTAGTGAAACCTCCGCATTATGCTCATCGTAGTCATTACTCCGGGACTGGTTGCGACTTTGTAGTCTCATTTAAAGAGGCAAGTTGCCGTCAATTATGTCTCCCAGATGATATTCATCCGCCTCAATTTCGACGTCTCGATAACACACCGATTCTTCTTCGCAATATCTGAACCCGCGTCGCTACTTGGCCATCCCATTATGACTTGGAAGCAACTTGCATACCCCTCGGCCCCGAATATCCTTCCGTCATCCGAAATGTCGAGCCAGAAAATCATGGTCAAAAGCAAAGACGTTCTCTCTCCAGAACGCTAGCACTTATACAGCGTCTGTGGTTTACCGCCCGTCTGGCCAGTGTGGCTCAAACGTTCCTCTTACCCGACTCGAGATTGTGGCAGTCGCGTTTGCCGGCGTCAACGTCTTCATCTGGGTTATTTGGTCGGGAAACCGCTTGATGTCGAGCTGCCCATCACGATTGGACCTGTAGCTTATAACGACACGCTCCCGATGGAATTTGGGCGAACTGGTGTCCCAAATTATCAATGATATCCGGCCCACATTCTTACAATCCGATACTGCCCCTCGGTGCCTCGTTCTGGTCCACGGGGATCAGCGCCGATGACTTCATCCTTGGCCTTTGGGTCTTTCGTCATCGACCGTCTCTTTAGTTCCATTTTTACTGACAGCTGTGTAAGCTGGAACGCGGACTCTCCTCCGCCGGCGAATTCTGAATGTGGAGGTCCTTCTCAGCATTCGTCGCCGCAATCCCGGCAAGTGTCTACTGTTCATCATTTCGAAGAGTTACATTGCTGTTATACTGTCAACATTCACAGCCTTGCGCGCTCTACCACCGGGCGCGTTGACGGATGTGAACTAGAGCGTCTATATTCTATATTCGGCACCTCTAGTGTTGGACTTGACGCTTGCATCCTGTTTCTGAAGTACGTGGGCCAAGACAGTCGATCTTCATACGTCTATTAGAGCTTTACATGAAACCGTGTAAATTCAACCCATTTATCAGATCATGTTTCTTTCTTCAAATCAGCCGTTATCTCGCCCCAATCTCCCGCACTAGCTCCCAGGTCCCAGCAAACCCGTCACGAGGTGGTCGGGGGGTATCACTGTCCGAGTCTGCCTTGATACCCAGGCTGTCGAGGCTCGACGTCTGGGCGCTCTCAGTCAATTTGGGGTAGCCCAGTGCATGCAATATGACCTCGTGCCGTTCCACAGCAGCAACGGACTAAATGAGCAGAAGGCACTGGACAACTTGTAGCGAATTTCGATAAATTTGAACGGATCCCACGAATGGCTTCTTCAACAGTGCCTTCTGATTTTGCTGTTAATGTTCCAACAATAGTCCACGTTGCTTGTCTCTTGCCTTCCTCCCGGTACGCCTCGAAATCCTCTTCAGTTTTCGAGGATTAACCTTGTAGACCCAAGGGCCCTGCCAGTGCTCATGGATACGACAAACCTCGTAAATCAGAAAGACAATGATACGACCTTGAATACCACAGTAGGCGACATTCCGTCGGATGAGCCCGCTTTGGACCAAAAAGACGACGACATAAACCAACTTCGAGCCGACAGAGTAGAAAGACCTTCAAGAAAGTGCGGCTGCGCTTGCCAGATCAGTTGCAACTGCAAATGCACCTGCGCTTGCCGGGACCACTGCGTATGCAAGACCTCATGCGACGGACAATGCGGGTCCCGGGCTTCCCGAAATCTGGTGATTTCAATCGACGGGACGTCGAATCAGTTCGGAATTCGTGTGAGTAGTCTATCGGATATCCCGTCATGCCAGTAATCATTCTCACTTCTTCTAGAACACCAATGTTGTAGAGCTTCACAGCCGGGTCCTCACCGACGAATTGACAAATCAGAACAAATATTACAATTGCGGCATTGGCACTTATGTGCCGTACGAAAACACAACCTCATTGAAATATTTGCGCCAGAAATTTGACAATGGACTTGATTTGGCTTTTGCATTGTCAGTTCCCTTCATCGTAGCGGATCTCAACATGCTCATGAATTCAAAATACCCAGGAATTTCAAGGACATCATCCTTAAGGCGTACCGTTGGCTGTCTCAGACGTATAAGCCTGGAGATAAGATTTTTTTCTTCGGTGAAATTTTTTCATTTCTTTCTCTGAATACCATTGGTAATTTGAGTTTACTGTAGGCTTCTCCCGTGGGGCATATCAGGTTCGAACACTGGCGGGAATGATTCAAACAGTATGTCATGTTCAGTCGATGTTCACTTTGATTTAAATACACTCTATCAGGTTGGGCTCATCGAGCCCGGCAATGAGGAACTCATCCCGTTGTTTGTGTTTCACATTATCGGACGTTTTTTTGTTAATATGTATACTTGAAACCAGCGCGTACGAAATTTATTTGGAGCGGCACAAAGGAAAGGGTAAGTGGATATTCCACGGGGTTGTACTTACACCACCACAACTTTGGTCTCGGTAGTGACGGAAGAAGCCGAGGAAATAGCGAAAAACTTCAAAAAGACATTCTCGAGGGACGTCCGAATCCATTTTCTGGGGGCCTGGTTAGCTCATCTAGTTCTTGGTCTTGTACGGGATAATGAGCTCGATTCCAGGGATACAGTTTCCTCTGTCGGGGTCTTTCGCGGGAAACCTCTTCCGTTAACCTCATCTGCGCGGCATATTTGCACTTTTCGCCATGCATTGGCTTTGGACGAGTGCCGCGTAAAATTCCTCCCGGAATATGTCGATGGAGGGAGTTCCACTGCATCCGATTCCACAGATGCAGGAAGCCCGATAGATGTCAAAGAAGTGTGGTTTGCAGGCACTCATTCCGACATGTGAGTCCGACCTCGGCTACTTACCAACAGCTTAATGTTTCCAGTGGCGGAGGAATCAAGAAAAATCTTGACCTGAATCTCTCATCCGTCTCACTCTTGTGGATGGAAAATGAAGCAGCATCGGCAGGCCTCCGACTCCGCGCGCGACCGGCCGGTGGTGCATGGAACATGGCCGACTTGCAAAAAGATGATTTGCATGAATCACTTACAAATGGCTGGAAGCCTCTCGAGTACTTGCCTTTAACCCGTCTATCATATAGGACTCCCGATGATCTCACCACGTAAGAATTGCGAGTTTGAATAGAAAGAAATCTGACTTCCCTGGTTACAGGACTCCACATCGAGGAGCTGGCCGTGTTATTGCTCCAGGACAGCTCATTCATATATCTGTTGCCTTTAAGAGCAAGGACTACATTCCGAAAGCTATATTCCGCGAAGATAATGCGATCAAGTGGGAATCCTTTGTCGGAAAGGACCTTGAAACTGGCTCCTTTGATTGGGCAGGTCCGTTGGAGGAAATGGTGGAAATGGACCTGTTTGATGCGTCCTTCATGATGGAGGCTATCCAAAATCTCCAAGATCTTTGGGCCAAAAGGGATACTTCGGACACTGGATCTGCAACAGAGACTCGCAATGCTCGCGAATCTTTTGCATCAACCGGCTTGGATTTATGGCCCTTTCCGGCCAACTTGCGACACATTACATATCCATGCTTGAGCAGAGTTCAGCAGAGGCCAATGTGAAACTGGTTCACAATGGGGTCAAGTTTTTCCAGAGGCTCAAAGACCATCAGCCTGACACCTTCGATGAGGATGTTGCCACATTGCTGGAATACAAGGCCGATCTGTTGACAGAGCTTGGGCAAAACCAGGAAACTCTTCTTCCGATCCAAGAGGCAGTTCAACTCAGACGTCATGTTGTCCGCAGGGATGAGCTAGATCATACTCGCAGTATCTTTTCCCTTGGACATTCACTTACCCAGCTTGGTACAGCTCTCAGCTTGCTTGACCGGCATGAAGATGCAAGGCAGGCTGATGAGGAGGTTGTTGTGCATTATCGCAAACTGGTGGAAACAGATCCTAATGTCACCAAGGATCTTGCCAGTTCTTTACACAACCTGGCTGTTGACCTCCGTGCCCTTGGCCAGCACAAAGATGCACTGCACACCAGTGAAGAAGCTGTTGAGCTCTGTCGTAAACTTGTGGAGACAGATCCTAATGTCACCAAGGAGCTTGCTACGTCTTTGCACAATCTGGGCCATGATCTCCGTGTTGTCGACCGCCCTGAAGATGCTCTGCGAGCTGATGAAGAAGCTGTTGAGCTCTGTCGCAAACTTGCGAAGACAGATCCTAATGTCATCAAGGATCTTGCCAGTTCTTTGCGCAACCTGGGCCATGACCTCCATGCTGTAGACCGGCATGAAGATGGTCTGCGAGCCGATGAAGAAGTTGTTGAGCTTCGCCGCCAGCTGGTGGAGACAGATCCAAATTTTACTGAGGATCTTGTCTATTCTTTGCACAGGCTGGGCCGTGACCTGCGTGCGGTCGACCGGCATGATGATGCACTTCGTGCTGATGAAGAAGCTGTTGAGCTCTGTCGCAAACTTGCGAAGACAGATCCTAATGTCATCAAGGATCTTGCCAGTTCTTTGCGTAACCTGGGCCATGTCCTCCGTGCTGTCGACCGGCATGAAGATGGTCTGCGAGCCGATGAAGAAGTTGTTGAGCTTCGCCGCCAGCTGATGGAGACAGATCCAAATTTTACTGAGGATCTTGTCTATTCTTTGCACAGGCTGGGCCGTGACCTGCGTGCGGTCAACCGGCATGATGATGCACTTCATGCTGATGAAGAAGCTGTTGAGCTCTGTCGCAAACTTGCGAAGACAGATCCTAATGTCATCAAGGATCTTGCCAGTTCTTTGCGTAACCTGGGCCATGACCTCCGTGCTGTCGACCGGCATGAAGATGGTCTGCGAGCTGATGAAGAAGTTGTTGAGCTTCGCCGCCAGCTGGTGGAGACGGATCCAGATTTCACTGAGGATCTTGTCAATTCTTTGCACAGGCTGGGCCGTGACCTCCGTGCTGTTGACCGGCATGATGATGCACTGCGCGCTGATGAAGAAGCTGTTGAGCTCTGTCGCAAACTTGCTAAGACAGATCCTAATGTCATCAAGGATCTTGCCAGTTCTTTGTGCAACCTGGGCCATGACCTCTGTGCTGTCGACCAGCATGAAGATGGTCTGCGAGTGGATGAAGAAGTTGTTGAGCTTCGCCGCAAACTGGTGGAGATAGATCCAAATTTCACCAAGGATCTTGCCAGTTCCTTGTACAACCTGGGTTTTGACCTCCGTGCCATTGGCCAGTATGATGATGCTCTGCGAGCTGATGAAGAAGCTGTTGAGCTCTGGCGCAAACTTGCGGAGACAGATCCTAATGTCACCAAGGATCTTGCCAGTTCTTTGCATAACCTGGGTATTGACCTCCGTGCTCTTGGTCGGCATGCAGAGGTGGTACGCATTGATGACACTGCCGGCAAGTGCCATGACCGTGGGTTCATGGCATTTGATTGGCAGAGCACCGACACTTGCCATGGCGTTGGCCAGGCATTGCACAAATCCCTTTGTTCCTTTGTCGGCGTGGGAAGTCGGTCTGCCTTCCGCGGCTTGCAATCGGCGATCATTCGGCAATCACTTCCACCTTGTAACCTTGAGGCTTTCTGATTTTCTCGACCACTCCTGAGTCCAGAAAATATATTGTTCTTCCCATAAGTTAGTTCTACAAAAGCTTTTTCTTGTTTGTCACTTTCCCGAAGACTTCTCAACATGTAGCCAATTTTGCATGGGCACCGGGTTTCAAGCCGCATGCAAAACAAATTCATTGCACTGCAGGGGTTGGTGCAGATAAAGGCCACAAGATGTACCGGTAAGTTCTGCCTTGGGCTCTCAAAGTTTCCCTGATCCAGTTCAGAATGAGACGACGGCCAGCGAGTAATGAGTGAGCCAAGGGGAGAACTTCTCATTGCGTTCGAACTTCAACACCGGACTTTCCCACACTGACAAAGGAACAAAGGGATTTGTGCAATGCCTGGCCAACGCCATGGCAAGTGTCGGTGCTCTGCCAATCAAATGCCATGAACCCACGGTCATGGCACTTGCCTGCAGTGTGAAGAAGCTGTTGAGCTTCTTCGAAAACTTGCGGAGACAGATCCAAATTTCACTGAGGATCTTGCCAATTCTTTGCACAGGCTGGGCCATGACCTCCATGGTGTTGACCGGCATGATGATGCACTGCATGCTCATGAAGAAGCTGTTGAGTTTCGCCGCAAACTTGCGAAGACAGATCCTAATGTCACCAAGGATCTTGCTAATTATTTGCACAAGCTGGGCCATGACCTCCATGCTGTTGGCCGGCATGAAGATGGTCTGCGAGCTGATGAAGAAGCTGTTGAGCTTCACCGCAAACTTGCAGAAACAGAGCCCAAAGTCACCCAGGACCTTGCTAATTCATTGCAGAACCTGGGTTATGCCCTCCACACCCTTGGTCGACCTGAAGATGCACTAAGTGCCAATGAAGAAGCAGCTGGGCTTTGTCGCAAACTTGCAGAGACAGACCCCAAAGTCACCCAGGATCTTGCCAGTTCCTTGCACAACCTGGGTATTGCACTCCGTGCTTTTGGCCGGCATGCAGATGCGGTACACATTGATGAAGAAGCTGTGGAGCTTCTTCGCAAACTTGTGGAGACAGATCCTAATGTCACCAAAGATCTCGCCAGTTCTTTGCACACCCTGGGTTTTGACCTCCGTGCTGTCGGCCAGCATGAAGATGCATTGCGCACCAATGAAGAAGCTGTGGAGCTTCACCGCAAGCTTGTGGAGACAGATCCAAATTTCACCAAGGATCTTGCCAGTTCCTTGTACAACCTATGTTTGACCTCCGTGCTTTTGGCCGGCATGCAGATGCGGTATGCATTGATGAAGAAGCTGTTGAGCTTCTTCGAAAACTTGCGGAGACAGATCCTAATGTCACCAAAGATCTCGCCCGTTCTTTGCACACCCTATGTTTTGACCTCCATGCTGTCGGCCAGCATGAAGATGCGTTGCACGCTGATGAAGAAGCTGTGGAGCTTCGCCGCAAGCTTGTGGAGACAGACTCTGACGTTACCAAGGATCTCGCCAGTTCATTGTACAACCTGGGCTATGCCCTCCGTGCCCTTGGTCGACCCGAAGATGCACTAAGTGCTGATGAAGAAGCAGCTGGGCTTCGTCGCAAACTTGCAGAGACAGACCCCAAATTCACCCAGGACCTTTCCAGTTCCTTGTACAACCTATGTTTTGACCTCCGTGCTTTTGGCTGGCACGCAGATGTGGTACGCATTGACGAAGAAGCTGTTGAGCTTCTTCGAAAACTTGCGGAGACAGATCCTAATGTCACCAAAGATCTTGCCCGTTCTTTGCACACCCTAGGTTTTGACCTCCGTGCTGTCGGCCAGCATGAAGATGCGTTGCGCGCTGATGAAGAAGCTGTGGAGCTTCGCCGCAAGCTTGTGGAGACAGACTCTGAAGTTACCAAGGATCTTGCCAGTTCATTGTACAACCTGGGCTATGCCCTCCATGCCCTTGGTCGACCCGAAGATGCACTAAGTGCTGATGAAGAAGCAGCTGGGCTTCGTTGCAAACTTGCAGAGACAGACCCCAAATTCACCCAGGACCTTTCCAGTTCCTTGCACAACCTGGGTATTGCACTCCGTAGTTTTGGCCGGCACGTAGATGCGGTACGCATTGATGAAGAAGTTGTTGAGCTTCTTCGCAAACTTGCAGAGACAGATCCTAATGTCACCAAACATCTCGCCTGTTCTTTGCACACCCTAGGTTTTGACCTCCGTGCTGTTGGCCAGCATGAAGATGCGTTGCACGCTGATGAAGAAGCTGTGGAGCTTCGCCGCAAGCTTGTGGAGACAGACTCTGACGTTACCAAGGATCTCGCCAGTTCATTGTACAACCTGGGTTTTGACCTCCGTGCCATTGGCCGGTATGATGATGCACTGCATGCTGATGAAGAAGCTGTGGAGCTCCTTCACAAACTTGTGGAGACAGATACTAATGTCACCAAGGATCTTGCCAGGTCTTTGCATAACCTGGGTATTGCCCTCCGTGCTTTTGGCCGGCATGCAGATGCGGTATGCATTGATGAAGAAGCTGTTGAGCTTCTTCGAAAACTTGCGGAGACAGATCCTAATGTCACCAAAGATCTCGCCCGTTCTTTGCACACCCTAGGTTTTGACCTCCGTGCTGTCGGCCAGCATGAAGATGCGTTGCGCGCTGATGAAGAAGCTGTGGAGCTTCACTGCAAGCTTGTGGAGACAGACTCTGAAGTTACCAAGGATCTTGCCAGTTCATTGTACAACCTGGGCTATGCCCTCCGTGCCCTTGGTCGACCCGAAGATGCACTAAGTGCTGATGAAGAAGCAGCTGGGCTTCATCGCAAACTTGCAGAGACAGACCCCAAAGTCACCCAGGATCTGGCCAGTTCCTTGCACAACCTGGGTATTGCACTCCGTGCTTTTGGCCGGCACACTGATGCAGTATGTGTTGATGAAGAAGCTGTTGAGCTTCTTCGCAAACTTGCGGAGACAGATCCTAATGTCACCAAGGATCTTGCCCATTCTTTGTACGACCTAAGTAACACACTCAGAGTGGTCGGCCGTTATGAAGATGCAGTGCATGCCATTGAAGAAGCTGTTGAGCTTTGCCGCAAACTTGCAGAGACAGATCCCAATGCCATAGAGGATCTTTCTCATTCTTTGTACAGCCTGGGTATTAATCTCAGAGCAGTCAGCCGTCATGAAGATGCCTGGCGCGCTGATGAAGAAGCTGTTCAGCTTCAGTGCAAGCTTGCAGAGATGGACCCCACCGTCATCAATGATCTTGCCCATGCTTGGAACAACCTAGGTTTCGGCCTCAGAGCCGTCAACCGGCACGAAGATGCATTGCACGCCAGGAAAGAAGCCATTGAGCTTTATCGCAGACTTGTAGAGACCGACCCCGACTTCATTGAGGACCTTGCCAATTCTCTTGACGACCTCGGTGTTGACCTCAGGGCTGTCAGCCAGCACGAAGATGCGGTGCGTGTTGCTCAAGAAGCTGTTGAGCTTCGTCGCAGACTTGCAGAGATAGACTCCACCATCACCATGGATCTTGCCAATTCTTTGGACAACCTAGGTTTCGCCCTCAGAGCCGTCGACCGGCACGAAGATGCATTACACGCCAGGAAAGAAGCCATTGAGCTTTATCGCAGACTTGTAGAGACCGACCCTGACTTCACTGAGGACCTTGCCAATTCTCTTGATAACCTCGGTGTTGACCTCAGGGCTGTCAGCCAGCATGAAGATGCGGTGTGTGCTGATCAAGAAGCTGTTGAGCTTCGTCGCAAGCTAGCAGAGAAAGATCCCAACGTTACAAAGGATCTTACCAGTTCTTTGTACAACCTGGGTATTGATCTCAGAGCAGTCAGCCGTCATGAAGATGCGGTCGTTGCCGACGAAGAAGCCGTTAAGCTTCGTTGCAAACTTGCAGAAACGGATCCCACTGTCACAATGAAATTGGCGGTTTCCCTGCAAAGCCTCGCTTTCGATCCCGCTGGTGCCGACCGCCACGAAGATGCGGTGCGCATTGGCGAGGAGGCAGTCGAATGCTATCAGAAACTTGTGGAACCCACCGTTGAAACAGAATTGGGACTTGCCAACGCACAGCAAACTCTCGCCGCATTCCTTCGCGATGTGGGCCGCCACGAAGACGGCCTGCGCGCACATGAACAAGGAGCGGAGATTCGCCACAGGCTTGCTGAGACGAACCCAAACCCCACAGCCCGCTCGCTTCATGTTCTCGCAGTCGATTTCCGCAGTATAGGGCGCCACGAAGATGCGCTGGGCGCTGAGGAAGGCGCTATCGAGCTGTATCGCAAGCTCGTGCAGACGAAGCCTGCGCACATCAAGGATCTCATCAAGTCTCTGCAATCGAGTGCGGAGGATCTGCGCGCCCTCCAGCGTGCAGAAGACGCGGCGGCGACCCACGCTGAGGTGGTTGCACTGCAGGGCACGGCATTAGATTGAGAATCCAGTTCAGTTGTCATAACAGGGGGATCTCAGAGGTAAGTATTGGAGCCAGACTCATTTTACCGCGGAGAGGGCTTAACACGAGATCCACAGTTTGCCAGTCACAGTGCCGGCGATTGGCGAAGCATCCCAAGAAGCGGAGAACGAAGCGCGCCCTCAGGCAGCGGTGAACGAGTCGGACAGAGATGCAGCAGTGGATTCTCAAAGGTATTTTGAGTCAAATTGTGCTACCGTGCAGAGAGCTTGACGTCGGACCCACAGATTGCCCGCCACATCGCCCGCGAGTGAAAATATCGAGGAAGCAGTTCCAGGAACGGGGAACGAAGGATCGCCAGATGTGGGGGACTCTCCAAGGCATGTCTCAAGCCACGCTATCGTGGAGAGAGCTTGATAGTTCACAGTTTGCCGGCCACTGCGCCCACCATTGCAAATGTTGAGGACGCACTTCAAGCACTGGCAGCGGGGAGCGAAACGGACATAACAAGGGACTTCCAAAGGTATTTTAGAAAAGCCGTGTTACCGCGCAGAGAGCTTGAAAGTTGACATCGTATTTCACAGTTTGTCAGCGATTGAAAATATTGATACACCTCAAGCAGCGCCGGGGAACGACGCAGACGGAGACGCGGCAGGGGATTCACCCAGGCATGTGCTGCACTGCCGTGCAGAGAGCTTCAAGTTAACGCGAGACCCACAGCTTGCCAGCCGCGACGCGTAGTACGATTGATGACGAAGCTTTCGAAGAAACAGCAGCCAGAAACGAAGCGGAGGGAGATGGCCGTGGATTTGAAAAGGACGATGAGGGGTTACAGGCAGAAATCTAGCGTAGTTTTGCTTTTCTCCAGAGCGGTGTATGCAGAGTACTAGTCGTATGTAGGTTGAGATCAAGTCAAAGTTTGTTTCAAAGTTTGCGCAAGCTTTCTTTCTCTTCACTCTTCTTCCACGACGCGAGTTACGCGTCCGAGGACGCTCCTCCTCTCTCACGACAAGCTCCATCGATATTGTGTTCAAACCTTAAGCTCAGGAAATGCGCATCGTACGCCAGCATATTCGCCGCCTCGGATTGGATTGTCGCATGGCACTTGCGCGCGGCGGAGACAACGGTGCTCGCAAGGCGTGAGTGACGCGCGCAGGAGGGGAGGCCGACACAGGAGACGCTGTCGAAGCCTCTCTAAGGACAATGGTGCGTATCCGGGTCTTGAGTCTATTACCACCATTTGTGAGTACTGCTATTTGTGACCAGCTCTTGTCCCATCGGCGAACGACTGTCTTCTAGGATCCAGTCGGCCTGTGAGACTGCTCTTGTCCGCGTTTCGGGCAGCTCTGATCCCAATCCGCTTTGGATCTCCAGCAGACCAACACGGACGAGTGTGGCTACCGTCTCCGTACGCGTTCTCGTCGAGTCGCCACCGCCACCGCACATCTTTCCCTGGGATTTCTTCCTTTAGGGCGGATCTGGATTCTGCATTTCTGGACACCCTGGCTAGGCTGCGGGCCCACGGCCGTCGTCTTCGCTCCCAAGCTCGCATTTTCATGGTGGCCGCCGCCTTCGCATCCCCTTCCGCCCTCGCCCTGTCCGGTTGACAGAGTGTGGGTAGGCGCGCCCTGCCAAACGGGCTGCTGCTGAGCTCGGTGGCACGGCCGCTCGTCTCCTCCGACGATCGAACGGCCCTTTCCTGAGAAATTCCTGTCCCGCCGGGCGCTCGCTCCCCGACGCCGTCCTCAATATTTCACGAAACCCTGGCGCGCGCAGACCACCTGAACGCCGTCAAATATCCCATCTTTCGCCCAGACTAAAATAATGCGACGATCGCTGCGCAAGCCAATCCTCCGCCCACGATCAAGCCCTCCTCGTGCGTCTTCCAATGCCACAACGTATCCGCTCAGTGACTCTGATACTCGAAAATACTATGCGACGCCCGCGTCTACCTCGAGCTCGGTGTTCCACCTCGATGCGCGCTCGAGCTCAATTCCGCCGGCCGGCCGGCCAGCTCCTGCTTTTGTATTCATAGCCCGCGTTCAATCACAGTTCCGTATCTCATCTTCGCTCTCTTTTCTCCAGTGCCTTGGCACTCTCGAGACACCGACGCGCTTTGCTTCCTTTATACAAGCAGGGACAGGCGTCGATACAATCTCAATGTTTACGCACGCTCTGGTCGCCTCCCGGGCTGGCCAATGTCCTCGTCTTTTCTGCGGGCTCGTTCGTATCCGCGGCGCGCGCCTTGGCACACTCCCCTCCGTTCTCTCGTCGGATTGGGTTCTCGGCGGCACTTGGCAGCCCGCAGACGGGCACTCCACGCGCATGTGCGCCCGAGGCTTAAGCTCAATCCCAATCCCAACCCCAATCCCGATCCTAGGACCTCTAGGCTCGTCCTGTACTAGCACCAAACGAACAACATCTCCTCTCCTGTCCTGTCTCGACCGAACACAGCACCCGTCGTCTCCGAGGCCGTGCGCACGTCCCCGTCCCCGTCGCTCAGAGCCTCGTTGCAGCTCCCCTTCGTCCTCAGAGTCTAGGTATGTATGGCCCGTTCGAAATGTGGAATTCACGTCGAGTGCTCGCGATACGTATACCGATGCGGCGTATTTTTTTTTCGCGTGCGCGAGGCGGGGATGGGCGCGGAGCCGGCCTCGGTGGCACGGGCGGAGCGCGCGCGCTTGGACTCGTCCTCCTCGGCGGCGGACTCCAAGTCAAACTCGTCTCTGACTCGGACGCGTCACGCCCGCCCACTCGCCTCTGCTCGGCCCTCTTGCTGCACCTCAGCCCTAAATGCCACACGCTCCAATCCAACTCTCGAAACCAGCGCGGACCCTACTGTACCTACCTTCGCCGCCCCTCGAGCTCGAATTCTGTCTATCCCCGCCTGCGCCGATGACTCCGAGAGTCCGAGTCCGAGGTGCGGTCGGGATGCAGACGGAGACGGGGCGAAGAGGAGGGAGAGGGGCGCGTCGCGTCGAGCAAGAGCAGAAGGCAAAGGAGCAGAAAGAAGTCGAACAGACATCGTATTCATCCAGATTCCAATATAAAAACAATTTTCCGTAGAGTATAGAAACAGGCGTATAGAGACAAGGTATATCGAAACATCGGTTCTTCGGAAGTAGGTGCTACATATGCGTGGACAGACAGACAGTGCGCGTGGGTATGAGTCCAAGTGGACGTGGGGTGTAGTGGGGATATAAGGTTATGAGACAGCATGAGGACGGGGAGGGCAATGCTACATTTTGAGGTCTAGGTGTGGAGGGTGGGGTGGGGCGCGTCGAGCGCGGGGGGGAAGGAGGGGGTGGTCGTTGGGGTGGTCGAGCGGGTCTCTCTGCCGCTCGTCTCGCTGGGCTCACTCTTGCGGCTCGCCGGGCTCACTCGCCGCCTACTGCGCGGCCAAATTCAGCGCGCCGAGGACGACCTCCCACGCGAGATCGAGCGCATCCCAGAGCTCGGCGTCGTACACGCCGAGCGCGACCATGTCCTGCCACAGCTCCTTCACGTGGCCCGCATGGCCCATCAGCACGCTCAGGTTCCCGCTCGCCGCGGCGCACAGGTGGGCCGCGAGCGCGTGCCGGGTGGAGGGGGAGTCGAGGGCGGCGGTGAGCGAGGCGTGCGTGAGGGGCTCGAGGAACGCGGGGGGAGGGGCAGCAGCGACGCGAGCGCGGGCGCGAGGCGGTGCGTGTAGAGGAAGGCGTGCAGGATGGCGAACGCCTGCGGGGAGGGCAGCGTCAGCGGGAGGACGGGAAGATTCGCGGACGCGGCGCGCGAGGGGGCGGGCGGCGGCGCGGGCGGGAGGCGCGGGAGCTTGGCGCAGTGGGCGGCGAGGACGACGGCGTGCACGGGGAAGATGGCGTGCGGCGCGTCGCGCTCCGGGTGGCTGCCCTTTGCGGGCGCGGCGGCGATGGCGAGCGCGTGGGTCGGGTACGAGGGGGGCGCGGGGCCGGCGGAGGCGCGGAGGGGGACGGTGAGGGCCGGGGGGAGGTGGGAGCGTGGGAGGGCCTTTGGGACGTGCGACGGCGCGAGGGCCTGGATGCCGGCGAGCATCTGGGGCGCCTTGGCGCGGAGGCCGTGGCGGATAAATTCGGCGGGGATGGCGGCGAGCTCCGGGGCGGCGGCGGCGAGCGCGTCGCGCGACACGTCGGTAAACTGCGGCCGCGCCAGTGTCCTTGGGAGCGTCATGGCGGGCGGCGGCGCGGGGGCCTCGTAGCGGCGGGCCGAGTGCTGGCGGTGGGGGAACGGGGCAGGGTGGCTCGCGACTTGGAACATTGCTTATAGTGCCCTCCCATGTTTTCCGCGCGCGAGTTATATACAGCCCACCCCGATCGCAGCTACGCGGTTCCCCATTGGGATGTATAAAGGGATCGCCCGATCCGGAACTAGGCCAGCCAATCTCAGAAAGGTCGTCCTTGTCCCCGCGCCCGCGTGTTCTCCCAGATGCACGCCGCCACCGAGTCGGGCACCACATGCCGCATCGGGCAACCGCGTCTCTGGCCTGACAACGCGCTGACTCGATGCGCGTCTAACTAGGCGCCCAGATCTTACATACTTACCTCCGTGGAACCTATTCCTATTACAACATCCAGCCCCTATCAAGCTCGCCTCGGGTGCCCCCTTGGGTTACCTCCGTCCGCGCCCTCTATTATGCGCAGATCTGACTCGCCTCAAAAAAACTTCGGACACCCACGCTCTGACTCGCACACTGATTATCGCAGCGCATCCCGCACTCCGCCCGCCATCTGCCTTCTTCCTTCTTCCGGGCATGTATGATGTCTCCTCGTACTGCGCATGCATGTATCCCTCTTCAGCGACGCCTTTGTGCTATTCCTGCCCAGCGCCACCACGCACTTCATCTCCGGCGCTGCCTTCACACGGCCCTTCACACCGCACATCTATTTGCTGTGACACCTCAAGGGGAAACGGGATCTGGACCCGGCACCGACATGGACCCACAACCGATGCATCTCTGCATTGTGCTCCCCGACGCATTATGCACTATCCCTCTATCTACCTCCGTGACGTTGACGTCTCCGCAATGCATTCAGATTCCTCCAATTGGGTATCTCGCGCGTTATGCTTTATTGTCCTGCGGCCTCCTGCATTATCTACCGCGCGAGGGGCTGATGCATCGCATTGCATTTTCCTCCTTGATGCCTCGGCGCGTCCTTGATGCCTTACATTCATCCCTCGAATTGGGCATGGGTATCTTCTCCGCCGTCGACGTGAAATTATAATTTACGCGGCCTCGTGCGACATTGTTCGAGGTGATGGCGATCCAGATTTCCGGACAATGCGTATGACGCCACGGATGCTCGGGAACGGGGACTCGGACAGTTGGTGTCAATCTGGGTTCGGGTGCGGGCCACTTAACGAGAATCGCCGCGCCACCGTCGATCGCACGAGCGCTATATCGAGCGCCACACTATGTTGGACGCCGCCGCTCCGGGCGTAGGGCCGCCAGTGGTAGCCGAACGAGCTCGCACGAACGCGCCACACTGCGCCACACTCGCATTCCTCTGTCTTATTCTGCGTTTTCTTTGCGTTATTCTCCGGCTGGTGGATCAGGACCAGGACATGCCTGCCCCCGCCGTCCCCCGTCCTCGCTCTCTTTCTTTTTTGGGGACGCCGCGGAGGCGCCGCGCGCGTGGGCGTGCATATCATATCTGACTTGCGGAGAGACAGAGGTCGCGTCTCGGGACGTGTCTCGTGGCGTGACGCGGCTGCGGGGGTGTGGAGCGTGCGTCTCCCCCGCCTGCCGTCGCCGTGTTCGCGCGCGCGCGCGCCACTTACTATGGCGCGTCTAGGCACTGTCGTGACGCGCCTCCCACCACCAGCTCACGCGCCGACCGCGCCGTCCCCCGCTCCGCCTCGCGCCTGCCGCCGCGGCCTCGAGCGCTGCCTCGCGAGAGTAGCCGTCTCCGCGTCCGCGTCCGTCCCTCGAGCCCCGCCCCGCCCTTCTAGGCCCGGCGCGCGCTCTTCCCCAGCGGCGCTCGTGCCAGTTCCGTCTCGCGCTGCTGTCCTCAAGCCGTTCGTTCGTGCGCGCAGCCCACTCGTCTCCGTCTCCGCTCGTTCGTCCGTTCGTTCGCTCACATGTGCCAAGTCCCAGGGCATGCACACGCGCAACGAAGCGCGCACCCCCTCCCTCGCCAATTGCAGCACACCTGCCGTATTCCTTGTCGAAAACAATGGACAACGCGCGCGCGTCCTGCCGAAAACAACGAACACCTCCGTGTCCGTGCCCTTGTCCTGTGTATAGAGGAGAGATGATTACGATCGCAAGGGAGTTAGCTGCGCCTTGTACTTCGCGTACGATTTAGTTTACCAAGCGTTAAGCGTACGATTTAATTTTCCAAGGCGTTAAGCGTGCGTGTCCTCGACCCCCACGCCGAGAAGCGTGTCCTCGACCCGCGCCGGGAATCCGTCTCATTGTCATTGCCATAGCAATACAAGTTGGATACAAGCGATACTTACAAGAGCTCCCGTATTCGGTACAAGGGGCACCTACACGCCGATCCATCTCATCTCATCAACGCTCGCTCGCATTCGCTCGCATACAGTACGGTACATGCAGCCGAGTCTCGGACGAATATCTGGCGGACACCTCACCTTAGAGTCGAATAATTCATGTATTTATTTACCTAGTGCGTTCAACCAACCAAACGGCCGGTGGCTGTGCTGTGAGCTGAAAATGTGCGATTGATGCCAGACGTGCATCTGGCGTTGTAGATCTCGATTCTCCAGAGCCGGAGCCAGAGCCAGAATTGGCTTCTTGAAGCGATATACGGGGCTAGCTGCACGCGAGCATTGAAACTTTACAGAGAATGGAGCGCAAGGGGCTCCACATGCACCCACAACGGCCGACACCTCCGAAACTTGAGTCGCCATAATGTCGGGGTTATCGTCCGCCGCGGGATACGCATATCGGCCAGGTACGTATGTATCGTCTACGCACGACAAAGAGAGAGAGAAAGAGAGAACAATTAGACGACCGGCGGGGCGCCCACGACGCCCGAAGGCCGAAAGCGGCTCTTCCATTTGACGGCGGCAGAATGGGCGGGACATCAACGGAGGCAAGCGTCTTCCGTTCTGTGCTCTGGGTATGCGGTAAGGTCCAGGGCATCGCACATGCGATACATACACAGCGTCGTGGCTCACCCTCGTTGGAATTTAATCGAAGTTGAAGTTGAAGCTGAAGTTGGACCTCCCCGTGCGTTGAAATATTTCGATTTTTCCGAGACGATACGGAGCACGGTGTGCCTTGTCTGGGTCGGTGCAGCTCGCCAGAGCTTGAGCAGAGTAGCGGGGTAGTAGTAATAATATGGGGCGGAGCATACTGAGTGTGCACAGATTTTTTTTTGAAGAGAATGGAGCGCAAGGAGAAGGGATCAGGTGCACCCACAACCGCCGACGCCTCCGCAATCGCCATCGTGCCGGGGGCTATCGTCCGCCGCGACATACGGAGACCAGCGAGGCACGTGTCGCATGCGAGAGAAAGAGAAACAATTGGACGATCGGCGGGGCGCGCCCACGAGGCCCGAAGGCCGACTCCACGCGTACGCCCACGCCCTTCCATTTTTACTTTGAGGCGGCAGAATTACAGTAACGGGCGGTATCGGCGGGGCTCGAAATTCGTCCATGAGGTGGCCGTGCGAGTGTCACATCGGAGGAGGGAAAGGAAGAGTGAAGTGCACCAAAATCTCGCTTCAAATCTTGCCATGGTCGCACTAAAACAATGGACACATATCGCACGAGGGGGATGCCAACGAAAGATACTTGATTTCATTCGAACACTCGTATTCCGCAGCGACGCTCTTCCCACCATGATGCAATTCCGTGGTCTCTGCCACTCAAGAAAATATTGATCTCTGCGTCCAACGGAGCACGCACCCGTCGAGAACAAGAGCACGCAGAAAAAGACACAACTGCGCCGATCGTGCCTCCGAGGCTATTTCTCCTTGTCCTGCGTATGGCGCCCCTTGTATTTCCCAACCTCGCAGCATGATATGCTTCTCCCGCGCATCGTTTCCGTTTTCGGTACAAGGACGCTGATCTGGCTCCGCCCCGTCTTCTTCGTCTTCTCGCAACCAGAAAATATCACAGCCAAGCCCAACATCCAGAATTATCCAATAGATTCCGTCCCGCGAGAGCCTTGAATACTTCGTGTCATACACAACTTAACTTGAACTTGAACCGCCGGAAAAACCCGGTGGCTGTGCTCTGGTTGATTTTCGCGTGTTGTGCGTTGGGTTTAAGTTTGAGCCTCAAGGGTACTGGAATGGATGGATCCAAGAGAGGTGGGCGCGCAGGTTGATGGTTCATTGCGCTTCGCCAGGGCCGGATTTGGACAAACGCCATACGGAGCTGCGATAACGGTGCTGTTGAGTCCTGTCAAGATAAGAGAGCAGAGAAAAATATATAAAATGATCGGAGGTAATGGAAGGATCTGTATTGCGCGAAGGTCGCCTGGCATATTCCTTTACACGGGCTTTGCTGATCAAGTATGTAGCTCTTAAAGTCCTGGGCGCGGGTTCAGGAGTGGGGCAGTATTTGTTTCGATTGTGTCGCAGCGGAGCAAGACAGTTGTTGCTGAAGGACACGAGAACGAAGCCAACTGGGCATACGATCGATCGCAGATTGAATTGGGCAAGCGACTTACGGGGCTAAAGGATGCCATCAATCACAAAGAATGGAGGGATCAGTGCGGGGAGCCCCATCCATATGCACCCACACCTAAGTACCGACAGACCAACGACAATCACAATCAATTTTCGTCCGCCGCGGCATCGCAGGTACATATCGCACTGCATCACCCGGGAGAAGAACAATAAGACGGCGGGGCGGGCACACGAGGCCCGATCGCCGACCGCGCTCCATTTCAGTTTCCATTTTTAGGTGGCAGGATTACCGCAATGGGACATTGAATCATGATGGAGGTAACTCGACGGTTCTTTTTTGGTGGACGGCGGTAAGATAAGGATTGAATAGAGGCTGCTGTTGAATCTCACGGCGGGGATCATGCTCTGGGCCTGAGCAGCGCATTGAGTCATAATTCCACAGCATTATCTAGACGTGCACAGCACCATATACATTCAGTTACTTCTCGTATCTATTCCACAGCACTCATATCTATAACCGGACGTATGAGTGGCGCGAACCTCCCACATCTAACTTCTAGCATTCAAAAAGTCTAACAAACGCCGTCTAGTGGCTGCCTAATAATACCTATTCGCTCCGCTGACAGTAATAAGGCGCCGGGACGTTGGTGGCGTGCAACTAACTCATCGAAACAGGTTTAATTCGGCGATTACGCGCATAAATAATCTGCTATCGCAATGCAACCGGAAAGATCGAGCGTGGGAGGTAAAGTATTGGTAAATGCTCCGAGGCGTCACCCTGACGGGGAGTTCTCCGCAGCTCCCGTCTTCCAGGATACAGCTCATGCTCGCTCTGCTCTTCTTACGGCCGTCCAAAGACAAAATACAACATACCGCGCCAAGTGCTCGATTAGAACAAGAGTCCGTCCACACGCCCCCTCACCGCGTGTGGGAAAATAGATAAATACCTGCACCGGTAACTGTGCATTTATTCCTCTTGTGCTGTGTATGGAGCACCTTGTCTGAACGATCTCTTGTACTTCGCTTGCATTGAATAACGGTGCTGCATCATGCGCCCTCACAAGCTTGCGGCTGGGTTCAAATTCGTGATGCGGTCCATTTGCGGTACAAGGGCGCGTCGATTTGATGCGTGCGGGCTACTAACCTATTCTCACGGTGCTCGGCTAACGCGCTAACTATCCACCAACATTCGCGCTGAAAACGAAAGCTCTGCTGATTGACTCGATTGAGGTCGAACTTGAGTCGTGTTGGCTTTTGGTTCAACTTGCGCGGAAGTTCCCGGTGGCTGTGCACGTGGTTGAAATGTTCAATTTTTTTCGAGTCCTCGTGGTTCGCGCCCTCGTGATCACAAAATGCGGTGTGGGGCTGGACACGCAGGTTTCTTGTATTGTTGAGTTCCCCTCGACCTGTCACTCGTTACCATTTGAAGGCGTCTTTCGCATTGCATTGCCCTGAATACCTCTTGTGTCCACGAAATTCTGCGATGCTTCTGTGGAGATTTCGTGTGTCGTCCAGTTGAAATATCCAATTGGACAGAAAACGCGTCATCCGACGACCCCCTCCTAAGTGGAAGAAGGACAGAACAATAGGTCGGTCCGCCTTCCATGGAGATCTAAATCTCCGTCGAGGTTTCTCCCACTACTTAGAATAGCATAGGAGTGCAAAGCGCTGGTTCCGATCGCTTGGTGGCGCTGAGGCTAGAATATGTCCGTGCATACGTACTATGATCTCAGGCCTCAGGCCTCAGGACCAAGGCGCCCGGCATCTTACATATCTCCGTGGAACCTATTCCTATTACAACACCTAACCCCTATCAAAGCCCAGCCTCGAGTGCCCCCTTGGGTTGCCTCCGTACGCGCCCTATAATAGGCGCAGATCTGACTCGACTCGGAAACATACTCATTATGCGCACGCACCACGCTCTGACTCGCGCAGTGATTATCGCAGCGCATCCCGCACTCCGCCCGCCATCTTCCTTCTTCTGTCCATGTATGATGTATCCTCTTCCGCGCATGTATCCCTCTTTAGCGACGCCTTTGTCCTATTCCTATTGCTGCCCTTCCCAGTTTCTTAACGCCTGTCCAGCATCAACACGCGTCGCCGCTTCACACGGCCCTTCACATATCTGTCTCTTCACCGTAGGGGAAAGGGGATCTGGAACCGGCACCGGCACCGACGTGGACCCACAACTGATGGATCTCTGCATTGTGCTCCGTCGCGCATTATGCATTATCCCTCCGTTATCTGGATGCCCCCGCGCAATGCATTCAAGTTCCTCCAATAGGCCGTCTCGCACATTATGCATTCTTCCTCGAATTGGCCTCCCTCCGCCGCGTGCGACATTGTTCGAGCTGATGGCGATCCATATTTCCGGGAAGGGGAGGACAATGCATATGACGCCATGGCCACACTACGTTCAGGCATCGGAATTGGAAGCGCACTTCTGGGATTTTGGATGGCGATTAGTGCGCCACACTAGGCTCGCGTCCGGCCGCGTTGGGCGGCGTACAATCAGGATTCAGCGCAAGACAATCGCCGCGCCGTGCTCCGTCCTCGACATCTCTCACTCGCACGAACGCGCCACACTACCCTCTGCCTACCCTCCACCCTACGCCATGCCGATCGCGCCTATGAGTTTCAGGAGGCGGAATCCCACCCACCGCGCCACACAACCTTAGTCCTGTTGTAAGCGACGGTGTCCGATCAGGCTAAGTTCTTGTTACGTAATGTTATGTAATCACAACCCCGACGCGAAACCTGGCTCACAGAAAGCGCATTTTCTAATTGTTCGGGCACATCTAATGAAGCTAGGAACATTGTCTCGAGATTCTATCTCCTCAGAATTGTCAGAATTGTGAAAATTCAACGGGAAACGCAAACACCGCGATGAGTCACGTGCTCTCCAGCGAAATATTCCCTACGAGCGCGAACAGAGTTCAAAAAAAGTTCAGAGTTAGGGGAAGTCGATAAATATACTAGGCATAACACTTCAGATAGCTGCACAATGAAACAGATGAGATAGACCATCGACGAGCGTTTTGGCGGTGGGGATGATTACATAAAATTACATAACAAGGTTTTACCCTGATCGGACCCCCGCGCTTAATAACAGACTTCAACACACGCGAGGTACGAGCGTCGTATGTGTTGAAGCATCTGTCTAGAGAGACTAACACAACCTCGAGCTCGCTCTCAGCGGAGGGCTGCCGATGGACGTGCCACTCCAATCCTGAGCTTTCCCCGCCTTTTGCGTCGGTGGGGATGGCGCGGGTGCGCGGAGGGCTCGCGGACATGCCGCTGCGGTACTGTAGCTCGAGCACAGGGACAGGTGCACAGTGCGCTGGACTCTGCTGTGGTGCACAGTGCGCTCCTACGCGGTGCGTCTCTGTCTCGCGCCCGCCGGCGCGGTGAGGGGGAGGGCGCAGGGCGGCTTTCAATGCCCACCGGCGCGGTCACGCACCCCCCAGTCGTCGTCCGACAGCGCCCGATGCGCCGCACCCCTCCCTCCCTCCTACCCCGACCGACTCGCGCGCCTCCGCGCCGACTCTACCCGCTCCCCGCCTCACACCGCGCCCCCGCCTTCACCTGCATTTGCTTGCGGGGAGGGGTGCGCCGCCACCGGTCGCCACCCGCCTCGTTCCGCGTCGGCGTGTGCGATGTGCGATGTGCGATAGGCGATGGGCGGCACCATACCCATACATGTAGATGGCACGGCGCGGGGGCAGCGGATGGTGGTGCTGGTGGGGCAGTGGGCGGTGATGGTGGGTGGTGGGGCAGCGCGACGTCTGCGTTTTAGATCCTTCCCTTCACCTACAGCCGCCGTTCGCAGGAGAGCGATTTTCGTTCGAATTCTCCGCGTCGCTCATCCCGCGCCTATTCTCCGGCGTGTATGGAGGGTGCTTTGCGCCCCTCTGCTGGCCCTGGTCCTCTCCTAAACAGCGCACACTGGCACGCCCGCACGTCGCGCCCAACTCCGCTGGTCCTTTCCTTGTCCCCGCTACGAATATAGCGCCCCGTGTATTTCACGTATTAAATCCCATACTTCGCTTAACTTTAATGTAATAAGCGCACTCATAAGCTACTCGCCACCCTTGATTACAGCTCATCGTTATGGTTACATATGTGCCCCTGATAGAAGCGATACATACCGCTTTCGGTACAACGGCAGCGCACACGCCCAGTGGCTGTGCCGTGGTTGAAATGTTTCAACTTGCAACAAGTTTAGACCCGTGCCTTCGGCGCGCCACGTTTGCAGCTAATTCTCAGTTGCAAGGTTTTTATGGTTTTGGCTAAATAATCATAGTTTGAAGGTATTTCAGTGGATCTTGGTGCATAGTCTTTCAAAGCAAGCTCCAACTCGGCAGTCGAAAGTTGATAGTATGAAGTCCGAAGTCAGATTGATTTCGGCATGGTCGGCAACTCTTGACAGTATTATTCCCACACACTTAAAATATTGCCTTACACCTCCCGTCCGCCTGAGGAGACTGTCGAGGTACTACACATAGGAACATTCATATCTTCTGTTACATGATACATGAGCTAGGTCCATCTGAGGAGATATCATATCATTTCAAGTGTTCTCCATTTTATTTTATTTGACTCCACACCTCGATTTTTATTCAGTCTGCAAATGATCTCGATTGAAACAGAGGTGATGAAGATCATGGGACTCATAAATATCTGGGGCTACAGTGTTTTGTGCTCTAACACCCTCCCAGTATATAACTGCAGAGGTAGCGAAAATTTGCTCATTTTCACTCTTCCACAAATCTTAGGACTCAAGGAGACAATAAGGTTTACAACAGACTCCAAGCAGAGTTCAACACATCACCACCAAATTGCTTCACCTCTTCCTTAGGAGAATGCTTGAATGAAAGATCACTTTATCACTTATGTGTGGGGATTTTAACTCCTATGGGCCCGTATATGGTTTTTGTCGACATGAAGCTTTGAATAGGAGCGAAAGTTCCCATTTGAACACTCGGCAAGAGCCGGGCCGAGATCAACCCGTGATCGCGACTACGGACTTACGACTTCAGTGCCGCATCAAAACTTCTACGGACTATTATTAAATGACGAAAAATAATCCCATAGGTTTTTTTGAGAAAAGAAATTTATACATATACTTGGCCATCAACTGCTACTACAGCTGTAACAGAAGTCAGTACCACAAATATGTTTCAGAGCGGCAAAAAGTTAGACTGATACAAAGAAAATAGAAAGTACCTGCATTCAGAGCCAGGCTGCAGCTGATTTGGAATTAGTAGGGCTAGATCTGAAGAGTCAATTGTGGGTACACACAGAAGATCAGATAAGCACAGTGAAAAGTGGTGGGGGAAGTTGAATGAAATGTAGTTGACAGATAGGGGTATAGCTGTGGAAATCATCAAAGAGGTTACAGAAATTGAGAGCAGAAAGGGAGTAACAAACCTGGAATGGGAGGGAGTAGAGAGGGGGCAGAGGCAAAGTGTGCTTATCATTAATGAAATGTGCCTTGAGGCCTTGAGGAGCGGCAGCAGGGCGGGAACGGCCGAGACATCACATGACATTTCATGTGACTTTTGGGTGTGGCGGTGCTGAGCTCTTTTCTTATATAGGATTATGAGCCTCAACCTGCAATTTTCCGAGCCGTGCGTCAGTGGCTTTGAGCCTCGGGTCGGTGCAGCTCGCCAGAGCCATACCTTGAACAGGCCGGCGTCAGCGGGATAGGAATGAGAATATGGGGCTGGGTGTGCGCGAACGTACTGAGTACATAAGTAAAAGTCTTACTGTACAGAAAATGGAGCGCAAGGGGGTTCCATATGCACCCACAATCACCGACGGGCCTCGAAATCGCCGTCGTTTTCCGGGGACCATCGTCTGCCGCGGCATACCAGCCAGGCATGTATCACACGAAAAAGAGAGAGGGAACAATTAGGCTACGCCCGAAGGCCAAAAGCGGCTCCACGCCCAGGCAAGGCTCCATTTTTAGGCGGCCGGGTTCCTGCAATGGGTGGGACATTGAATGGTACCTCGGGTTCGGCTGGAGTTGCTTGCGGTTACGTTGGGTGGACCGTGGCTGTAAATGTTCAAAGAATTTCCCCAAATTTTCCGAGACGCGAGCGTTGTGCCTGTGCTTCCTTCGTTGTAATTAGATATCCACAGCTCGAATCAGAAAAATGCCTAACGGGGCTGCCCGGCCGGCTGGCTGCGCGCGATCCTCAATGTTAATCTCAAAGGGTAAATTTCAATTGAAACTTTAAAGAGAATGGATTGGAGAGGGTCCGCGTCCACATGCACCATCAACCGCCGAAACTCTGTAGGATTTTCTTCCGCCGCGGTATGCGCATACCAGGCAGGCACGTATCCTATGCAAGAGAAAAATAACAATTAGACGATCGGTGGGGCGCGCCCACGACGCCCGAAGGCCGGCTCCACGCGTTATGCCCTTCCATTTTTACTTGTAGGCGGCATAATTCCTGGGACGGGACATTGAAAAATTGAATTGGGATAGGGACAGCTGTGGGGATTTTTTCTGACGTGGTGAGGTGTGGTACTCCACCGGTGAGATATTGAAGCGTACTTCAAGTTGATTACACAATGGTAATACCGCAGCACCAATTCGCGTGCGGCATCTTGTACTCGGAGTGTTCAACTGGCTGCCTCCCGCTCTTAATATATAAATACAACGAAAATCTTTTCCAACAAGTAGCTCGTCCTTGGATTCGATTCGGATTCTAGTACCTGCCCACGCGCACGCACTCGTCTAGATCAAGAGCACTCTGTTGAATAACTGGGCCGATCTTGTGTTTACTTTTCCCTTGTTCCGCATATGACGCCCCTTGTATTTCCTAACCTCGCGGCATGATATGCTTCTCCCGCGCATCATCGCCATTTTCGGTACAAGGACGCCGCCACGCTCCTCCTCCTTCCCCTTCTCGCAGCCAGAAAACATCACAGCCAAGCCAAACAGCGGAATTATTCAAGACATTACCTCGTGAGCCTTGAGCCGCAAGTTCAACACTGTGTACACAACTTGAACTTTAACTACCGGAAAAATCCGGTGGCTGTGCTCTGGTTGATTTTCGCGTGTTGTGCGTTGGGTTTGAGTTTGAGTCTCAAGGGTACTGGAATGGCAAAAGAGGGGGGGCGCAGGTTTATGGTGCATTGCGCTTCGCCAGAGTCGGATTTGGGCAAACGACATACGGAGCTGCGATAACGATGCTGTTGAGTCCTGTCAAGATAAGAGAGCAGAGAAAATAAAAATTGATCGTAAGCAATGGAGGAGGAGGAGGAGGAGGATAGTATTACTGCGGAGGTCCCTATAAGGAACAAGCAGGTACTGTACCTACGTACACAGTGCCCTAATGTACGCTACAGACGTCAACGGCCCGCTCGCTGTGATAGCCTACATATATCAATGATACGTAGACGTCTCACGATTAGACTTGGAAGACGGGTTATGCAGGAGGAGGATGTGGGGCACTTTAATAGTCCATTTTGAACCAGATGAAGTCGTCATGGCTCGGGAAGATCATGCTGGTCTAGGGGTGTCTCGCGGGTGGATCCGTTCCGCGCCCCTACGGAGTTCTCCGTGCACCCAATATAATTAAAGGGGCAGCTAAGGGGGAGGATAAGACATCCTGCTCGCTTTCCGATACCTCCCGAGAGGTCCATTGTGACTGGCGGCAATGCGAGTTTTGCACCCAAACTTGGGCTCGGTCCACCTCAAGGCCTCGTTGTGACGATGGGCCATCGGAAGACTCGTTTACTAGTGCCAATCAAGCCTAAATGTGTCGGATGTCGAATGTGTGCAACGATGTGCTCAATACGACAGCGCCGGGCAAGATGGCTGTGGCAGTATACTGAGTTCACCGCATACGCTCGATGAGTCGTGCTCACGGCGGCGGTCTTCTCTTTCACAGTTTGGAGTTTTTGATGGTGGTGGTTAGAGGGGGCTTGGGCCTGAGGGATCTGTATAGCGCGAAGGTCCCTGGCATATGCACGTACAGGGGCTTTGCTGATCAAGTATGCAGCTCTTCAAGTCCTGGGCGTGGGTTCAGGAGTGGGGCGGTATTTGTTTTGTGTCGCAGCGAAGCAAGACAGTTGTTGGAGCAAGACAGTTGTTGCTGAAGGATGCTAGAGCGAAGGCATACGATCGATCGCAGATTGAATTGGCAAACGACTTACCGGGCTAAAACATCAATCACAATGGGCAAAGAATGGAAGGATCAGTGCGGGGAGCCCTATCCATTTGGCGCGTCTGCGCACAAATAGTCTGCTATCGCAATGCAACCGGAAAGATAGAGTGCGGGAGGTAAAGCGCTGGTAAATGCCCCGAGACAGGGAGTTCTACGCAGCTCCCGTCTTCCCGGAGCTTATCGGCATACTTAGAGCTCATGCTGGCTCTGCTATTCTTTTACGGCCGGCCAACCACAAAATGAAACATGCCCCGCCAAGTGTTCGATTCAGAACAACAGCCCATCCACGCCGAGTCACCGCGTGCGAGATAAATAAATACCTGCACCGGCGGTAACTCTGCATTTATTCCTCTTGTCCTGTATATGGAGGGTACCTTGTCTAAACAATGTCTTGTACTTTGCTTGCATCGAAATTGAATGACTGCGCCGCATCATGCGCCCTCACAAGCTTGCAGCCGGATTCGAATTCTTGATGTGGTCCATTTGTGGTACAAGGGCGCGTCGATTTGATGCGCGTGAGCTAGTAACCCATTCTCACGGTGCTCGATGGCTAACACGCTCTCTATCGACACACATTCATGCTTCAAAATAATTCCAGCAAGTTAACTTGACTGAACTCGAACTCGAGTCGTGTTCGCTTTTCAACTTACGCGGAAGTTCCCGGTGGCTGTGCGTGTGGTTGAAATGTTGAAAAAAAAATCGAGTTATTTTTAGGTCTCATGGTTCGCGTCCTCGTGATCCCAAAAACGCAGTATGGGGCTGGACGCGCAGGTTTCTTGTATTGTCGAGTTGTAATGCCCCTCATCAATGCCTTCTCGACAGGATTTGGCCTGTCACTCGTCACCAAGGTGTATTTCACATTGCCCGCAATACTTCTTTTGTCTACGAAATTCTGCTATGCATTCAGTGGAAATTTCGTGTGTCATCTCGTCCAGTTGAAGTATCCAATTGGACTGAAAACGCGTCATCCGACGACTCCCCTCCTGAGTGGAAGAAGGACAGAACAATAGATCGGTCGGCCTTCGATCTAAATCTCCGTCGAGGTTTCTCCCACTACTTTTTAATAGCATAGGAGTGCAAGCGCTGGTTACGATCATTTGGTAGCCCTGGGACGGGAATACGAATTTTCGGGCGTACTTTACTAGAAGGATCTCGGGCCTCAAAACCAATGCACCAAAGTTGGTCTGAAGGCGTGCACGCCTTTATATACTTGGCCGCCGGTGAAGCAGACGGCCTCTTTCAGCCCATCGTAATTTTGGTGTCATACTTTTCTTATGTCTCTGCAGCCGGAACATTTACTTCGTAGAACGTAACAACTGCCCGAAAGCCACGACCTCCAATCGCAAGACCCTCTCTCGAGTCTAACCAAAGGTCCTTCCCGTCTGCCGATGACCACAAATCAGCTTGGTATTCTGAACGAATATAGGGCTTCTCGAATTCTGTCTAGTTAAGCGCCATCGCACCGCGGCAACAACCTTGTTCAAGTAGGAGCAAATTCTCAATGCAAAAACAAGGGCATTACGAATTCGAGACCAGCTTTTCGCAGGCATTAAAATCAGGAAGTAAATACATATCCACCCCAACCCTTCGTGTTTCCTTGCCGCCGGTATGTTCAAACCAGGGCGTCTTGTTTACTGTTTTGGATAATCATCTCGTGGCCTAAAAAAGAATGGCCGTCGGCCCGGGTTTGTGTACGACTTCGTGATGTGGCCAATTGCTGCCAATTGCGGGACAAAGGCATTGCGATTTTGGACTGTTAAACGCGCTCTGTCACAGATTAAAACTCAAAAATCGCCATGAGGCTGGTCGACATTGCAACGACAAAGATAACGCTAGAAAAGCAAAGCTGGCCGAAGTGCTGAAATTTGATTGCGGAGTTCCAAATGTCGTGTCATCGCTTCTTTGCCTCCTCAAAACAAAAACAAAAACAAAAACAAAAAAAAGGAGGAAACAGGCGCCCGTACATGGACGCAACTGCTTCATCATCCTAGACACTGATATTCCTCTTGAAATTTTCTTTCACAAGCAAGACTCCCTCATACCGGTGGCTGACCCGCACAAGCCCACTACCAGCGATTGCGAGAGCTGCCCTTGCCGCGTACCGCGCTCGCATCGTAGAGACAAGAGATCATGGCTAACTTTCGAATTCATAGCATTCTGAACATTCTCTGCACGAGGATATGGCTTTACTTCAGGCCCGACTCAACGCCTACACATATCCAGTCCTCACTTTACCGAAAGAGATCTTTGTTCATTTTCTTCCACTCTATCTGAAACGCCCACCATCCTTCGGGCTCCTGTCAGCCATCCTACTTGGTCAGATATGTTGCAAATGGAGGGAAATAGTGTTTTCCACCCCCGTGCTTTGGAGAGCATTCAGATCGTACCTAACCAATAATGAGGGATCCAAGCAGAAGCTCCAACTTCTGGAAATGTTCCTGAAGATTCTAAATCCGATCCCCTCTCTATTCAACTGGATTGTTACCGCACTGATGCCTCGCAGGTTTTAGCGCCATTTCTACACACACTGGCACTTTCATCACATCGTGTCCGCTGGGAACATTTCAAGTTGTATGCGCCACTGCAGTCTCTCCGTGCTATCGAAGACATCAATTGTTGGGTCCATTTGCGACGGAACACAGGTGAGGTCTACCGCTGGGTCTACCATCAACTGTATTAAATAATAGGTCTACAGTCCACGGTCTACAGTCTACAAACAGGTCTATAGACCACATTTCTGGTGCATCCGACACTTTGTTGGGTGAACATCGAGTTACTGGAAAACTGGTCCATAGACCGGTCTACTAGACCTGTTGATGGACCTGATGGTAGATCATCGCCGGATCGGCTTGCATGGACCGCATCATAGACCATGCCACGGCTTGTGATGGCACCTGGTAGACCTCACCTCAGACCTTCATGTAGACCAGCCCCTAGACCGCAAACTCAAGGCTAGACCTCTCGGTAGACCTGTTTTTTTTTTAAAAAAAAATCAAGGGCTATATAGACATACCAACAATTTTGTGCACGAATCAACCAGTGAACCACAAAGTGCGGGGTGCCCTAACATTGCATTTCTGTGCTGTGGCCTCGATCAGCTCCTTAAGAGGACATTCAGGACAGGCTCATTATCAATGAATTAAGCTCGAGACAGATGAGACAGAAAAAAATGCTATTGCAAAGATCAGTGGCAACGAGCCGAGACTGCCGAGTCCATTCGGATCGGGCCGAAGGTCTACACGGAGGTCCACATCAATTGTTAGGTCCATCTTCCAGCCGCACAAGACATTTGTGACGGAACACAGGTGAGATATATCATTGGGTCTACCATCAACTGTATCAGGTCTACGGTCTACAAACAGGTCTATAGACCACATTTCTGGTGCATCCGGCGCTTTGGAGACATCTAACTAGCTTTGAGGAGGTCAGTGGTGGTTTGAATTAAATCCCCTTCTATCTAGAGTAAATCACCGAGGCAACACAATTCTGGCAGACTCGAGACATGCTCAAAATGCGAGGACTCCAATGACATGTAAGCATAACTGGTGGCTCAAAATGTGGACTCTCGGGCTGTCGGAACCCGTGATGTTCAGTTGCAGAGGCTCAGAGAATGAAAATCCTCAATTTTTTGACTGAATTTGGCAGGGGAAAGCACCAGTTTGGAAGCAGGAGAAGATAAATGTCACTGAGAACATAAGCAGTACACCCAATGCGGCCAAGCCTTGCAGAGCCCCAAGTCGAGGGCTTTGGAGTGAGGCCCACGGAACTGGTGCGAAGTTCGAACTTCACGAGGGTCTGTTCCACAGGCGCATAGAATGATTCTGAAGAGGGAGAGTCAGATGGGATCATCTCACATTGCCTGGAAGGGGTTGCTGAATGGCAGATTGCTGTGCCCCCACCTCAAGTGGAGTGAGAATAAATAATAATGGCCGCATATAACAAGGTCCAGGTAGGTACACACATGTCTTGAGGCGCGGTCCCTTTAAGACAACGATACAATTCCCGAGGACAGCGAATATTCCCGCGGTTAACTCAATGCGAACTAAATTGCGGAGATCTGGTTCTGAAGTAACTCTCAGCTTCAGTACCGAACCCCAAAGGTTCATCTACTTACCTTGGGGCGGGTGGTCATATCACCATCTGGTGTTTCAGAAATTTGTCCCATGTGTATGACCAGTTCCTGCTAGTCGTCAACGGGTTTAAAGAAGGAGACGAGAATTAGCCCAACTGTATCCCTGGTTGGAGCTCCCGAGTCGAACGCGATGACATGCGAGCTCCCGTTCGGCAGCTGCTTACTGCCGGAGGAGTTGGAGCGCAATCGTTTTCGCCCATTGAGTCTGGACACAATGAAAAAAAGACCCACAAAAGCGTTTTGAGCGACTTACGAGGCCAGCAGCGAGTTCGAAAACACTGTTGAATATTAGACGCGGTGACCCTTGGGGAGTGAAGGGGACTCACATTTTGCTTGTATCGCATAAAAGATAGTCCAAGTGACTGTTGAATGCGCATGCAACGGCGGGTGTGTGAAGGTGAGTGAGGTAAAAGGGGAATGCGACATTTGATTAATAGGCGTGTGCTGGTGAAGAAGTGGTGGACCCACAGTCGCTCCGCGTCAAGTACTGAATGAATGGTATACAATTAAATTCTTGTAGGACTTGGTGGCGACTTACAAGGACGAGCTGCATAACACCCGAAATACTATAACAACGTCAGAGCTGAAAGCGAAAGAAGCCAGTGCAGCGTTCTCGCCTGGTAATCAGTGTTGTCTCTGGCATCAATCAATATCAATGGAGGGCACAGAAATTCAACGTGAGAGACTTACCAACTGTCCAGACAATAATTTTATCAACCATCCAGTTCGTCCTGTGAATCGGAGATCACTCTTCAGTTGCTGCTGCTGACTTTTGGTTACCCACCGTTTGAATTCGGACTGTTTGAAGTGCCACAAGGAGTAGCAAAGCGAGGCTGCAGTGATAATATCGACTACCGGACCGACTGCGGTCGCGGTAATTACCAGCCAGGCTAGTTGTGTTTCAATAACCACAAGGTCTTCGTTCTTCCAGAACTCGACGGCTATGGCCAAATTGCTGAGCAATCGGAGGAAGTTCAGAAGGCAGCAGAGAATGATAATGGGCCATCGCATTAGGAGAATTCGGAGACGAAAGGCGAAGAAGGTCTAAATTTCAACGATGAAGATGATGACATGGAACGTTTGTTCTGATCTTACCGGCACCACGGCGGCTAGGACTGAGTGGAAGAGTAACATGAGTACAAGCGAGAGCGCGGGACGTTCGATGTGTTGTGGTTGACCATAGAATGTGACCGTTATGGCATACACCTAAGAGCAAAGGATTGATCCATAAAATCGAACGGATGAAGTGAAGCTCACCGTCAGGAATGCACTAATTGTATGGGCAAGCTCTAGCAACCTGGAAAAAACAACTGCGTAAGGAAGGGGTACGAGCCAATGAATTCCTGCTCCACCAAATCCCTGCCACCTGTAATTATGTCCAGTCAGATGTGCAGCTGAACGCCATCGACGCAAAAACTTACCAATATCTTGAGCCTGCGTGGGTCCTTCGGGAACTGTCCAAAATAGTTGAAAGTCTGCAGTGTCTCGATTCCAAATAGGAATGCAAGGAGGACCAGTGCGATCTCCCATCTCCCAATGGTCCCTGCAAGTGATTGAGAGGTGGACATGACGGTGTGGGCACTCCCTGGGACTGGCAGAGAGCCGGTTATTTAGCCACGCCGGACTCTGCCGTGGTAAACACAGCCCGGGTACAATGAGTTATTGAAAGTCTTGACGTGCTTGATCGACGAGGCTCCGCAAAGAATTGTCGTTGTGCCAAGATTGTCTGGAACAGTAGAGCTGGATATTAGAAAGTAGGTACCCGATTTGTCAGGGTTCCATTGGTAATTTACCACATGCGTAAATTACCCAGACTGAATGCCAATGGAGTAGGTGCGGCCTCTTTAATAACCCAAAAGTAGCTCTCAACGTCAATCGTATCGCTTCAAAGTGCTTCAACGAATACTGAACTCAATTGAACCTGAATTCTATTGTTACCGTACCTAACACACGGGATATACGGCAGCACTAGAAGCCATCGGATGCAAAGGATGATGTCCGCGAAAGATATTAATAGGTAAGAGGCACGAGCTTCGTGTTGAAGCGTCTGTCTACGAGAGACTAATTAATAGGGGACGTGACACAGTAAGCGTCTAGCACCGTATGACGCTCGATTGCCAGAGGCTCTCGAGTCAATAAACATTGGTGGCCCGTTGTAGCACAAGATAACGGAAGTCCATCATTATGCAGGACTCACAGTCGAGAAATGCACACGGGAGAGGCTATCTGTCATGTGAAGCGGAAACTGTCGGTGGAATGGAGGCTTTAAGTACGCCACAATTAATCAACTAGATGCAGTTAAGTATGGACTTCCGCATCGTCTTGTAGTTCATGAGCCAAGTAATCTGCACGAACCGATTCTCAGTGAAAAAAAAGTAATGGGGGATGGTTATTGGTGTTCAGCGTCATGCGGGCGACGATCTCAACACGCAACATGAAAGTGGCGAAGCGAATGACCAGTCCAGATCTGCGGCTATAGCGCGGGAGGCACGGGAGGGTATTTTTGTCTAACAGCGCTCCCACACCATTTGCGGCGCGTCGATTTGATGCGTGCGGGCTAGTAACCTATTCTCACGGTGCTCGATGGCTAACACGCTAACTATCCACAAACATTCACACTGAGGAAATTCTGCTGATTGACTCGATTGAGCTCGAATTTGAGCCGTGTTGGCTTTTGGTTCAACTTGTGCGGAAGTTCCCGGTGGCTGTGCGTGTGGTTGAAATGTTGAATTTTTTTGAGTTACTTTTAGTCCTCGTGGTTCGCGCCCTCGTGATCACAAAAACGCAGTGTGGGGGGCTGGACGCGCAGGTTTCTTGTGTTGAATTCCTCTCATCAATGCTCTTTCGACAGGATTTGGCCTGTCACTCGTCACCACTTGAAGGCGTCTTTCGCATTGCATTGCCCAGAATACCTCTTTTGTCTACGAAATTCTGCAAGGCTTCTGTATCAATTTCGTGTATCATCTCGTCCAGTCGAGGTCTCCAATTGGAAAGCAAGAAAAAAACGTCACCCGAGGGCCCCCGTCCTGAGTTGGAGAGGGACAGAACAATAGATCAGTCTTCCGTGCAGATCTAATCTCCGTCGAGGTTTCTCCCGTTTTTTTAATAGCATAGGAGTGCAAGCGCGCGTTCCGATTGCTTGGCAGCGCTGAGGCTAGAATATGTACGTTACTAGGATCTCTGGCCAGGACCAATGCACCAAAGTTGGGTTAATTCGGCGCCTCTCGTGTGACTCCTGGTCTCTGAAGATCTGAAACTCTGAAGGCTTGCAGATCTTGATATGTATATGGTCGGCCGCCAGTGAAGCAGACGGCCTCTGTCCGGACATCTTTGATTTGGGTGTCATACTTGAGCTTTCATTATGTCTCTCTGCAGCCGGAACATCTACTTCGTAACACGTAAAGCCTTGCCAAAGCCGCGACCTCCAATCGCAAAACTTTCTCTCGAGTCTAACCATAGGTCCTTCACCTCCGCCCGCCTATGACCGCAAATCAGCTTCGTATTCTGAATGAATATAGGGCTTCTCGATTTCTCTCCAGTTAAGCGCTGTCGCACGCGGCACCAGCCTTTGTTCCAGTAGGAACAAATACAAGGGCATTCCGAATTCGGGGCTCAGGCATTAAAGTCAGGAAGTAAATGCACATCCACCCCAACGCTTAGCGTTTCCCCCGCCGGTATGCTCAATCCAGGGCGTCTTGTCTTCTAATCATCTCGTAGCCTACAGCCGGTTTCAAAAGTTTGTACGGGTTTTCCAAATCGGTGCTGCTCCTGATGTGCTTACAGGTGTTTGCCGCAGCGTCTCACCGACAACCCTGTAAAGGACGGCGACACGGTGTTTTGACTCACCATTGGACCCAGTGATGCTCCACCTTGGTTGTAGCCCTCGCCAGTACAATGTACCACAAAAAAAGTCAACTTTTGCGAGGGTTTCGGACTTTCGGTATTTAGGCCCTTCGGCCGATGTCCCAAAAAACCTTGAATTCAATGTCCTCTGCACTTGCAATGTATTGTAGAATTGTTATACAGAAGCAATACAAACCTGGAAGTATATGGATAGGCAAAATGAATTCAGAACGTCCAAGTTAACGGACGCCTGGAAGATGCGGCAGCAAACAACTATAAGCACATCAGGAGCAGCACCGATTTGGAAAACCCGTACAAACTTTTGAAACCGGCTGTAAAAAAGAATGGCCGCCGGTTTGTGTGCGGCTTCGTGATGGGGCTATTTGCAGGACAAGGGCACTGTGATTTTCGGCGCTTAATTGCGCTCCGCCATCTATTAACCTTGAATAATAGCCTTGAAGTCAGTTGACCTTGCAACGACAAAGGTAACGCGAGAGAAGGAAAGCATGCCGAAGTGCCGAAATATGAATGCCGAATGCAAAAAGTCGTGGCATAGCCTCCTCAAAATTAGTACTTATGGAAAACAGGAATTAGGTGGCTGTACGTGAACTGCTTCATCATGCTGGACGCTAATATTTGAATACTCCACTGCCGTTGGCGGGGATCGTCAAAATACCTCATTATTCAAAAGCCTTACAGTATTCAATTTCAATCAGTTTTAAGTCCCATGCCAGATGTGAACAAAACATTTTAATCCTTATCTGGGCACGACACATCCTAGGTAATGTATGTAAGTATGATATATCCAAAAACTAAGTCAATCGGATCAGTACATTTAATGCTAGAGCTGATAGGAGAAGATGCCTCACAATTCGCCGAAAAAGGCAATTCCCACGCTTCTAACATATTTTCGAACGTCACTCCCTCCGGAATCGCAAGGCAAATCTATTGATCATAGTTTCAAGGGAATCGGTGAGGAACTGAGCTCAGTAGAGCTGAAATATCCGAAACATCTATAAAATAAAAAAATGGGCCGCGCCCTAAGTTCCGCAACTAGCTGTAATCTAATAAACGCGCTTGTAAGTAAGCTACTCGCCACCCTTGATTCCTGCCCATCGTCATGGTTACATATGTACCAGCGATCGAAGCGATACATACCGCTTTCGGTACAAGGGCCCAGTGGCGGTGCCTTGGCTCAAATGTTCAAATTTTCCGGGACGACGCGTGTTGTGCCTGAGGTCGGTTCGGTGCAGCTCACCAGGGCTTAAACAGGCCGGCGTCAGCGGGATAGGAATAATAATATGGGGCTGGCTGCGCACGAGCGTACTGAGTACATAAGTAAATTTTTTAAAGAGAATGGAGCGCAAGGGGGTTCCATATGCATCCACAACGGCCGACGCCTCCGCAAACTTAATCACTTGCTTCGATTGTCGTCCGCTGCGGCATACCAGCCAGGCACGTACCTACCGCATGCGCACGAGAGAAAAAGAACAATTGGACGGCGGGGGAGGTGGGCACACGACGCCCGAAGGCCGGCTCTACGCGCCCAAGCTCTTCCATTTTCAGGCGGCAGAGTTACTGCAATGGGTGGGACATTGCGCAATGGAATGGGGATAGCTGCGGGGATTCTTTCTTGCGTGGTGAGGTGTGATGCGGGCGACCGTTGTACGGACTCCACCGGTGAGATATCTGGGGTTCGTACTTCAAGTTAATTCCACAATGTTAATACCACAGCACCAAGTCGCGTGCGGCGTTTGGAACAAGTAGCTCGTCCTTGAATTCGATTCTAGTATCTGCCTACGCGCAGGCACTTGTCCAGAACCTTTTGAATAACTGGGCCGATCTTGTGTTTACTTTCCCCTTGTCCCGCATATGGCGCCCCTTTTATTTCCCAACCTCGCGGCATGATATGCTTCTCCCGCGCATCGTTTCCGTTTTCGGTACAAGGACGCTGATCTGGCTCCCCCTCTTCTTCTTCTTCCGCTTCTCATAACCTTATATAGCCGCGAAAATATCGTAGCGAGGCATGAGGTTTTCAGTCCAACATTCCCTCTGAATAGCCACCAGAGTCCCTCCACCGTTGAACATTGAACAGCCCGGAATTTCCGGTGGCTGTGCCGTGGTTAAAATGTTCGATTTTTTCGTTCACGTTGTTTCGAGTATGTATGTAGGGCGATGTGAGGGAAAGCGATGTATAAATTTTGGGCGGTAGAACGAAGTGGGTGATATCAAACACTCTTAGTGCAATGGCCCGAGCTGTGTCCAGGTCCGGCTGCATTTTATGCATAATGCGCTGCAGAAGAATATACGGAACGTCTGGCGCGCAGCTCGGGTCTTTTCGCTCCCTACGTAGAACCAAAGCCAGTGGTCATGGATGATCAAGTCCACAGACAGGCTATACAGACAAATGCCTTGCCCGCGGCCGCGTTTTGTATTTGATTGCAGAGTATACATACACGCAGGGGGAAAAATCACTCAGATAGGCTACATATGATAATCAGATTTATTTAGAATGAAATCGTGTGCGCCTAACAGGCAATACATGCGCATTGGATCGTGTCCCCCCGTTGCACAGATAGATGTAGATAGACAGAGATACGCTGACGAGGCCGGATTCGGAAAGACGCCATACGGAGTTGCGATAACGATGCTGTTGAGTCCTGTCAAGATAAGAGAGCTGCGAAAAATAAAAAATGGAGGGATCTGTATAGCGAAGACGGCCTGGAACATGCACGTACATGGCTTTTGCTAATCAAGTATGCAGCCCTTCAAGTCCTGGGCGCGGGTTCAGGAGTGGGGCGGTATTTGTTTCGATTGTGTCGCAACGGAGCAAGACAGTTGTTGCTAAAGGATGCTGGAGCGAAGCGAGCTGGGCATACGATCGATCGCAGATTGAATTGGGCAAACGACTTACGGGGCTCAAATATCAATCACAACGAATGGAGGGATCAGTGCGGGGAGCCCCATCCATATGCACCCACACCTACCGACGGGCCAGCGACAATCACGATCAATTTTCGTCCGCCGCGGCATCGCAGGTACGTACGTATTGCATCGCACGAGAGAACAATTAGACGGCGGGGCGAACACACGAGGCCCGATCGCCGACTCCATCTCGGTTTCCATTTTTAGGTGTCAGGATTACTAAATGGGACATTGAATCATAATGAAGGTAACTCGACGGTTCTTTTTTGGTGGACGGCGGTAATATAAGGATTGAATGGAGGTTGCAGATGAATCTCACCGCGTGCATCATGCGCTGGGCCTGAGCAGCACATTGAGTCATAATTCTACAGCATTATCTAGACCTGCACAGCACCTCATACATTCAGTGCACTCTCGTATTTATTCCACAGCACTCATAACCATACCCGGATGCGTGAGTGGCGCGAACCTCCCACATTTAATCTCTCATATTCAACAAATCTGACAAACGCCGTCTAGTGGCTGCCTAATAATACCTATTCGCTCCGCTGACAGTAATGAGACGCCGGGACGTTAGTGGCGTGCAACTAACTCGTCGAAACAGGTTTAATTCGGCGCGTCTGCGCACAAATAATCTGCTATCGCAATGCAACCGGAAAGATAGAGTGCGGGAGGGAACGCGCTGCTAATGCCCCGAGGCGTCCCCATGACAGGGAGTTCTCCACAGCTCCTGTCTTCCCAGGATACAGATCATGCTCGCTCTGCTCTTCTTACGACCGTCCAAAGACAAAATACAACATACCGCGCCAAGTGCTCGATTTACCACGCGCCGAGTCACCGAACTTTGCATTTATTCCTCGTCCTGTATATGGAGCACCTTGTCTAAACGATTTCTTGTACTTCGCTTGCATTGAATAACGGCGCCGCGTCATGCACCCTCACAAGCTTGCGACCGGATTTGAATTCCCATTTGCGGTACAAGGGCGGGTCGATTTGATGCGTGCAGGCTAGCATCCTATTCTGACGGTGCTCTATGGCTAGCGCGCTATCTATCCACCAACATTCGCACTGTGAAATAAAGACAACCGATTTTTAATAGCATAGGAGTGCAAGTGCTGGTTCCGATCGTTTGGTAGCCCTGGGACGGGAATACGAATGTTCGGGTGTTCTTTACTACTAGGATCTCAGGCCTCAAAACCAATGCACCAAAGTTGGGTTAATTCGGCGCCTCTCGTGTAACTCGTGGGGTCTAAAGATCTGAAGGCGTGCAGGCCTTTATATACTTGGCCGCCGGTGAAGCAGACGGCCTCTTTCAGCCCATCGTAATTTTGGTGTCATACTTTTCTTATGTCTCTGCAGCCGGAACATTTACTTCGTAGAACGTAACAACTGCCCGAAAGCCACGACCTCCAATCGCAAAACTTTCTCTCGAGTCTAACCAAAGTCCTTCCCACCCGCCGATGACCGCAAATCAGTTTGGTATTCTGAACGAATATAGGGCTTCTCGAATTCTCTCTAGTTAAGCACCATCGCACCGCGGCAAGAACCTTGTTCAAGCAGGAGCAAATTCTCGATGCAAAAACAAGAGCATTACGAATTCGAGACCAACTTTTCGCAGACATTAAAATCAGGAAGTAAATACATATCCACCCCAACGCTTCGCTTTTCCTTGCCGCCGGTATGTTCAAACCAGGGCGTCTTGTTTACTGCTTTGGATAATCATCTCGTGGCCTAAAAAAGAATGGCCGTCGGCCCGGGTTTGTGTACGACTTCGTGATGCGGCCAATTGCTGCCAATTGCGGGACAAAGGCATTGTGACTTTGGGCTGTTGAACGCGCTCTGTCATAGATTAAAACTGAATAATCGCCATGAGGCTGGTCGACATTGCAACGACAAAGATAACGCTAGAAAAGGAAAGCTTGCCGAAGTGCCGAAATATGAATGCGGAATACAAAAAGTCGTGGCATAGCCTCTTCAAAACTTATGGAAAAGAAGAATTAGGTGGCCGTACGTGAGCCCAACTGCTTCATCATGCTGGACGCTAATATTTGAATACTCCACTGCCGTTGGCGGGGAGAGAGCGACAATGCGCTCCGGCGGGATGCGATGCGGACAGAAACGAACAGGCCGCGAGAAAAGTATGCCAGGCAGGGGGTTGAATCAGCCTTTCTCGAATCTTCCGATCAAGTCGAAATTTATTCTATGGAGGAGAAATTGAGACGAGAACGCTTGTGGCACCACACTGCAAAACCATGGAACCCTACCGATTAAGCCAGACGGTGACACGCCTACGGCGCGGCTAAGAGCGGGAGCTGGAACAAAATATAGATGTGTGGGGATGGGGAGACCGCTTAAAGGGCCGTAGAACCAATGAATGTGCGAGAGCACTTTAGCGAAAGCTTTTTATAACTCGCTCGCTGGGCCGGGATGGGGAAGGATGGATGGGAGTGGGTGCAGCAACGACGAAGGCTGCGTGGGAGCGGGGCGAGGGACGACAAGGGACACGGAGGCGGCGAGAGACACAGAGTACGACGAAGGACACGAGAGTGAGAGCGAGTACGGAGGCAAAGGCAAGTTCAAATTTAATTGAGACTCGAGAGGGGCGGAACTGGGTTCTTGTTCATACTGACCGTAGAACTACATTTTTTATACTAAAAATCGTCCAAGAGAGAACAATGAAGTACTAAGCAAGTATAAGTCGAGTGATTCTGTTCACAGCGGCCGCTGCTCACGGGTTGCAACTTGCATGTGTCCATATAAATAAGTATGGTGCGTCTATGAGGAGATTGTTGCGCGACTGCGCGACAATTGAGTTCAAATCTGTTGAATTCGCGCATGTTGGTTTGCCATTCCAGCAAGCTACAGCTCCAAGTCAATGGTGGAGCCGTCCGCAAAGTTACGACGAATCGGAGCCCCGTCTTGAGAGAACGTGTAAAGGTAGGGAATACGTTCGCTCTCTCCCATCGAATTCCCAACTTCCCGCACTTGAACAACTACACCCTACCACCACCCCACTCAATCAATAACTCGGAATGCAATTCAAACCACCCTCATTTCAGCTGCCCTCGCTGCCCTGTCCATGAGCACCGGTAAGCTTATCCCACACCGAAGCACCCTCCTCTATTAACCCCGACGATTCGCAGGCGTGGCCGCAGTACAAGGCCAAGCGACGTTCGTAACCAGCTGGGTCGAGGGCGCTCCAGTGCTACCGCTTCACGTTCACGGGCGTCGACGGTAACAGCTTCGTGCACGTGTTCCAGAACTGCGGCGGAATCACAACTGGCAGTCGTGGGCCGACGGCGACCACTTTGTGTTCGACAACAGCGAGGTCGAAGGCGTTGCGGGCGCGCGTTCAGCTGTGGGATTGCTGCGATGACCGGATTGCCACCAGATCGACGAGATTGGATGTTAGATACGGGAGAGACTAACCGCCGACTGGGACGATTATATAAATGTACGAAAGAAATGAGTTGAACCAGTGTCAAACTTAATAAAGAGATTATTAACTGTGAAGGATGAAGGTTGCCCCACGCACTAAATATACAAGAGCATGCGAGCACTCTAGCCCATCCGCGAACATGTGGGCGTTGGTCGGAACTATCGCAGCCGCAGTCGAGAGAAGTTGGGGCGAAAGCACTCTTCAAGAAGGCGCGAGCGATCGTAAACTGTCAGGCTGCAAACCCCCATTGGCTCGCGAGCGACGGCCGTGGCGAGCATTATCCGGAGCCTGCGCCAATAGAAACGGCGGTGACGCAGCCCCAGATATCAAACAGCCTGCGGCGGTTGCAGTCGGGGATCTTGTCGCAGGTGTTGATGGGTGTCTGCTTGCTGCGAGTCCAGTGTCTGAGCAGGGTTCGATTATTTTTTATTACACAAGTAGAGGACCAAACATTGGAGTTATACACCGCGAGCGTGGAGCGAGTCAGGGAGCGCACGCGCTTGCTGACTATTCGTGCTCGCTACACGTCTTAACGTCGAGCTGGGTGTCGTACATAGAGCTATTGAAGCACACAAAAAAACCCTCCAAGTCGCGAGAGAAGCCCGCGAATGCGGGTACGACAAGCGCAGCATGCGGGTGCCCTGGCTACATAGAAAATGGACCCGGGCAGACCACATTCCGAACTCGTACCTGTCACGCCTCTCATCTCTTGGGTCCGCGTATGCGGATCTTCTCTTCCCTGCTCCTCATTAGCTGTATCCCGGTGGTACGACGTACAGTTGCCCGAGCTGAAGTTGGTCTGGACGATATTGGGTAAATCGCGTCGTTCAAGAAGGCGGTGAAGAAAAGGAACGGGCGATGGGGTCACTTTGTAGGAGACACCATGCAGTGAATAGAAAACTCTTGTTGGTCCCAAACGACGACTACCAACTAGTATGCAGCTGGCGGAATCGAACAGGTCAGCGCCATTGATATCCAGCGCGCCTCGCAAGATCGACGTCCAGCAGACGAGCGTAGCCCGTTACGGCACGTCGAGCCAGCCCTCATCAAGCAGACCGCGCACTGGCAGAAGTGGCACCGCAGTGGAAGAGGCACGAGAAAAGGAAAACTTCGAAAGACGGCCATCACCAAAAACGGGGGCATCTGTTAATCCTTGCCGAAATCACGCCAAGCTGATGAGAGTTTACAAAGCTTTTCGTATGGTTACAAACCATCACCACGGTATACAAAGCCCCACCCAGATTGGTAGGCCTTTGGCAAAGTGGATAATTCTGGTAGGCGGTTTATAAAGCTTGGTGCCTCACTCCCCGGTTCCAAGCCAGTTCTCTCGTAGCAGTTCAGGGACAATGTTCCATGCACTATATTTATTTTCCAGGCAATCAAGCTCATCATACTCGAAGTCCGCAGCCGTCGACTCCTCTGCGTGGCCGTCTTCGCCGTCCTCATGATCAGACCCCAGGTCTAGGGCTAGTTTTAGAATCATTGAGGCGAAGAAAAAGGGCGGGGGAGTAGTTTCGAGGGTATAAATCTTGTTCATACCGACTTCGTTACTACTGACAGCATCGTAAGGTCGTGAGGATGGTGGTGGCTAAGCGGTGGCGGCAGTGAGAGTAGATAAGTCATTCAAACTCCGCTCGGATCAAGTAAACTCCGGATGGCGTGATTTTGGTGGCGTGATTCGACGCCATCAAATGGTTGGTCGCTCGCTCTTTCTTCCCCCCACCACCTTCCCTCCCACCGTCCTCGGAGAGGTCTCCTCCTCAAAGCTGCAAGCCACCTCTCAAGCCCTCAAGCCTCAAGCCTCCAATCCTCAAGCCTCCCGCTTCCAGCCTCAAGCTCTCCTGTTTCCCTGGCCCGCTACTTCTCGGTTCTCGTCTGGCCTCCCTGTACTAGCTCTGTCTCTCATTTTCCGCTGCTTGAGGGGCCTTCCCGCACTGCATCAATCCTAGCCAAATACGTCGACTTCCCGGTACTTGGGACCCAGCTACCTTAGCACAGGCTGTCAAGCACGTCTATCAGAGACCCAATGCCGCGCTCACAAGGGCAAGGGTGGGAATGCAGCGATCAACGGGATCACACAGCTTACGGGGGGGGGACAAGTTATTGGAACAGTTCAATCAGTGAGTCGCCAACAGTCGACCGCGGTACTGTCTCATGTAACTTTCTAGCGACGTTTTCGGGACCTCGGCACCAAAGGCCGCAGCTGCAAGCGCCGCCAAGGTCCTCGATGGATTTGCAGCGGCCCCTGCGGCTGATGACGCCTAGAGCTCAGGCTTTTTTTTTGTTACTCGTAGTCGCGCTGCAATCCAAATTTTATTCGCTATTTCTATCCTGTTTTCCCCGATTTGCCGAATAATTGAGAGAACCGCAACCCAGATGCAGATGGCAAGGCCTTAGACGGCTCACCAAGCTTGGTAAAGCTTGGTGGGGATTACAATCCTCACCAGCTTGATGGGCATTACAATGATCCGAGGTCATCTATAATCCTGGGTGAAAGTTGACCAAGATGATGGGGCTTTACCATGGATTATGCCGATTCCGGGCTTTATAAGGGTATGCAAAGGCTCAAAATTTCTTCCCGTTTTTGGTGATGGCCACGGTCCGGGGCCGCTCCAGGTTCCTGAAAGTACTCCGACTCCTCCGCTAGGAATGCGGCCACGAGCCCAGTCCCCGCGGCAGGACGTTCGATAGAGCGCTTGAAGGGCGAAGAGAAGAGGACGGGCGAGCGGTAGTGTGGATGCCACGAAGACGTCATCTGTAAGAGTCCGAAGACAACGAGCCCATCGTTCAGCACGAAGAAGGAAGTGCATCCCCTCGACAGTTTGATCGATAACGGAGGTTTCTGAATCTAAGTGGCTAGATGGGTGCATAGTAAATCGTCCAGGACTGGATCCCGCAGGAAGGGAAGGATGGGTTCAGAGGGACTCCGAGCCACCGAGACAACCACTGACGCGGCCGATCTGGTCGTGTACGCTGGAGGAGCCAAGGCGGGCTTTGGCAGTCTAAGACTGGCGGCATACCCTTGCTAGATATACGGACGAGAGCTGAGCGCTGAGCGCGGGCGGCGGAATGGTCGTGGCTCTGAGTCTTGGGTGGATGCTCGTCTGATATGAGCCGTCCGAGATGAGCCTGAGGAGTGGTAGCCTTGGCTCAGAGTCAGCGCACCATTATCCCCGGAACGAGACTTCAGCCACGTCTCTCGCGTCGGCCTCCCCTCCTGCGCGCTTCACCTAAGTGGGTTACGATCCAATCGGCGGATATACTGGCTGTACGGGGTCCAGTTCCGTGAGTTTGAGTTCTGAACGCCGGAGTATTTGTCGTGAGGGAGGAAAGGAGGCCGCTTGACGGTGCAACTCGCCGTAGTCACGAAGGAAGAGAAGATGGAAAGAAAAGCTTGCGCAAACTTCAAACAATTATGATCTATCATCTCTGACGTTGATCCCAAACTACATCGATGACTACTTTAGAAACAGGACGACTACGATAGAATTCTACCTGCAGCCCCTTCATCGCCGCCCATGTCATGATCAATGCCATTGCTATCTCTCTCCACTTCGTTTGCCACCCCTTTCCGGAGACCTTCATCCAAGTTGATCGTATGCGTCGCCGCCGGCAATCTGTTAATCTCGCGTTAGCTTGAGGCTCTCTGCGCGGTGCTGCGAGACATGCCTTGGACAGTCCCCTGCCACATCTCTGTCCGATTCGTCCGCTGCTCCTTGAGGGGCTTGAGGTACTTCGACAGTATTTTCAATCGCCGGCCCCGTGGCTGGCAAACTGTGAATACGCCTCAAATGTCAACTTTCAAGCTCTCTGCGTGATAGCCTGATTTGACTGAAATACCTTTGAGAACCCACTGCCGCATCGCTGTCCGATTCATTCCTTGCTGCTTGAAGCGCTTCCTCAGTATTTTCAATCGCAGGCACTGTCGCCGGCAAGCTGTGTCTGGTCGTTTCGTTTCCCACTGTTGGTTCTTCAGAAGTTTCATTGATCGTATGTATTTCCGCCAGTAAACTGTGAATCTTGTGTCAAGCCCTCTGCAAGGCAGCACGAGTCTGGCTCAAATATTTACCTTGGAGATCCCCCTGCCATAGATTCCCGCTCCAAAACTGTGCCCTGGAGCGCAAGCACCTCAGCTTCGGTGTGTGCCGCGTCTTCTGCCCGCTGGAGGGCGCGCAGATCCTCCGCACGCGATTGCAGGGACTTGATCAGGTCCTTAATGAACACAGGCTTCGTCTGCACGAGTCTGCGGTATAGCTCAACAGCACCTTCTTGAGCGTGCAGTGCATCTTCATGGCGCCATACACTGCGGAAATCTACAGCAAGCTGATTCAATGAGCTGGCAGTGTCGCCTGGGTTCGTCTCAGCAAGTTTGTGGCGAATCTGGGCTCCTTTTTCATGCGCACGCAGGCCGTCTTCGTGGCGGCCCACAGCGCGGAGGAATGCGGCGAGAGTTTGCAGTGCGTTGGCAAGCTCTAGTTCCATTTCGCCGGGGGGCTCAGCAACCGTCTGATAGAATTCGACTGCCTCTTCGCCAATGCGCACCGCATCTTCGTGGCGGTCGGCGCCGGCGAAATCGAAAGCGAGGTTTTGCAGGGAATCCGCCAATTTCGTTGTGACAGTGGGATCCGTTTCTGCAAGTTTGCGGCGAAGCTTAACGGCTTCTTCATCGGCGACCACCGCATCTTCATGGCGGCCGACTGCTCTGAGATCAATACCCAGGTTGTACAAAGAACTGGTAAGATCCTTTGTGAAATTAGGATCTGTCTCTGCAAGCTTGCGACGAAGCTCAGCAGCTTCTTCATCAGCACACACTGCATCTTCGTGCCGGCTGACAGCCCTGAGATCAACACCAAGGTTATACAAAGACTTGGCAAGATCCTTGGTGATGGTGAGGTCAGTCTCTGCAAGTTTCCGACGCAGCACAACAGCTTCTTCATCAGCGTGCACCGCATCTTCATGGCGGCCAACAGCGCTGAGGTCGAAACCTAGGTTGTGCAAAGAGTTGGCAAGATTCTCGTTGCCCATGGGGTCTGTCTCTACCAGCTTCCGATGAAACTCTAGAACTTTCTCGTCGGCCTGCATAGCGTCTTCATGCCGGCCGACAACGCTGAGAGCTGTACCAAGCTGGCTTAGTGAATGCCCAAGGGCAATAATATCACGGTTGTGTTTTGGTTCATTCTTGCCGGCAATGTCATGTCTGAGTTGAACTGCCTCTTGTATTCGAAGCAGAGCTTCCTGTTTTTGTCCAAGCTCTGTCAACAGATGGGCCTCATATTCCAGCAATGTGGCGACATCCTCGTCGAAGGTGTCAGGCTGATGGTCCTTGAGCCTTTGGAAGAACTCGACCCCATTGTGAACCTGGTTCACATTGGCCTTGAGTAAACTCTGCTCGAGCGTGGATATGTAATTCGTCGCGAGTTGACCGGAAAGGGCCATAAATGCGAGCCGGTTGATGCAAAAAGATTCACGGGCATTGTGAGTCTCTGTTGCTGATCCAGTGTCGGAAGTATCCTGCTTGGCCCAAAGATCTTTGAGATTTTGAATAGCCTCCATCATGAAGGACACATCAAACAGGTCCATTTCCACCATTTCCTCCAACGGATCTGCCCAATCAAAGGAGCCAGTCTCAATGTCATTGCCAACAAAGGATTCCCACTTGATCACATTATCTTCGCGGAATGTAGCTTTCGGAACATAGTCCTTGTTCTTGAAGGCAACAGATATATGAATAAGCTGTCCTGGAGCAATAACACGGCCAGCTCCTTGATGTGGGGTCCTGTAACCAGGCAAGTCAGATTTCTTTCTATTCAAAATGGCAATTCTTACGTGGTGAGATCATCGGGAGTCCTATATGACAGACGAGTTAAGGGCAAGTACTCTAGAGGCTTCCAGCCACTTGTAAGTGATTCATGCAAGTCATCTTTTTGCAAGTCAGCCATGTTCCATGCACCGCCGGCCGGTCGAGCTCGGAGTCGGAGTCCCGCCGATGCGGCTTCATTTTCCATCCACAAGAGTGGGACGGATGAGAGATTTAAGTCGAGATTTTTCTTGATTCCTCCACCACTAGAAACATTAAATAATATGTTGGTAAATAGCCAAGGACGGACTCACATGTCGGAATGCGTGCCAGCAAACCAAACCTCTTTGACATCTACCTGCCTTCCTACATCTGTGGAGTTTGACGACACAGTGGAACTCCCTCCATCAACATATTCCGGGAGGAATTTTACGCGGCACTCGTCCAAAGCCAATGCATGGCGGAAAGTGCAAATATGCCGGGCAGACGACGTTAACGGAAGAGGTTTTCCGCGAAAGACTCCGACAGATGAAACTGTATCCCTGGAATCGAGCTCGTTATCCCACACACGACCAAGAACGAGATCGGCTAACCAGGCTCCCAGAAAATGGATTCGGACGTCCCTCGAAAATGTCTTTTTGAAGTTTTTCGCAATTTCTTCAGCCTCTTCCGTCACTACCGATAGATTGGTTTTAGCCCTGCACGTTTAATCCAGTTCCCACTTACCCTTTCCTTTGTGCCGCTCCAAATAAATTTCGTACGCACTAATTTTAAAGGTTAGCAACAAAACCTCTGGTGACATGTGAGACGAACAAAGGGATGAGCTCTTCATTGCCGGGATCGATGAGCCCGACCTGACAAGGTACAACATAAAATGAAACCCAAACACGATATGACATACTGTTTCAATCATTCCCGCCAGTGTTCGAACCTGATATGCACCACGCGAGAAGCCTGGGGGGTCTTAATTAATACCCTTAGGCAAACTAGCCAGAAACTCTCACCAAAGAAGAAAATCTTATCTCCCGGTTTATACGTCTGGGACAGCCAACGATACGCCTTGAGGATGATGTCTTTGAAGTTCCTGTGTATTATGGATCGTGAGCAATTTCCAGGTCCGAGCAAACTGAACTGACAACGCGAAGGCCAAATCAAGCCCATTGTCAAGCTTTTGCCGCCAATATTTCCATGAGGTAGTGTTTTCGTTCGGCACATAAGTGCCAATGCCACAATTGTAGTACTTGGTCTGATTTGCCGATTCATCGGTGAGGACCCGACTGTGAAGCTCCACAACATTGGTGTTCTGACTTCCGTCAGAATGATTTTCGCAACTGTAACATGGAGTACTCACACGAATTCCAAACTGATTGGACGTCCCGTCGATTGAGATCACCAAATTCCGAGAAACCCGAGTCCCGCATTTTCCATCGCAAGGGCTCCTGCACACACAGTGATCTCGGCAAGCACAGGTACATTTGCAGTTGCAGTTAATCTGGCAAGAACAACCGCACTTTCTTGGAGGCCTTTCCACTCGGTCGGCTCGAAGTTGGTTTGAATCGTCGGTGCCTTCTTGATTCAAGGCGGCTTTATTCCGAGACGCTCTGTCTTGACCGTCGAGATTCGTCGTATCCATGGTATTCGCAGACATGACGAGCAGGGTCCTACAAGTAACGGTCAAGCTTGGAGAAGGTAGACAGATCTGTGGGCGTACAAGGCGGGAAGCAAGAGACCGATAAACGTGCTACGCACCGAACATCACTGAATGATACTGATCACTGACAGTTGGGGGCCTGAGGCCTGAGAACTTCCAGCTCGCCATCCATGGTCTTCAAATTAGCGAGATTTGTACGCAAGACTTTCCCTTTGTTCTTTGCTGCTGGGGAACGCGGCCTTCGCCATTAATATCGCATCCATTGACCGCAAGTAGTTCAACATTGACTGGGAGTGCCTCGACGCGGAGCCCGGTTGTGACCGGATATCAACGTATCCTGGGCGTCTTACCGGCTGATTTCGGTCGATGACAGCAAGGTCCTGAGAATAATTCTCAGAAAACGAGAATAACGGGCGCACATGTGGGATTATGCAGTAACGATTAAGTATCACGCGATTGGGGCCTGAGATTTGGAGGCTACATGCGTGGGAGTAGGGCTGTAACGGCCGACTTTAGACAAGGAAACGTGTTTTAAGAAATAAGCTTAACTTACCCAATTTCAATCTAAGCTGCAATACATGTAAGAAGATCATTGACAAGTGGCTGGCCCCACGTTTGGCCCACGTACGAAGAATCTAGGAAAATATAGGATACGATCGCCGAGTCCAAGGCTAGAGGCGCGGAATACAGACGCTCCAGTCCACATCCATGACGCGCGGGCACGTAAGGCTGTGAAGGGGAGGACGATGAGAAGTAGACGGGCGACGGAGCAGGTCGGAATCGCAGCCGAACCTATGACGGTCAAAAGTGTAGTGTCATACGGAGCGCCGGGTACTCTAAGGAAGAGAACCCGCGCACCGTTCAATCCGACGATCGTAGGTAGTAGGGCTACCGAAGCGCGCAGGCCCTCCACATGTACAATTCGGCGGGGGAGGGGAAGGGCGTGTTCCAAGAGCAGCAATGAATGGCGCCGAAGATGGTGCCGACGAGACACTCGACAACGAAGTAGACGAAGCAGTCGCCGTCCGTTACCATGTCCTTCGTAGACCGGAACGATGGGACCGAGGTGGAGCGCATGGGATTGTACTTGTGGAAATAAAATCCGAACATTGCGCCGCCGAGCCTGTCCATGAAGTTCAACTTGCACAGCGGGGTAGACCCTGCCTCAGTCAGCTGTCATCCATAATTTCTGCTATTTTGATTTTCCGTATTCCCGAAAGACAGTCCGCAGCCAGGACAGGGTCCTCGAGTTGCTTGAGAGTTGCAATAGAATGGCCGTCGATTTGCGACACGAATCCACCCATAGAGAAGAAGAATCCGTGGGTTCTCGAGACTCCAAATCCTACATGGAATTAGCACCGTCTGCACAGCAAAGAGCGAGACGGGACGCACTCTTCGAGAATGCGCGAGCGACCATAAACTGCCGGGCTGAGAAGCCCATCATTAGCTCGGGCGCAACAACCGCGATGAGCATCATCCAGAGCCTCCGCCAAAAGAGTGCGGAACCGCGCTCTGAACAGAGGGCGGCAAATTCGGGTGCACAGATATCCAGGTGCACGCAAAAAGGGTGGTGAGGCAGCCCCAGATGATATCGAAAAGCTTTCTGCAGCGGTAGATGTTGTCGCAGGTGTCCACTGGTGCTCGAGGGTCTAGGGTCCGAGTCTGAGCAGCGTTCAGAGTTTGGAGAGGATTACGTCACGGTGGACGACAAGGAATAGGAGCATCACCCTATGGATTATCAGTGCGGGAATGTGAGGTTGCTAACGTGGAGCGAGTCAGGCAGCGCATTGACCTTAGCACGACTTGGCACCGACAGTGCTTGGACAGTGGGACCCACATACTATCAAGCTGCACGTCTTAACGCTGTGATGTGTCATCCGACTAGTAAGTAGTGCGCATAGACCAGGCTTCATTCAGCTGGGGAATATTCGTTCAGAGTAGTGAGGAGTCCGCCGAGGTTGTGTTTGTTGACTAGCGGGAGCCCGCATACTAGTGTTAGAATGGTGTGCGCACTACCGCTTAGCCACATAACCGGTTTATGTGGCTAAGCGGTAGTGCGCACACCATTCTAACACTAGTGCTAGTTGTGGTAGGCTGAGAACGCGACATGGACGGCGGAAACAATCCGTTAGTGATTGCCGAGCCGGATTGCCGGCGGAGATTGAATTCGTCACTTTCGGCTTTGCCAATCACTGGGCACCATCTACACTTCATCCACGGTCGAGCTTGCCCTGCACTGTCTTATGTTCCTAAGATATTGGTACCAGCCAACTCGACCTTGGTAGTTAGCGCTCTGACTCTTGCTCTGACTCCCCGGACCGCGCAACTACTGAGTCACCATCGCGCAACCGCCCCATTCGCCTTGGATTGGGCTCTTTAGGTTCTCCTAACTGGATGAGACCAGCGGTGGGGTCGATTCTAACCTCTTCACAAGGCACTATCACGCTGAACAGATCCGCCATCCTTGAGTGCTCTCTTGGGTTACTGAGAGTCTGACTCTCTAAGGCTAATACACTATCTGATTCACGATCCATCCTCGAACCTTCTGCAATCTGACGCCTCTGAGATTCTACAGTGGATCCCGCTCTCTGCCCACCTACTTTCGATATACCTATCCCCTCTAATCGCCTTTTGCTCTTCCTGCACTTGTCCTCCGTCTTCTCCTGTCTGCATACGCCCGTCGACACATATCGAGACCGAATTCTGGACTAGAACTAGAAGCGGGCAATTAATAAACTGATCCCACACATTGTAATCACGCCTATGGTGTTGTCTCTCATCGCAATCTCCCAAAAAATAACCCACCATTAACAAACCGCCACAATTCGCCACAGCAGGCGCTTGTATTTCGCCGTTGCGCCACACTCCGTGATCTTACCCTTCTCAAACGCTGTTATTCCAGCAGTGCTTATCACCAACAATTCCCGCCACACTATCCATATTATGGCGCCACACTAGCGACTGGACCTTGAATTGGGCCACTTGGTTGTGGGCCAAATCGCGCGCCGACGAGACCCGAACTTGAAGATTTATGCGCCTTTGTACGGATGCACACAGACACAAGTACGACTCGGAGTTATCATGTTGGCCACGGTACAAGGGGTGTCTATCCGTTTAATCGAAATGGAGAGGCGTCGAAGCGCTGCATGCAATGCTCGTTGCGGTGTTGGTTCATCTACGCGCCCCACAAGCCCGCGGGCACATTGCCCGTATGCGGCGCGTGTGCGACTTCGTTCATTCGGTTTTTCCATTTCCACCTGCCTCGGAGGAACTGATGCGCGGATACCGGCGCGTTCCTGGGCCGACGCGACCAAATGGCAAAATGCTTGTTATTGATATTCGCGCAGTTGTGGGCGCGGGTCGGCGGCGTTCTGCATACAACGTAGACTCGCTGATTGAGAATGACTAGCGGTGCTACCTATCAGGTATCATATTGATCAGAATGGAGAGGTGCGCCTATCAACAAGTCCTTTAATCCGCAGGGGGCGAAGCTCAGTTGACGGTGTGTTTTAACAAGGCTCCGCGGCCCTGAATTATTCATCTCTTCATTTAATCGCACATTTCGCCACAGAGAGGAGCATACATGGACGAACGGTTCGAAAGTGCGCTTACACCCATACGCGTGCTAATTAATTGCAGCTTCGCGACACTCCGTTTACAAATGCGTATAAGCGACGCGTATGCGCAAGGCGGGATAATTTGCGCGGTACGCGTCGGACCCTGAATTGTCTCCTCGATCAGCTGCCGTTTGTTCCGTCTTATTCGGAAGTAACTTGACAAGGAAACAAAAGAGCGAAGCGAGCTGAGCGCACAATGCATTTCAGATCGAACCGGAATCAGAAAAGGACATGCGGGGCTGCGTGCGACTCGCCTACATCAATCAGAATGGAACAAGGAGGGATCAGCGGACACTGCGAGTCCACATGCACCCACAACAGGCGACTTGGTACGTCGCGACGTATTCGTGAAGATGCATTTCACTGATAGATGCGTGTTTCACAACTACCATGAGATTGCCGTGCTGAATGCGGACGAGTACTTCGTCGGACTTGACAAGTAAACACGATTTCCGGAATGAATCGAATTTATGCAGTACTACTCGTACTAGAAATGTGAGCGCCGGGCATTGAATAACTGCAGATGTGGGATAAAGACGCGCCAGTCGACATCCAGTCGACATCCATAAACGCGCCGGGCGGGAGAGCTCGCAAAGCCGTGACCTACAGACGGGTTAGAAATTGGGAAGGATGATGAGGAAAAGTCGGGCGATGATGTATGTTGGAATGCCAAATAGTAATGTGGCCAAAGACATTATACTAAATGCCTTGGTTTTCTTGATCGCCACCGGTACCGGGAGGCAGTGAAGAATCATATAGCTTGCTGCCATGGTCACAGGAATTACTGCAATCAGTAGCGAGCAGGCTCTCCACAACCACATTTCGTCGGCCGAGGGGAAGTGCGCCTTCCAGGCTGCGCAGTGGATGGCACCAAAAATGGTGCCAACGAAACACTCGACCATGAAAAGTGCACCGCGGGCATCATAATCTGCGTCGTCCTCCGTGGACCAGAATGAGGGTACCGAGATCGAAATCGCAGGATCGTACTGGGGATAATAGCCTGTGCATAATCCGGCGAATCTGTCCAGCAAATTTACGCGGTGGGGTGGAGGTCCAGCCTCATGCGGCTGTTCAGTGGGTCCAACCGGGATGGGTTGCTGGACATCGAGAGGTTTTCCCCACCAAAGCAATCGAGTGAAAATGTTCATGACGGCAAACGCCAGCGTTACAACTTCGAGCTCGGTGATAGGAAGACGTTGGGAAACGCGAGCCAGACACTGTAGTGAACCAAAGGCCCTGCGCGAGGGCCACCCCTTTGGAAAGTGCGTCTCCTTTGCCTTTGTCCATTATGTCCTTCATTTTGATTTCTCGAATGGCGGCAAGATATTGTGGTCCGAAGAGAGGGTGTTCCATTTGTTTTCTGGTCACAATAGGATGTCCAATCCGCGAAACGAATCCGCCCATGGAGAAAAAGGACCCGTGTGATATCGGGACATTGTAGTCTGTGTAGGCAGAATGAGAATCCATACAGCCAAGAAGCAACCGTGGCTCACCTTTCGAAAACCGTCGAGCAACGAATAATTGTCGGGCTGCGAACCCCACAATCAGTTCTGGGGCGATAATGGCAACGAGCATCATCCGAAGCCTTCGCCAAAGAAGCGCCATCCAACTCTGGCCGGGTGATGGTAAATTTGGATGAACTGAGACCCAGGTGCAGGCAAAAATGGTCGAGAGGCAGCCCAAGACGATATCGAACATCCGCCGGCAGCTGTTGATGTCATCGCAGGAGTCAGCCACTGCTCGGGAGTCTGCTTTATATCCCTGTGCAGCGTTCCAATCCTTGGAGAGAACGCAGACGACGAGGAATAGCAAGAGCATTGCGGCCTTTAGTATCCGAGTCCTGTAAGACTATCAGGAGGTTTATTGGAATTTGAGAAGTACGTATTAGCGTTGGCTGGAGCGGAGTCAGAGAATCAATGGTTAGCCAGCACCCATTCTTAATGTCTATAGTACCTGTCTACTTAAAGGACGGCCGGGGGCCCTGTCGTGCTATCACCGCGGCTGCCGAGGGGGCGACTGGATTGTAAGAGCATTACTGGTGTCAAACAAGAGGGAAACGGCATACATTCTTTCAATTATTTTGGCTCGAAGACAGCTGCGGGGAAGTCCCTCGCTAGAGACGCTTTCATAACTTGAAATCCCTTGGATGCGTTGAAATAACAAGGGGGTGCCGATCTGTGAATAACGGAACCGGTGTCGGTTTTTGAAAATCTGCCCTGCTCGGCGGACCAACCAACCACGGAACATCCCCATAAGGGAATTTATCACGTGCATCGCGTTGAAATCTCGCCAGCTCGCGCCCAACAGCGCTCCTGACACGAAATCCAGCTATTAGATACAGTTTGATGTCTTCAAGATGTCTTTCCAGACTAACTCTGGAGTTGCGGGATTTTTTTTGTCCAGTCTAAAGCTTTCACTGAGTGTCATCAAGAGAGTGTCGCCTGATGCCAGTGAAACACTGCTTCTCGCTTTTGGCATGGTTAATGGCGGCTGCGACATTCATTGAATTTTTGACATGCAAGTTGACCAAATTTTTCATGATTTCACACATCAACCAACCAAACCCATGTCGGCCTCGGGCAATTTGATGTTCGGGAGGCAAGATAGCCTTCTATGAAGCTCAGAGAGCATCTTATGAATATCTGGAGGACTCACAGAAGTCGGATAAACCACTCTCCAGCCCCCAAAACTGTGGTTCCCAGAAAAGAAAAATCCAGCCTGACGGCCGAACCAACCGACCGACCCCTGGTCCGCCATTCACGGATCGGCACCCCCTTGTGAAATAAGCTTTAATTCAGTCAGTTTAGCCCTTCATTGAGGTTTTGTTCCTGGGGGGGGCCGAAAGTCGTGAAAAGAAGTGAGAAACCAACTCAAGTAACCCGGGAGCGCTGGCGGTCGGAGCTGGCGGTCGGAGAAGTCTAAGGGAGCAAGCCGTCGGCGGTTGCCGGCGGAGATTGAACTTGGCTTTGCCGATGACCAAATGCTTTTGGGTCATCATCCACCCGCGCAACTTTTTCTGTCCGGCTCGCTAAGCCCTAGGACGCCGCTCGATCACTCAACTGCGTTCATTTACTGAGTCATCCGAACCTGGGACCGACCTAAAGCCGACGTACAACTTTGAATCCTCTTGATTCTCTGCTGCAGCCTGCTTGTCTTGACTCGCTTTGGTCTGACTCGTGCCAACTATATAGCTTTCGAGTGCTTTTCGGCAGTTGTCCTGAATGATGGCAGATAATCCGGGGCCAGCTTCAGTCAAGATCAGCCTTCTCTTGATTCATCTGCTCGCTTCCGCTTTCCTCAGCCTCCGATGGAATCAAAATCAGCGTTCGTCCATGCCCGCTTTCAAGCAATCAAGCCAGTCAATTCCAGGTATCCCTTCCAGAACTATTACGAACCAGATGTCCGAGCTCAAGTGAAATCTGACAGCTTGACTGTTCCCGTCTCATTCGGAATATAGATAAACCTTGGCTACCGGTCCTCGGTGCACTCGTTGCGCTCTTGAAACCCTCGGAACCCAAGTTCCATCGCGGTCTCTTCATACTATGGACACGGCGTCCCAACTTTCAACAACCGAAGCACATGGTAGGCGACCAGATCAGGATACGCATCTTCGGGTTTCTGAAGCAGGATACACCGCGAGATAGGCCAGTTAGGTTAAATACGCCTCGCAGTGCAGCAGTCCACCCGCCCAACAAACAAGCGAATCCCCGACATGCAATACATCAGGCTCCTCGCATTTATTGCTACTGCCATTTCGGTGGTCGCAGCCAGTCCGTTGTCCGTAGAGAATGCCCTCAAGCGCGATGACGTCGGTACGTATTTGTCTTCTTGCCTTCTACTTGTCTGGAAATTCTAAATACTATCGTACGGCAGCGCCGGCCGGCGGAGAGGACTCGACTGCGATCACCACGGACAAAACTGTGGCGGCTGTTGATGGTATGGCTACTCATTTCTTCCAGTCTCTGTTAGCATGCTAAACCGTTAATGGACCCTAAAGCAGACGTGCTCAAGCCAGACCCGGACTGCTTTATCCTATACCCATGCATAAATTGGTAGGAAGGTCAAAGAGGAGGAGAAGGGGAAGCGTTGGCACCGCAATGATATTATCGGCCCGTAGCATGTCTCGAAAGCTACATTTCTGCTCAGAACTACAGTCATTGATCGTTGCCTTCAGTGCTTCCGCCGTCGCGTCCTCCGAGATGATCATTTTGACAAAAAACTGGAGCATGGAATCGTCCAACATCGTCTTTTCGGCAAAGATGCGCACCGGAGAAAAAAATTGGCCCATTATGTGACCTCGACTCTCAATTGCTATACTGTACTGAGGTGACTTGGCGACTCCGTCTTGGCCCTTGATCAAAAGCCTCTCACTGTACATATGCCTCAGAAAGCTGAACTCGAATCTGATTGCATCGCGTCCGTTTGGGGCATGATGCGGTAAAACGACGTTACACGCGTCTCTCTCCCAAACCATCATCACTACGCGCTCCAGTGGTTTCTGAACGGGGCGGCGGAATATACTTCCCTTCCTGATCTGCCCGCGATGCTCCTCCTATTACTTTCTTGGCACCACTTCTCAAGTTCTGCGCAAGGGTATACCTTGGACATGTCTTTCTACGGAAGCATTCCGATGGAGGTGGTAGGCATGTTCGAGTCAGAAATGTCGTTTGGAATCTGCGCCGCCTCCGGATGCCAGCAGTGAATTGTTCCATAGAGGAACAAACACTTCGTCCCCAGATGTTGGTTAGTGCGCGAATAAGCATAATAAGAAGGTGGTGCAATAATTTACGCGCGAAAAACCATGTAGATAAATCATGATGCCTTGCTTCAGGTAGCCATAGCGAACACCCCGTGTCTGGACTTGGTTCGAGCTATTTGAAGTCCGCCCGCCTGCCACGGGCAAGGCTTTCAAGTCACTAGACCAGAACCGCGGCCGCAGATTCATTTGTATGCCACTGTAACGGGAAGTACTTATCAAGGCCTAGGAGCTCACCAAAGACACTAGAATCAACAAGAACAAGGCAATATAGTTGTTAACTTCCATTATGATTCATGCCCACAGCTCTTCCTGTTGGATTCCGGGCTAAAAATTCCTGTTCGCACTCCTCGTGTTCGAGCTGCATGCGAGTTCGGAGTTCTAAATTTTGTCCAGAATGGAGACCTGGACATAATCTGTGGCTACATCATTCGAATCGAACCATCGTGGTAGGAAACTGACAGTCAAAATCAAATATGGGTTATTTTCATTCACCTGCACCAACCCGCATTTAATGTTGAAATAACTGTGTCGGCGTCCGTTACTCGGGAATGGCAGAGGGCCCCCTCACAAACGCGTAGGGTATTCATTCTAAAATTACTTTGTAGTCATAATATCTGAACAAATATATCCAAGTTGGGAGAACTGAGAAGAGGGAAGTTCATGGTACATTTCGGTGAAATGAAGGAGCCTAGGGCAGTGCGAGGGCAACAAGTCATGTACCTGTTGCTTTGATATGCCAGTTGGCTGCGGCGATGACTGCGAGCGACGGGCTCGGAATTCCAACATTTATGCAATCGAAGATACTGATGACCCGCTGAATGAACCGTGTGGCATATGATTGGCGGCCGGACAGAGCCGGAAGCTGAGCTGGCAAGGGATGCCGAATGACCGAGTCGGCACGTCATCGGCATTGGTCTCGGCAAGAGCATGGGTTTCTCAGTAGAATAACCCCATCCCAGCAACTCTTAATGAATTTCAGATCGACTTACCTGGATTATAGCTAGTGGCAGAGCCCTGTATCTTCACTCGACCGTTCGACGTTGGATCAAAGCCTCGACTCTCGAGACGGTACGGCAGGGTACGGGCAGCCGTTACGCCGGCAAAGACGGGGGTGCCTGTCGAACGTCATTGTCGACATTGGTAACTTACAGTGTCAGGAACCAGGTCGCAAATTTTGATCGAGGCAACCACCGGAATTTACACTCCGCCGGCCTACTGTAGGAACCAGCTCTCAAAGTCGAATTTTAATCGAGTCACCCCACCCCGGGACTCGGGTAGGGCATGAAACCGTATGCAGATACGGGACGTGTAATTTGGGCCCGTACCCGCAACGTACCCATACTGTAACCGCCCGTTTCAGCTGTGTTTTTTTTTTTTTTGGTTAGCTGAAAATCAAAAAATTACCCCCTCTGAAATTGCTAAACGACACCAGGAAACTCCTTCATTTTTTTTTTTTTGGAAATTTTGAGCTTGTCTGAAAATCGGACTCAACTTGTAACAGGCTTGCGAGCTTGCGAGTTAGAATGGCCTTGTTTGACTTTGTTTGACCTTGTACAAGGTCAAGCTGTCTGTCAAAAGTCTGATGTAGTACGGTCTTTGCGAAGTGCTCGCAGTTTGTTTCCGCCTCTAAACTGATCCGTCTGGCAATATTAATGCCCCAATAGACACCCAAATGATCCTGCGACGTGCTGGAGCCACCCGTAAGTAACCCATCTTGAAACGGCCGTATATTCCGCTGGAAAATTGGCCAGACGGTGGCCGTGACCTTTTTTACGGCCCGTCGTGCCGTTATTTTACGTGACGGTTTCATGCCCTACTCACCGGTATTTCCTTTCCTCCGGATGCGCTAGTCAATCAAGTTTAATCAGCTAACCCAGGGCCGAATCAGACATAGGAACATTAATGCTTTCACTTGCACTTCATCAGGGAAACACACCCCTGGTATCTTGTGGTATTTTTCGACAATCCCATCGATGCTCTTAGCTATATAATCTCCACATTCGAGCCGTATCTCCTCACTTCGTATCACTCGACTCAGGCGAAGAACCGTTCTCATCACTTTCTCACTCATTTTATCGAGTCGCACTTCCTGCTTGTCTCAACTCAACACTCTCAGCACATTCCTTTTTCCACTCTCGAAACTACACCGTCACACAATGGATTCTGTTACTACTCTGTCGAAGCCCGGGATTGCTCAACCGGTATTGGTCAATGGTGGCAGCGCTTCCTCTGAATCTAAGTACGATCCTTATTACTCTCATTATCGTCTCGTTTGCTAACGACGATATTCCAGCGGAGTAAAAAGGTGTGATTTTTATTTTGTAGTTTTATCACTGTCCCATGTGCTAACGACAACGTTCTAGCGCAACACAAGTCAGGTACGATCTTCACTCTCATCTTTATGCTGTGTACTCAAAAAATAACGTAGTAGCGAACAACAGTCGGCGTTAAGCCAGTCGAGTTCCATGACGAGCATCCAGCGCCAGGAGTCTCGGACACTCTCCAGCAAAACCTCCATATATCGCGAGGACAGTTATGGAAGTTCCAGGTAAGTCCTCCATCTCGCTATTGGCTTCAAATTGGTCATTAATTATATCTATCGCACAGCGAGTACCACAGTCGTGCCTGGCTCACTCTGGCCAAGTGCAAACTTGACTTGAAGCTGCCCGGGACACTGACCATCAAGCCCGGGTCTTCTGGTTTCGAGTTCAAAGTTACCACATTCAATCTTGACGACCTCGTCGGGAATATCAACTGGGGCGCTTGTGTGGGGTGCCAAAGGCTTTAGCAAGTCGTGCACAAGCGTCCACCTTGAAGGAACGGTCCTAGTCGCCTTGTGCAACCCTGTCGCCGGCGAGCCCGTTCAATCCAAGTTGGACTTGAACGAGCACATCATTTACGTCAACTCTCGGCGCTGCTGGGAGGCCATCGAGGCTGACCCCGATTTCATCGACTTGATATCCTCGGCTGGCTGGATGAACGTCGCCGTCATCACCCAGCCCGACATGCGCGGATTCCTCACTAATCCGGCATTCCAGTCCACTATCAAGGCCGCAGCACAGCGTGCGGTTGAGGAGGTCATCAGCGAGATGAGGGAGGAGATGTCGCTTGCGATCGAGAAGGCCGTGACCAAGGTCAGCGCCATGTCTCAAGAGTTCGTCGAGATCGAGATGCGGACCCTCACGAGGAAGGCTACCCTGACCAATTCTGCCGCTTACTCTGGGCTGGGCCACCTCAAGGTGATGTCGCACGAGCAGAGGCATGCCTACAGCCTTTTTGCTCCGCACATTGGTCATGGCCCGACTGGATACCTTGCGGCACTGAAGGGTATGGTGACTGGACACACTGCGCCAGCCCCCGTACCCGAAGCGACTCCGAGTCGGAAGGCTAACGGCACCCCTGGGAAGTAATCCTGGATTCGATATATACTACTTCACTTCGACCGGCCGGCCCATCGTTATTCCACATGTTCTCATCCCCTACATACTAGTCACCCGTACACCTGCATGTGTATGTAATAAATCTCTCTCTCCCCCTCTCCGATGTGGTCGATTTGAATTGAGCCTCGTTTGTTACAAAAACAGAATGGAGCCGATAAGTCTCAATGCCGCATTCTCGCAATCTTTACATATTTCTATGCTGTTCACTTTGTAAACAGTAAAGTACACAACGATTTTGGAGATCCAACAACGATTCTGATCTGCAACACATCTTACATGAGTTTCATCCCAATTCTGACCATCCTCATCAAAAACTCATTGACAGTTTGTATCGCAATTTTCATGAGAGAGCAAGAATCGCGATTTTGACTTGTGGAATGCATCGCGATTTTGACGAAAGTGTATCGTGATTTTTGACAAATATGCATCGCGATTCTGACAAATAATCCATCGCGATTTTAGCGGGGCTCGGGCATCGTTGATGGCAATGCTCGGGGGTGTCCGCTAGTCATTCGAGATCGTGGGCGGCCCAATGGCGGACACGGCGTCGTCGCGTCGGGTAGCGATCAGCGTTCAGATCATCTGGGTTTCGGATCATCGTGCCGATGTTGTGTTATGGTTGGTCGAGCGGCACGGAACGGCTTCGGCTCTTTCCGGTTCAGTTGAATCCTCACTGAATAGTAGTTTCGTTCCTATCGGAGTGACCTGTGGAATCAAAGTAGTTCTTATCAATATTTGATGTACTGTCCATGTAACAGGAACCAACAAGGCCCTGAGGGCCGTACACTGAAGAGTTTGGGTCAGATTGGCCACCAAGTTCAGGAGGACAGAGAACCTGAAGGCCTATGCCCATAAAAAAGCTTTGCTTACTATCATTCAGCAGCGTAAACATTGGTCGAGTGAACGACGGCGAAGGGTTGGAATTGGGTCTGGGCCGGCAAAAGCCGATGGTCCAAATCCGGGTAGATCACGCCGCGAGTGCCGAACAAAGCACCGGCACGGTGATCCGAACGCTGATCATCGTCCGACGCCGCCGTGGCCGCCAATGTAGCCGCCCACCACCCCGACCGATGGGCGGACACCCCGCAGTATTGCCATCAACGACACCCAACGCCCGTGAAAATTGCGGCATACTTTTCTCAAAATCGCAATGCACTTTGGTCAAAATCGCGATACACTTGGGTCAAAATCGTGATGCGCTTTTCATCGAAATCGCGATACAGTTCACATGAAAATTGCAATATGTTCCTATGAGAATCACGATACAGACTACTAGCCCAAAGCTTGCGACATGAGTGATGAAAATTGTGGTTTGGGCATGAAACTCGCGGTACCGTATGGTTCAAAATTGTTGCGGAACTCCCAAAAACATTGTGTACTTTATTTTTTTTACAAAGTGAACAGCATAGTATGTAGACCGTGAACGTGTTACTAAATCCGCCCAACAACATGATTGCTACATAGGTGATAGCTTTGCAACGTCGAACCTCAAAACGTCGACTTGACGTCTTCGTCTCTCAATGCTACATTTGTTCCCTTGTCAGGACGCGATCCCCAGCTAAGTGACCAAAACGTGATCGCGGAATATAGTTTGATGAAAGAATGAAAGTACGCGAATGCGAGTTGGGATGGAAGACGCATGATATCCTCCGGATGGTCGCGTATGTTTGGAATAATCTTCACAATCTTTGTGACGAGCATCCAGAAACCAAGAAGACAACATGCGACCGTCCTGTTTTCGCCAGACGCGTGCCATCCAAGCCAGAGCAGTGCTGGATCGATGAGCAGCGCATAGTTGAACAATGCGGGGATATATACCATGACTGTGGTATATGGATACGTGTGCCACACCCTCCGCTCGCTCAAGCTAGTGGTATTGGATCGAATGGTGGTTCGCGACCAGCGGATACACTGCTGAAGCCATTTCTGAGGTCCACTGACGCCTAGGCTTGTGATGATGAAGGAGTGCTCGGTATACTGGAATTTGATCTCCCATCCCTTCATGATAAGCCAACGAGTAATGAAGTTGTCGTCATCTGCGTGCAATGGCCCCACAAGTTTCCCGAAGACCGGGCGTGCGAAGTACTCGTTGGTGAATGCCTCAATGAAGTCTGGAGCCGTCAGGATCTGGGCTCGAAAGCACGCAGCTCTTCCGGATATGACAAAAACTCCGCCATCCCAATAATTGCTAGCGCGAAGCTCTAGATGGACACCATTAGTGAGGGCATCCTTTCTAAAGTGCATGAAAACTGACCCCAGTTGTGGCGCTCAAGATAGTTGCGCGCTATGAAATTCAAGCTCTTATCGAAGCTTGCCGCGACACTTGAGGAAGAAGGCTGATCCTGGCGTCGTTCAACGCGTTTGCCTACTGCAACGCCTCCAATTCTCGGATTCTCGAAGGGTGCCATCGTGTCTCTGAGAAACTCTGCCGGTCTCTCGGCCCAGACATGGTCGTCCAAGGACAGAACGAGCTTGGTTCTAGCCTCTTCCGCCACACAAGTCTCTCCCTCTGTCTGGACGTCCCTAGCAATCTGGCGAAGAGCTGCGCATGTCTGCGTTCGCTTATTCGCTGGACCCGCACATGGAATGACATGGACGTTTGTGCCGAGAGGGTTGCATGTCCGCTTCGCACGCTCCTCGCTGTCCTTCGGGACGGGGACGTAGACCTTCTTTACGCCACAGCAAAGAGCTGTTCGTATGGTTTTCTCGAATTCTCCGCCGTCGCAATCAACACTGGGGATATAGCAGGTGACATTTTCTGAGCTGAAGCTTGGGTTTCGAGGAGAGGGATAAGGCTTATATAGCCAATTGCCGACAAGATTGAGGATAAAGCGCGAGTATCGAAAACCTATAGCGGAGAGGAAGATATAGGTGTAAGGCATGGTGGGCGCAAAAGCTGGGACAGATCTATGCTCCCCAGTCAGACTTAATACCCCATGAGGTTGTTAGGCGCTCGACGGGCGCCGTTGCTCGCTCTTCTTTGTGCCATTTTGGTTGTGCGTACTAAAAAAGGATGGAGTTCGACTTCTCCTGCCAGTCCGATAAGCTATGTAATACAATGAATAGGGCTGGCCACCGTACCCGTCTTTATTGACGGGCCTGTAAATGGCAGGCCGTTCCGTCCTGTCGAGCCCTCGGTCGATGAAAGAGATGATGAAAATGCGCCCGTCCCGTCAAAGTGTCGCCGTAGACGGGCCTTTGACGGGTTGGGGGAGGATGGGCCCTTTTAAAGATCAGATTCACTGAGAATGGTTCGTATTTGCCCTCCCCATTGTCGGCTTGAAGTCCCGAGGTCCGGAGGCACTTCCAAAAGGTCTGAAATTTATTTTTCGTTCGAACCACTCATGAACACTTACAGATATTGTGAATCTTCGTGAATTTCTTTCCTTCAGATTTGACCAGAAGGGCTATACGGCGATGTACCTGAGTCTGGTGAGTACATCGAACCTTCAAACTCCATTTTTTTTGGCTCACAATGCCTCATCTTGCGCATCCTGACGGCATCCCGTTAATTGGCGTCTTTTGCCGTCCCGTCCCGTCTAGAGGTCCCAAAAACGAGGAAGACGGTCGTTTATATGAGGGCCGTACCCGTCGGCGATGGTGGAATTGACTGCCGCCCTCGTTTACGGGACGGTGGTGGGCAGCGCTAAAAAAAGGACCACAAAGAACCATATGCAGATAAGGAGTTGGAGTCCATCTTCCCACATATAATTTCTACAGCTCATCTTGGTATGTCCTCTCGGAGATTGGATATTCGAGGTGAAGAGACCAGCCTCAGCATCGAAGAGGTGGCGCGCGCGGGTTGATCACGATGCATTGCGCTTCGCCAGAGCCGGATTTGGACAAACGCCATACGGAGTTATATAGGTGCTGTTGAGTCCTATCAAGATAAGAGAGTAGAGAAAAATAAAAAATAATCGGAAGAAATGGAGGGATCTATATAGCGCAAATGTTCACTGGCATATGGCTTTGCAAATTACAAGGACTTCGCTGATCAAGTGCTAGAATGCAGCTAAAATCCTGGGCCGATGCGCGAATTCAGGAGTGGGGCGGGAACATTGGTGATTTGTTTCCATTGCGCCGCAAGGGAGCACTGGCAGGACAGTTATTGCTGAACGATACGAGAGCGAAGCCAACTGGACATACGATCGATTGCTAGGAAAACAACTTACGGGGCTCAAGCATCAATCACAATAGAAAGAGAATGGAGGGATCAGTGCGGGAGCCACAATACATATGCACCCACACCTTCCGATGGGCCAGTGACAATCACAATCAATTTTCGTCTGCCGCGGCATCGCAGGTACGTATCCTATCGTATCGCACGAGAGAAGAACAATTAGACGGCGGGGCGGGCACACGGGCTGATCGCCGACTCCATGCGCTCCATTTCAGTGTCCATTTTTAGGTGGAAGGACTAAAACGGGACATTGGATGGAGGTAACTCGACGGGCCGGGCGGTTTTGTTTTGTTTTTGGATGGGGACGGCGGTAAGATAAGGATTGAATGGAGGCTGTAGTTGAATTTCACGACGAGGGTCATGCTCTGGGTCTGAGCAGCGCATTGAGTCATAATTCCACAGCATTATCTAGACGTGCACAGCACCTCATACGGTCGGTTACCTCTCGTATCTATTCCACAGTACTCATATCTATAACCGGACGCGTAAGGGGCGCGAACCTCTCACATCTAACCTTTAACATTCAAACACCGTTTAATGGCTGCCTAATAATACCTATTCGCTCTGCTGATAGTAATAAGGCGCCGGGACGTTAGTGGCGTGCAACTAACTCATTGAGACAGGTTTAATTCGGCGCTTCTGCGCACAAATACTCTGTTATCGCAATGCAACCGGAAAGATAGAGCGCGGGAGGTACAGTGTCGGTAAATGCCCCGAGGCGTCACCCTGACAGGGACTTCTACGCAGCTCCCGTCTTCCCGGCATACAGCTCACGTTTGCTCTGCTCCTATTTTTATTGCACCCCAAACACAAAATAAACCATCCCGCACCAAGTGTTCGAGACAGAACAGCCCGGCCACGCGCCCACTCACCGCGTGCAGGAAAATAGATAAATATGCGCACCGGTAACTCTGCAGTTATTCCTCTTCACTACGTTCCGCCCCGTTGTCGGCCCAGCTCGGTAGACCCTGCCGACCTGTGTTGAGCTCGGTCGACCTCTGCGGACAGGGATCGACAGAGTCTGTCGACCTCAAACCAAGGACTCGACAGACTCTACCGACCCGGGTCGGCAGAGCTCGACCGAGCTCAGCACAGGTCGACAGGGTCTGCCGACGGGCCCAGGGAACGCAGTGTCTTGTCCTGTATATAGGGCGCCTTGTCTACACGATCTCTTATACTTCGCTTGCAGTGAATAACGGCGCCGCATCATGCGCCCTCACAAGCTTGCGGCCGGATTCGAATTCTTGATGTGATCTTTGGTGCGTCGATTTGATGCGTGCGGGCTAGCATCCTATTCTCACGGTGCTCGATGCCTACCACGCTGTCTATCTACCAACATTCACGCTGAAAAGTAAAACAACCGATTGACTTGCCTGAACTCGAACTTGAGTCTTGTTAGCTTTTGGTTGAACTTGCGCGGAAGTTCCCGGTGGCTATGCGCGTGGTTGAAATGTTCAATTTGTCGAGTTATTTTTAGTCCTCGTGGTTCGCGCCCTCGTGACCACAAAAACGCCTCAGATTGCACTGCGGGGCTAGACGCGCCTGATTTTATTTCATTTTATTGTTGGAATGCCCCTCATCAATGGTCTCTCGAGGACAGTATTAGGCCTGTCACTTGTCACCAAAACATCTTTCGGATTGCCCTGAATACCTCTTTTGTCTACAAAATTCTGCGAGGCTTCTGTTGGAATTTCGTGTATCATTTCGTTCATTCCACTTGGACAGAAAAACGCGTCACCCAAGGGCTCGCCTCCTGAATTGAATAGGAAAAAACAATAAATAGGTCGGCCTTCCGTGAACTAAATCTCCGTCGAGGTTTCTCCCACTAATTTTTAGCAGACATTCAAGCGCTGGTCCCGATCGCCTGGGCTGGAGCGGGAGTATTTTTGTGCGCACATTACTAGGATCTCTGGCCAGGACCAATGCACCAAAATTGGGTTAATTCGGCGCCTCTCGTGTGACTCGTGGTCTCTGAAGATCTGAAGCTCTGAAGGCTTGCAGATCTTGATATATGGCTGGCCGCCAGTGAATCAGACGGCCTCTTTCCGGACATCTTTGATTTGAGTGTCATACTTGTACTTTTCTGATGTCTCTCTGCAGCCGGAACATTTACTTCGTAACACGTAAGCCTTGGCAAAGCCGCAACCTCCAATCGCAAAATTTTCCCTCGAGTCTAACTATAGGTCCTTCACCTCCGCCCGCCTATGACCGCAAATCAGTTTCGTATTCTGAACGAATATAGGACTTCTCGATTTCTCTCTAGTTATGCGCTGTCGCACGCGGCACCAGCCTTTGTTCCAGTAGGAGAGTTTTCACAGGCATTAAGACCAGGAAGTACATGCACATCCACCCCAACGCTTAGCGTTTCCTTCCCGCCGGTATGCTCAATCCAGGGCGTCTTGTTTTCCAATCATCTCGTAGCCTAAAAAAGAATGGCCGCCGGTTTGTGTGCGGCTTCGTGATGGGGCTATTTACAGGACAAGAGCGCTGTGATTTTGAGCGCTTAATTGCGCTCCGCCATCTATTAACCCTGAATAATACTATTGCTTTGAGGCCGGTTGTCCGTGCAACGACAAAGGTAGCGCTAGAGAAGGAAAGCATGCCGAAGTGCCGAAATATGAATGCGGAATTCAAAAAGTCGTGGCCTACCCTCCTCAAAACTATGGAAAAGAGGAATTAGGTGGCCGTACGTGAGCCCAACTGCTTCATCATGCTGGACGCCAATATTTGAATACTCCACTGCCGTTGGCGGGGAGAGAGCGAGAATGTGCTCCGGCGGGATGCGATGCAGACAGAAGTGAACAGGCCACGAGAAAAGTATGCCAGGCAGGGGGTTGAATCAGCCTTTCTCGAATCTTCCAATCAAGTCGAAATTTATTCCATGGAGGAGATATTGAGACGAGAACGCTTGTGGCACCACACTGCAAAATCATGGAACCCTAGTGACGCGCCCTGATTAAGCCAGACGGAACGGGTTTCATGTGTCCATATAAACAAGTACGGTGCGCTTATGAGGAGATTGTCGCGCGACTGCGTGACAATTGAGTTCAACTCTGTTGAATTCGCGCACGCTGGTTTGCCATTCCAACATGCTACAACGCCAAGTCAATAGTGGGCCGTCCGCAATGCGAAGTTACGACGAGTCGGCGCGCCGTCTTGACCCATTCAGCTTGTTCGAGAACGTATAAAAGTTAGGGAATACGTTCGCTCTCTCCCATCGAATTCCCAACCCCCCGCACTTGAACAACTACACCCTACCACCGCCCCACTCAATCAATAACTCAGAATGCAATTCAAATCCGCCCTCATTTCAGCTGCCCTCGCTGCTCTGTCCATGAGCACCGGTAAGCTTATTCCACACCGAAGCTCTCTATTAACTCCGACGATTCGCAGGCGTGGCCGCAGTACAAGGTCAAGCGGTGTTCATAGCCAGCTGGGTCGAGGCGGCGCTCCAGCGCTACCGCTTCACGTCCACGGGCATCGACGGCAACAGCTTCGTGCACGCGTTCCAGAACTGCGGCGGGATCACCAACAGCTGGCAGTCGTGGACCACTTTGTGTTCGACGACAGCGAGGTCGAGGGCATCGCGGGCGCGCGCGTCATCAGTTGTGGGATTGCTGCGGTGACCGGACAGGACTGCCACCAGATCGACGAGATTGGGTGTTAGATAAAGGGAATGAGGCTGGGACGATTATATAAATGTTCGCCATTTACGAAGAAATGAGTTGGATGTATGCAGGGTACAACCTAAATAAGGAGATGATTATGAACTGTGCAGAACGCGAAGGTTCGCCCCACGTACTATAATATGCAAGAAAATATAGGATGCGAGCGCTCCAGTCCACATCCGTGAACGTGCTTGACGGCCCCCACGGAAGGGAGGATGATGAGAAATAGCGCGGGCAGTCGGAACTACCGCAGCCGCAGCTGAGAGCCCGATGGGGAGAACGCACTCTTCGAGAAGGCGCGAGCGACCATAACTGCTGGGCTGCGAACCACCCATTGGTTCGGGAAGGACGGCCGCGACAAGCATTATCCGGCGCTTGCACCAAGAGAAGCAGACAAGCAGGAATTGGACCATCGCCTTGCAGATTGTTGGTGTCGATTTCAGGCTGTTAGCGTCGAGCGTCAGAGTCTGCGCTCCCTGACTATTCGTGGTCGTAGCACATCTTCGAGGAAATAGACCGGGTCAGAAGGACACAAACCGTGTTCCAAATTTGTATTTTTTGCTTGCTTCCCGTTGGATGCATCCGGTAGTACGATGTGCAGTTCCCCGGGCTTCCTGGCTGCCTCGCTAACGAAGAAGACAGGGAAGATCAGGAACGAGGGGGCGGAGAGCGAAGAGAATACTCGTGCTGCTCCCAAATGACGACTGCCAACAAGTAGTATGTAGTATGCATCTGGCGGAATCGAGGGCGTCAGCGCCGTTGAAGTCCAGCGTGCCTCGGAAGACCGATGACCCAGCCTAAGCAGAGAAACGTAGCGCGCCATAGCATGTCTAGCTAGCAAGCAGACCGGGTGGGCAGAATGGAATATAAATAGATTGGCAGAGGGGCACGGGGGCGAGGAAAGACTCCAAGACGGCCACAGTCCGGGCCGGTCCACTGAATTCTTGAGATCTTGAAAGCGCCCCTCTTCTAGGAATGCGCGCGTCCGTGCCCCCAGCCCACCAACGGCAGGACCTTTGGCGCGGCGCTCAGCACGAGTAAGGAAGTGCCTTCCCGCGAGAATCCTAGCGGCTGAATGCATGTAGAGAGGCAGGATGTGCGGTAGCGGTTCGCAGTCTGCGGCGAAACGAGCTTCGAGACCGATATGCTCGTTTACGTTGAAGGATCCAGGGCCCCGGGAGAAGATTGGGATTATGCACTCATGCCAGCATACGGACAAGGCTGAGCGCGGAGCGGTCGTCCCTCCGAGTGCGTGGGTATCCGATATGAGCTTGAGCAGAAATGGTCCCTGGCTACAGTGCCAGCGAAGTTTCAAGCAAGTCAAGGCTTGGTGAAGGCTCAGCTGCGTACCATTATGATTGTCTTCGTCCCCACTGGCAGAACGCTGTGACCGTCTCTGGTGTCTGCCTCCCCTCCTGCCGCCGCGGGTTTCGCGCGCCGTGCAAGCACCATCACTAGTTCCGCACTCAAGCGTTTATCCAATCGGCGCGAATATGCTGGCGTACGGTGCGCGGTTCCAAAAGCTCAAGTTCGGAAGATGATAGCGCCTGAATTGTCGTGAGGGAACAGGACTTCATCGGCGACAAAAGAGGAAAGAGAAAGAAGCACAAACAAGCAAACTGGGACTTGATCCCAAACTACGACTACTGTACGAACCGCTCTGGACAAAACCAAAACTACGAGAGATCTCCGCTGGCCACAACTTCCTCGTTCTCAATATCATGGCCATCTCCCTCCGCTTTGTTTGCCTTCCCTTTCTCGAGAGCTTCATCGATCGTCGTGGGCGTCGCGGCTGGCAATCTCAGGCTGTGAATCCCACGTCAACTCGAAGCTGTCTGCACAGTGGCGAGGCTTGAGACATGCTTGGAGACTCCCTACCATATCTCTCTCTACTTCGTTCCCCGCTGCCTGAGGCGCTTCATCAATATTAATATTTTCAAGCGCCGGCGCTGCGGCTCGCAGGCCCTCCCGCGCACTGCGCCAAGCTCGCGCACCGCGTCGGCGACACTCCCTGTCCTCCCGCTGACGCTCCCCTCCCCGCAGGCCTTCGCCATCCTGCACGCCTTCCTCTACACGCACCGCCTCGTGCCCGCCCTCACGTCGCTGCTGCCCCTCCCTCCCGCGTTCCTCGAGCCCCTCACGCACGCCTCGCTCACCGCCACGCTCGACTCCCCCTCCATGCGCCACGCGCTCGCAGCCCACCTGTGCGCCGCGGCGAGCGGGAACCTGACCGTGCTGATGGGCCACGCGGGCCACGTGAAGGAGCTGTGGCAGGACAAGGTCGCGCTCGGCGTGTACGACGCGGAGCTCTGGGATGCGCTCGATCTCGTGTGGGAGGTCCTCGGCGCGTTGAATTTGGCCGCGCAGTGAATGACGAGCAGCGAGACGACCCCAACGACCACCCCTTCCTTCGAGCGCTCGACGCGCCCCACCTAGACTTCCCCCCTCAAAATGTACCATCCCCCTTCCTTATGCTTTCTCATAACCTTCCATCCCCACTACTATACCCCACGTCCACGTCCAATTGGACTTGAATACCGCACCTGTCTGCATATGTACCACCTACCGATGTTTCGATATATCCCCAGCTCACGCCAGCGCTGACGCTGAGACCGACTGTTTCTATACGCCTGTTTCGATATTATAATACTCTACGCCTGATGTTTTTATACGCGAATGCGATGTCTGTTCGACTGCTCTTGTTCCTGTGAGTTATAACGATGGGACTCGGTTCGGCTGTGAGGTACTGGGGTACACCTCGAACTCGGAGTCATGAGCGCTCAGCCGGTCGACGGCTCGCGTCTGTCTGAGTCGCAGGCGGGGCTCGCGAAAGCATTCGTTTCAAGGGTCGAGAAAGCGTTAAGCGAGCGCGCGCGCCGTACGCGGTTCGCGGAATGCGAAACGAGCTGCACGAGTCTCGGTGCGCGGGCGCGTCTCGTGCGGGCTGAGGGAGGGCGCCAAAATCCGAGTCGCGCCCGAGAGCCACCGTGAAGTTCGTGTCCACGTTCGAGTTCGAGTTCGAGTTAGAGTCGAGCGCGTGTGCCGCCCGTCCGTATCTGGTCTACTCGAGAACGAATTGAGCTCCGCATCCGACGCGTCCGTCCAACCGCGAGGCCGCGCTGAAGTACGACAGTTTCTCAGCTGCATTTGGGTCGGCCCGACGAAGCCTCGAAGGCGGGGCTCGTCTCCAGGCAATACTTATTGGCACGTGCAGGACTGAGTCGGTCGGGGTTTTACTTGCCTTTCTTTTTTTCTTTTTCTTGTTGTTCGTGGTACAGAGGGCGTAAGCAGAGGCAGTTAATTAAACAAAGAGGATCCCGGGCGAAGGGGGTTTCGGATGGAGAACGGAGCACGAGGGAGTGGGGAGCGGTAAGTATAAGACCACTCGGCCGTGCGATAAGCAGCGAGTCTGGTATTTATTGCATCTGGTCTTGACTCTGAGTGGTCCTGAGTCTGAGTCTTAACTGCGTCTGGTCGGGCGCGGGCATTGGGTAATTGAACGGGCAAGGAACGGACGGGGGGCACCAAAGACTCGAGAGCTGCGATATTAATATATTTGTACTTATCGGATGGCGGAGGACGAAGGCGTCTTGAATTTTGGGTCTTGGGTCTTTTAGGCTGCCCCCGTGCGAAGACGACTCGGAGGGGCGGGGAGTCCGAGGAGTGTGTCTTTGAGACGCCCGCGGCGGTGTAATTGGGGAGTCGTTCAACCGGGCGACATAAATAAAGGGAAAAAGGAAGAGAACGGGCCGTCCGAACTGAAGGTACTGTAAGAAGAGGAGAGAAGGTCCATCTGAATGGAAACCATTCGGTGTCGATGCCTTGGGACGAGAGCCCGGACGGAGAGAATCTACGAACGTGTCGCCAAACTCGAGACATCCGCGTCCAAGTGGCGCGGCACCAGGTGAGGGATTTATGGGCTTGCCCAGAAGAGCAGCGGTATTCTGAATCGTCCGAAGAGCCGAGGCATCGTCAGCCAGGAGAGCCGAGGTGTTACATTCGTCGCGTTGCGCTGTTCCGAGCCAGGGTTGGGTAAAGGGCACGATTTGACAGCGGAGGAGGGTCCTCAGATGTTGAAGTCGGTGTTAATGTGCGTCGCAGACGACCGCTAGACGAGACAGTGTCGCCGGCCGTGCGGGACGCGCCGTGCGCTTGCCACCAGGATCCCGGATGACGCGGATGAATTTGAGGACGAAGACTGAGATTGAGAATCGTGAGACGCGCGTGGACGGATGGGTGTGTAATATGTATCCGTCTAAAGTGAGTGTGGAGTCCAGGGACACCGTGCACTTCGGAGTCGGCCTATATGCTCGTTCGCGTTGGGGGGCTAAAGTGGGGCTTGAGATTGCAGCTGGGCATCATATACCGTGACGGAACAAGAACTGAGTGGCTGAGTCCTGCGTAGGTGCTCGTCCGTCTGAGGAGTCCAGTGGAAGCCTCTGGCTCAGAGTCAAGACTCGGCTGCGCACCATTGTCTCCGGAACGAGGCAGCAACCACGTCTCTTGCGTCGGCCTCCCCTCTTGCGCGCTTCCGAACGCCGCAGCTCATCCCCGCTTCCGCTCGCAAGTTTGTTACGATCCAATCGGCGAATATGCTGGCGTACGGCGTGCAGTTCTCTGAGCCCAGGTTTTTGAACGTTATAGCGCTTTTCGTGAGGGAGCAGGAGGAAGTATTGAGTATTGAGGGTCATTCGCGTCATGGAAGAAGAATGAAGCAAAGAAAGCTTGCGCAAACTTGAAACACCTTATCCCGACTACGACTACTACTCTGGAGAAACGCAAAACTACGTTAGATTTCCGCCTGTAACCTCTTCATCGTCCTTGTCTATGCCATGGTCATCCCATTCCGCCCCGTTTCCGGCTGCTGTTTCTTCGAAAGCTTCGTCATCAATCGTACTAGCAAGCTGTGGGTCTCGCGTCAACTTGAAGCTCTCTGCAGGAAGGCACAGCACATACCTTGGAGACTCCCCTACCGCATCTCTGTCCGCGTCGTTCCCCGTCGTTTGAGGTGTATCGGTATTTTCAATCGCTGGCAAGCTGTGGAATACGATGTCAACTTTCAAGCTCTCTGCGCGGCAACACGGCTTGTCTGAAATACCTTTGGAAGTCTCCTCTTTGGTCCGCTTCGCTCCCCGCTGGCAGTGCTTGAAGCGGTTGCTCAGCATTTGCAATGGCGGGCGCTGTGGCCGGCAAGCTGTGAATGTGATGTCAAGCTCTCTCCATGAGAGCGTCGCTTGAGACATGCCTTGGAGAGTCCCTCACCACATCTGAGTCTGGCGCTCCTTCGTTCCTCATTTCTTGAACTGCTTCCTCGATATTTTCAATCGTTGGCGATGTGGCCGGCAAGCTGTGAATCCGGAGTCAATCTCTGTCTGGTAGCGTGGCTTGACTCAAAATACCTTTGAGAATCCACTACCCCGTCCCTGTCTACTTCGTCCCCAGCTACTCGAAACCATCCCTCGGTATTTTCAATCATTGTAACCGACAAACTGTGAAACCGATGTCAAGTACTCTGCACTGTAGAACAATTCGACTCAGGTACCTTTGCGAACCCCCTGCCGCGTCTTTGTCCGCTTCGCTCCCCGCTACTTGAAGTGCTTCCTCGATATTTTCGATCGCTGAACTGTGAATCGAATGTTAAGCTCGTAACCAGGGCATGGCTGACTCAAATACCTTCGGGAGTCCCCTGCGGTGTCTCTGTTTGCTTCTTTTCTCGTTGGTGCTCCGTCGGAGCCCTCGTTAATTGTATATGCTTCGGCCGGCACACTGTGAATCTGAAGTCAGTTTATCTGCGCGGTAGCTTGGCTCGAGAAATACCTATGAGATCCCCCAGCTACAACTGAACTGGATTCCCGCTCCAAAACCATTCCCTGGAGCGCAACCACTTCAGCATCGGTCGCCGCCGCGTCTTCTGCACGCTGGAGGGCGCGCAGATCCTCCGCACGCGATTGCAGAGACTTAATTAGATCCTTGATGTGCGCAGGCTTCGCATGCACAAGCTTGCGATACAGCTCGACAGCGCTTTCCTCAACACGCAGCGCATCTTCATGACACCCTATACTGCGGAAATCGACGGCGAGCTGATCCAATGAGCCGGCAGTGTCGTCTGGGTTCACCTCAGTAAGCTTGTGGCGAATCTGCGCTCCTTTTTCATGTGCACGCAGGCCGTCTTCGTGGCGACCCACAGCGCGAAGGAATGCGGCGAGAGTTTGCAGTGCGTTGGCAAGCTCTAATTCTGTTCGGCTGGTGGGTTCCGCGACAGTCTGGTAAAGCTCGACGGCTTCCTCGCTAACGCGCACCGCATCTTCTAGGCGCTTGGCGCCGGCGAAATCGAAACCGAGGTTTTGCAGGGAGTCAGCTAAATCTTCCATAACTTTGGGATTCGTTTCCGCAAGCTTGCGGTAGATCTCAGCAGCTTCGTCATTAGCCCGCAACGCATCCTCGTAACGGCCGACCGCTCTGAGGCCAATGCCCAGGTTGAACAAAGAATTGGCAAGGTCCTCAGTGAAGTTGGGGTCGGTCTCTACAAGTTTGCGCCGAAGCTGGACAACTTCCTCGTTGGCGCGCAATTTATCTTCATGCCGGCCGACAGCACGGAGGTCAAAACCCAGGTTGTGCAAAGAGCTGGCAAGATCCTGGGTGCCATTAGGGTCTGTCTCTACAAGCTTGCGACGAAGCTCAACAGCTTCTTCATCAGCCCGCAGTGCATCTTCGTGCCGGTCGACAGCACTGAGGTCAATACCCAGGCAGTGCAAAGAGCTCGCAAGATCCTTGGTGGCATTGGGGTTCATCTCTACAAGCTTGTGGCGAAGCTCCACAGCTTCTTCACCAGCATGCAACACATCTTCATGCCGGCCAACAGCACGGAAGTCAATACCAAGGCAGTGTAAAGAACTGGCAAGATCCTTGGCGACTTTGGGGTCCGTCTCCGCAAGTTTACGGTGAAGCTCAACAGCATCTTCATCAGCTCGCAACGCATCTTTATAACGGCCGAATGCACGGAGTTCAATACCCAGGTTGTGTAAAAACCTGGCAAGATCCTGGTTGACTTTGGGGTCTGTCTCCACAAGTTTGCGAAGAAGCTCCACAGCTTCTTCATCAGCATGCAGTGCATCTTCATGCCGGCCAAGGGCACGGAGGCCAACACCCAGGTTGTACAAAGAGCTGATAAGATCCTTGGTGATATTAGGATCTGTTTCCACAAGTCTGCGACGAAGCCCAACTGCTTCTTCACCAGCATGCACCACATCTTCATGCCGACCTACAGCTCTGAGGTCAAAACATAGGTTCTCCAAAGAATTGGCAAGATCCTTGGTGACATTGGAGTCTGTTTCTGCAAGTTTACGACGAAGCCCAGCAGCTTCTTCATCGGCATGTGCGGCATCTTCATGCCGGCTGACAGCACGGAGGTCAAAACCCAGGTTGTGCAAAGAATTCGCAAGATCCGTGGTGACATTGGGATCTGTCTCCGCAAGTTTGTGAAGGAGCTCCACAGCTTCTTCATCAGCGTGCAGTGCATCTTCATGTCGGTCAACAGCACGGAGGTCAATACCCTGGCAGTACAGCGAGCTTGCAAGATCCTTGGTGACATTGGGGTCCGTCTCTACAAGCTTGCGGCGAAGCTCCACAACTTCTTCATCAGCATGCAGCGCATCTTCATGCCAGCCAACAGCACGGAGGCCAAAACCCAGGTGGTACAAAGAGCTCGCAAGATCCTTGGTGACATTGAGATCTGTCTCTACAAACTTGCGGCGAAGCTCCACTGCTTCTTCATCAGCGTGCACCCCATCTTCATGCCGGCCGACAGCACGAAGGCCAAAACCCAGGTTGTGCAAGGAACTGGCAAGATCCGTGGCGATGTTGAGATCTGTCTCTGCAAGCTTGCGAAGGAGTTCCACAGCTTCTTCATCAGCACACAGTGCATCTTTGTGCCGGTCAACAGCACGGAGGCCAAAACCTAGGTTGTGCAAAGAACTGGCAAGATCCTTCATGGCATTGGGGTCCGTCTCTACAAGTTTGCGGCGAAGCTCCACAGCTTCTTCATCAGCGTGCACCCCATCTTCATGCCGGCCGACAGCACGGAGGCCAAAACCCATGTTGTGCAAAGAACTGGTAAGATCCGTGGTGACGCTGGGATCTGTCTCCGCAAGTTTGCGAAGGAGCTCCACAGCTTCTTCATCAGCCCGCAGTGCATCTTCGTGCTGGCCAAGGACACGACGGTCAAAACCCAGGTTGTGTAAAGAACTGGCAAGATCCTTTGTGATTTTGGGGTCCGTCTCTGCAAGCCTTTGGCGAAGCTCAACAACTTCTTCATCAGTGCGCACCACATCTTCGTGCCGACCGACAGCACGGAAGTCAATACCAAGGCAGTGTAAAGAACTGACAAGATCCTTTGTGACTTTGGGGTCCATCTCTGCAAGCTTTCGGCGAAGCTCAACAGCTTCTTCACAAACGTGCAGCACATCTTCATGCCGGCCAAGGGCACGGAGGTCAAAACCCAGGTTGTGTAAAGAACTGGCAAGATCCTTTGTGATTTTGGGGTCTGTCTCTGCAAGCCTTCGGCGAAGCTCAACAGCTTCTTCATCAATGTGCAGCGCATCTTCATGCCGGCCAACGGCACGGAGGTCAAACCCCAGGTTGTGTAAAGAACTGGCAAAATCCTTGGTGGCATTGGGGTTTGTCTCTACAAGCTTGCGGCGAAGCTCAGCAGCTTCTTCATCGGCACACAATGCATCTTCATGCCGGCCAACAGCACGGAGGTCAAAACCCAGGTTGTGTAAAGAACTGGCAAGATCCTTGGTGGCATTGGGGTCCGTCTCCGCAAGTTTACGACAAAGCCCAACTGCTTCTTCCCCAGTGCGCACCACATCTTCATGCTTGCCGACAGCACGGAGGTCAATGCCAAGGTAGTGTAAAGAACTAGCAAGATCCTTGGTGGCATTGGGGTCCGTCTCTGCAAGCTTGCGGCGAAGCTCAGCAGCTTCTTCATCGGCATGCACTGCATCTTCATGCCGGCCAACAGCACGGAGGTCAATACCAAGGCAGTGTAAAGAACTGGCAAGATCCTTAGTGGCATTGGGGTCCATCCCTGCAAGCTTGCGGCGAAGCTCAGCAGCTTCTTCATCAGCCCGCAGTGCATCTTTGTGACAGTCGACAGCACGGAGGTCATAACCTAAGTTGCTCAAAGAACCGGCAAGATCCTCAATGACAGTGGTGTCTGTCTCCGCAAGCTTGCGGTAGATCTTAGCAGCTTCTTCATCGGTGTGCACTGCATCTTCATGCTGGTCAAGCAAGCTGAGAGCTGTACCAAGCTGGGTAAGTGAATGTCCAAGGGAAAAGATATTGCGGGTATGATCTAGCTCATCCCTGTGGACAACATGACGTCTGAGTTGAACTGCCTCTTGGATCGGAAGAAGAGCTTCCTGGTTTTGTCCAAGCTCTGTCAACACATTGGCCTCATATTCCAGCAATGTGGCAACATCCTCGTCGAAGGTGTCAGGCTGATGGTCTTTGAGCCTCCGGAAAAACTCGACCCCATTGTGAACCAGGTTCACATTGGCCTCTGCTGAATTCTGCTCGAGCATGGATAGGTAATTCATCGCGAGTTGGCCAGAAAGGGCCATAAATCCAAGCCGGTTGATGTAATAGGATTCACGAGCATTGTGAGTCTCTGTTGTAGATCCAGTGTCGGAAGTATCCCTTTTGGCCCAAAGATCTTTGAGATTTTGAATAGCCTCCATCATGAAGGACACATCAAAGAGGTCCATTTCCACCATTTCTTCCAATGGGCCTGCCCAGTCGAAGGACCCTGTTTCAATGTCTTTTCCAACAAAGGATTCCCACTTGATAGGATTATCTTCACGGAATGTAGCTTTTGGAATGTAGTCCTTGCTCTTGAAGGCAACAGATATATGAATAAGCTGTCCTGGAGCAATAACACGGCCAGCTCCTCGATGTGGGGTCCTGCAACCAGACAAGTCAGATTTCTTTCTATTCAAACTGGTAATTCTTACGCGGTGAGATCATCGGGAGTCCTATATGACAGACGAGTTAAGGGCAAATACTCTAGAGGCTTCCAGCCACTTGTAAGTGATTCATGCAAGTCATCTTTTTGCAAGTCGGCCATGTTCCATGCACCACCGGCCGGTCGCGCGCGGAGTCGGAGGCCTGCTGATGTGGCTTCATTTTCCATCCACAAAAGTGGGACAGATGAGAGATTCAAGTTGAGATTTTTCTTGATTCCTCCGCCACTGGAAACATTGAATAAAGCTGTTCGTAAATAGCCGAGGAGGTACTCACATGTCGGAATGCGTGCCGGCAAACCATACCTCTTTGACATCTACCTGGCTTCCTACATCTGTTGAGTTTGATGACACAGTGGAACTTCCTCCGTCAACATATTCCGGGAGGAATTTTACGCGGCACTCGTCCAAGGCCAAGGCATGGCGGAAAGTGCAAATATGCCGGGCAGACGACGTTAACGGAAGAGGTTTTCCGCGAAAGACTCCGACAGATGAAACTGTATCCCTGGAATCGAGCTCGTTATCCCGCACAGAACCAAGAACGAGATCGGCTAACCAGGCCCCCAGAAAATGGATTCGGACGTCCCTCGAGAATGTCTTTTTGAAGTTTTGCGCTATTTCTTGGGCCTCATCCGTCACTACCGAAACCGATGTTATGGCCGTGCAAGTTTAATCTAAAGTCCGGTATCCACTTACCCTTTCCTTTGTGCCGCTCCAAATAAAGTTCGTACGCGCTGGTACCAAGTACTTGTTAACAACAAAACCTTTAGTAATGTGAAAGACAAACAATGGGATGAGTTCTTCATTGCCAGGCTCGATGAGCCCAACCTGCCAAGGTGTATCTTAAATCAAAATGCACATCGACTGAACACGACATACTGTTTGAATCATTCCCGCCAGTGTTCGAATCTGATAAGCACCACGGGAAAAACCTGGCAATGTATATCTCAATTGATGCCAGGATTCAAACAAAGAAGCCAGAAAATCTCACCAAAGAAAAATATCTTGTCTCCAGGTTGATACGTCTGTGACAGCCACCGGTATGCCTTAACGATGATGTCCTTAAAATTCCTGTGTATTTTAGATCCTGAGCAATTTTCACAACTGCTCTGAGGGAGGGAACTCACAATGCAAAAGCCAAATCAAGTCCGTTGTCAAGCTTTTGTTGCCAATATTTCCATGAGGCTGTGTTTTCGTACGGCACGTAAGTGCCAATGCCGCAATTGTAGTATGTGTTTTGATTTGCTGATTCGCCGGTAAGGACCCGACTGTGAAGCTCCACAACATTGGTGTTCTGGCAACAGTGAGAACTTGAATAATTTCCGTCCCAAATGACATGGACTATGTACTCACATGCATTCCGAACTGATTCGACGTCCCGTCGATTGAAATCACCAGATTTCGGGAAGCCCGGGACCCGCATTGTCCATCGCAAGGGCTCTTGCACGCGCAGTGGTCTCGGCAGGCACAAGTGCATTTGCAGTTGCAGCTGATCTGGCAAGCACAGCCGCACTTTCTCGCAGGTCTTTCCACTCGGTCGGCTCGAAGTTGCTTTGTGCCTTCGGCATCTTTTTGGTCCAAAGCTGGCTCACTCCGCGAATTGTCGCCCTTTGTGGTATCCATTGCTTCCTTTCTACTCGAGCTATTGGTCGTATCATTGTCTTTCGCGTCTTTCTGATCTACGAGGTTCGTCGTATCCATGAGCACTGGCAGGGCCTAGGGTCTACAACTCAAGGTTAATCGTCGGGAACTGAAGAGGATTTCGAGGCGTACCGGGAGGAAGGCAAGAGACAAGCAACGTGTACGACTATTGTTGGAACTTAATTGACAGCAGAATCAGAAGGCGCTTGAAGGGCATTCGTAGGATCCGTTCAAATTTGGTTATATTACCGAAATTCGCTACAAGTTGTCCAGTACATTTAGTCCGTTGCTGCTGTGGAACGGAGCGAGGTCTGAGGTCATATTGTATGCACTGGGCTACCTGCAATTGTTGTGCAATTGGCTCAAAATTGGCTGAGAGCGCCCAGATGTCGAGCCTCGACAGCCGGCCTGGTGTCAAGGCAGACTCGGACAGTGATGCCCCCCGACCACCTCGTGACGGGTTTGCTGGGACCTGGGAGCTAGTGCGGGAGATTGGGGCGAGATAACGGCCGATTTGAATGATCTGAAAATGAGTTGAATTTACACAGTTTCGTGTAAAGCTCTAATAGACGTATGAAGATCAACTGTCTTGGCCCACATACTTCAGAAACAGGATGCAAGCATCAAGTCCACCACTACTTCGGAAGTGCCGAATATAGAGGCTCTAGTTCACATCCGTGAACACGCCCGATGGGAGAGCGCGCAGGGCTGTGAATGTCGACACTATAGTTCCCGCAATGTAACCCTTCGAAATGATGAATTGTGAGGCGATGCTCAGTGGACACTTGCTGGGGTTGCAGTGACGAATGCCGAGAAGGACCTCCACATTCAGAATTCGTCGGCGGAGAAGAAGTCCGTGTTCCAGCTTGCATAGTAAATAGTGTCGAAAATGATGCTGAAGAGACGCTCGATGAATCTCAGCAGTCACATGGGAGAGAAGCTTGAGTGTCCGCGGCGGTCAAAGCTCGAGAGACCCAAGACCGAAGATGAAGTCGTGGGCGTCTCTCTCCGTGGACCAGAATTAAGGCGGCGAGGGAAACAGTGTCGGGCTGTCATAATAGGGTCAGATATTATATTGATAAATCGAGATGCCTGTTCTTCTAGATTCCCTGTGTCGCTAATCGTAGGCTGTGCGTCTAACAATGGCGCCTCCACAGGTCCAATCGTAATGGGCAGCTCGAAATAAAGCGGGTTCCCCGAATAACCCAGATGAAGACGTTGACGACGCCAAATATTAATGTGAGTGTGTAACCTCAAGTCGGGTAAGAGGAAGGTTTTGAGCTACACTGGCCAGACGCTCGGTGGTGAACCACAGACACTGTATAAGTGCTAGCGCTCTGGAGAGAAAACACCTTTGCTTCTGACCATGATTTTCTGGCTCGACATTTCGGATGACGGGAAGATATTTGGGGCCGAGGGGTATGCAAGTTGCTTCCAAGTCGTAATGGGATGGCCAATTCGCGACGCGGGTCCAGACATTGCGAAGAAGAATCCGTGTGTTATCGAGACGTCGAAATTGAGGCGGATGAATATTATCTGGGAGATATAATTGATGGTAATTTGCTTCTTGAACACCAGACTCGGATGAGCGAACGCCTGTCGGCCTAAAAAAGCCGCAGCCAGTCCCAGAGCAATGAATGCGATGCATATGAAAATCATGCGGCGGCTTTGCCAATGAAGGATCAGCCATTCTGCCAGTCTGTCCGCGGCCGGGGCCGAAGTGCAGGCGAAAATTGTCGTAAGATAGCCCCAGGCGACGTATAACCCCACGCAACAGTGGCATTGCTGAACTTTCTGAGAGACTCTGTGGACAAGGAGAATTTAGAAATGCGAGGAATATCGTGTGTTAAATCCGAGAGTACAGGAGGACAGCGCTGAGGTCGAACCATGATCCAATCTTGACGATGGGTAGTCACACGGTGTTCGAGGGGCCTCGAACCAGGAGGATAGTACTGGTCAGATGCCGCCGGAGTCACTCAGCTGTCGGTGATAAACTAAACTGAGAGAATTGCCGGGAATTTAGGCCCCCTGAATATGCTTGCAAACCGTAGTGCTGCAACCAGGGCTACAAATCCGAAGAGGGTCCGAGCGAGTTGGAGGTCGGTGACCAAAGAAGGAAAGTGTGCACCGCTTTTGGTCCCTGTAAGAGTTAGGGTTAGGGTTATGTACCTGGCCTTCACCACGAGGATCTCAGTCTCCTCTCTCATTTTCTGCATGTTCCTGCTGCGGAACGAACTCAACTCCACACGCTGACGATGTTCCTCCAGCCATCGACAAGGGCAAACACCGAGCTGAAGACCCGACGGAGCGAACTCCACTCCTTGGCTCCCATCCCTCCAGCGTCGAGGATGGCCCTCCAGAACCCACTCAAAAGGCTAATTTCCAAGCTTACCACTGTCTTCTTGGCCTCCCTGGTCGTTTCTGGGAGATCGGGATGAGCTGTATATAACTCGCGCGCGGAAAACATGGGAGGGCATTCCATCTCACAGCAGCAAGAGCAATATTAATGTTCCAAGTCGCGAGCCACCCTGCCCCGTTCCCCCACTGCCAGCACTCGGCCCGCCGGTATGAGGCCCCCGCGCTGCCGCCGGCCGTGACGCCACCAAGGACGCTCGCGCAGCCGCAATTCACGGACATGTCGCGCGACGCGCTCGCCGCCGCCGCCCCGGAGCTCGCCGCCGTCCCCGCCGAATTCATCCGCCACGGCCTCCGCCCCAAGGCGCCCCAGATGCTCGCCGGCATCCAGCCCCGAGCACCGTCGCATGTCCCGCAGGCCCTCCCACGCTCGCACCTCCCCCCAGCCCTCACCGTCCCCCTGCGTGCATCTGCGGGCCCCGCACCCCCCTCGTACCCGACGCACGCGCTCGCCATCGCCGCTGCGCCCGCAAAGGGCAGCCACCCGGAGCGCGACGCGCCGCACGCGATCTTCCCCGGGCACGGCGTCGTCCTCGCCGCCCACTGCGCCAAGCTCCCGCGCCTCCCGCCCGCGCCGCCGCCGGCCCCCTCGCACGCCGCGTCCGCGACGCTCCCCGTCCTCCCGTCCACGCTCCCCTCCCCGCAGGCCTTTGCCATCCTGCACACGTTCCTCTACACGCACCGCCTCGCGCCCGCGCTCGCGTCGCTGCTGCTCCTCCCCCCCGCGTTCCTCGAGCCCCTCACGCACGCCTCGCTCACCGCCGCCCTCGACTCGCCCTCCACCTGGCACGCGCTCGCGGCCCACCTGTGCGCCGCGGCGAGCGGGAATTTGAGCGTGCTGATGGGCCATGCGGGCCACGTGAAGGAGCTGTGGCAGGACATGGTCGCGCTCGGCGTGTACGACGCCGAGCTCTGGGATGCGCTCGATCTCGCGTGGGAGGTCGTCCTCGGCGCGTTGAATTTGGCCGCGCAGTAGACGGCGAGCGGAGCGAGCCGCAAGAGTGACGAGCCCAACGAACCCAACGACCACCCCTTCCTTCGAGCGCTCGACGCGCCCCACCCTAGACTGCCCCTCAAAATGTAACATCCCCTTTCCTCATCTATGCTCAACGCACCCATAACCTTATATCCCCACTACTACACCCACGTTCCCGTCGAATTAGACTCATACCCCGCACCCGTCCCCGCCTGCACTGTCCGCATATGTAGCACCTACCAATGTTTCGATACCTATCTCACTCTGAGACCGATTGTTTCTATACTGCTCTGGATGATGTTTCTATAGGCTCGATGTTTTTATACGAAATGAATGCGATGTCTGTTCGACTGTTTGTCCTCCTACCTACTGAGTCCGACTCCTCCGACTGTTCGTTCCTCTACGGCCGGCGCGACTTGTTCGACGCAACAGCGACTTGTCTGAGCGACGCGCCCCTTCTCTTGAATCTTCCTAGTACTCCTAGTAGGCCGCTCGAGCTGTCCTGGACCGTGCGCCGTGCGTCCTAACGATAAGTCTGAATCTGCAGGGTGGGAGGGGAGTCCGAGCCGAAGGCTAGATCGAATGGAATGATCAATAACTTGAAGTGGTCGCGAGTGGGGAAGGCTGGATCGAGTCCGAGTGACCGCCGAGGCGAAGGCGAAGGCGAAGAAATCGAGGCGGGGGTGGGATCGAATAAATCGACTCCACGCCAAGGCGAAACTCGAGAGCGGGCGCGCGCCCAAGCAACGTGCCGCCCATGCGCTCTACGCGCAATTGAGTCTAAATCCGAGCGTCCGAGGGTTCGAGCCCAATTCCGAGCCAAGTTTGAGCCAAGTTGGAGCTTCAAGAAATCGAGCGTTGGAGCGGGGACTTGAGAAGGCGAGTTTTTATTTGTCGGAGGGTCAAGACTACTGAGGTTCGAGAGCGAGAAGCGGCGAGAGGTTCGAGAGGTTGAAGAGGTGGTGGCGGCGGCGAAGGGGCTGAGCTGCGCACTCCGACTCGGACAGGACGCGAGCGACTCCGAGTCAAATCACGCAGCCTCGGGATATTCAGAACCATGTAAGTAATACATCTGCAATCGATTGTGAGCTGCGCGCCTTCGAGAGCACGCAGGCAAGCAAGCGCGTTCAACGGACTACGAATACAAAAGCACTAGTAGACCGGTAGAACGCGGTGGCACCGTCAAGTGGATTGGAAGACGCACGAGGAGGGCTTGATCGTGGGCGGAGGATTGGCTGGATTGATTCGGGCGCGCAGCAATCGTCGCCTTACTCTAGTTTGGGCGATGCTGGTACGGAATGGATATTTAACGGCGTTCGACTGGTGGGCCAGGGGCTTGATGAGACTTTGAAGAAGGCCTCGTGGTCCATGGAGCGAGCGCCCGACGGGACAGGCATTTCTCAGGGAAGCGCAGCTCGATCTTCGCCAGGAAAGACGAGCGCCCGTGCCACCGAGCCCATCAGCAGCAGTTTAGCACAACGTGCCAACCCAGGATCCCGGCGATGACGAGGGGCAGGGGCGAGGGCGGGAGGTACGTGGAGGGTATTGAAGACGGCGACACAATGCAAATGCGTTAAGATATGAGCTGGAGATTGGCTTGAGGGTAAAGAGGTCAGTTTGAGATCGTCAAGTCTAACCGCGCGCGAGCTAGTTTGCGAGTCGGCTTCCCAGCAGCCGAATCCGTTCGCCAGGGCGTCTGCAATCTGGAACCCAGATTCAGCATAAAGGAAGGAAGGGAAGGATGTGCGATGACGATGGCGACTCGACGAGAACGCGTACGGAGACGGTAGCCACTCCGAACTCGGCCAACATGCATATACTCGTTCTCCTCGAACTGGGCAGTTGGAGATCCAAGGGGGATTGTGATTGGAGCTGCCCGACACGCGGACAAGAGCGACTTGATCTCAGAAGACTGTTGACCGATAGGACAAGAGCTGCCAGTGGGTGTTGGATGGTCGTCACATACGGTAGCAGTACACTCGAGTTAAAACCCGGCGGCGCACCATGGTCTTCAGAACGAGGCCCCGACAGCGTCTCCTGTGTCAGCCTCCCCTCCTGCGCGCGTCACTCACGCCTTGCGAACGTTGTCCCTGCCGCGCGCAAGTGTCATGCGACAATCCAATCCGAGGCGGCGAATTTGCTGGCGTACGATGCGCATTTCCTAAGCTTAAGTTTCGAACGTAATATCGATGGAGCTTGTCGTGAGGGAGAAGAAGCGTCCGAGGACGCGTAACTCGCGTCGTGTAAGGCTCCAACCGTTTCCGTTTGTAAACGGTTTTAAACGGTTTTAACCATTTTTATTTCCATTTTGTTTGGGGTGAAGTCCAAACGGTAAACAAATGGTTTTAAATGGTTTAAACGGTTCTATGGGGGAGGGTCTGCGATGTCAGTCCTCAAGGTTGAATGGGATGTTAAAATATTGACACTTAAACTATGGCTCACCTCTCATGAAGCTCAGGGCACTTTTCCTTGGTCGCAACTGGCCCTGAAGTCGTTGGAGCAATCCATTAATACGACGGGATCTTCCGGCGTACCTATTCAACCTTGAATCTGAATGTGGAAGTAATTGAAATTCCGTAGAAGAAAACTAACGAATCTCATCTAGGTTTCAGGAGATATCAAGAAATATACACCAAAATGCCGTTCGGCATTGAGTAGGCTATGTCAAGATACCCAAGCCTCAAACCGCGCACGTCTCTCAAAAGACTCTGAGGCCTACTTGGGCCCCACCGAAGTCGAAGATGGGTAAGGCTTTGGCTTAAAGCCGAGCTTCCCGAGCCCAGCACAACTGTGACTGCCGCAGAGGTAATATACCTGTCGTTCAACTCGGGTTTCTCGCTAGTTTCTGCCATCCCCCAAAAATACCCTTTTAAACGGTTTTAAATGGTTTTTAAACTGTTTAAATACCGTTTCCGTTTGATTTGCCCGGATCGTCAAACGAAAACTAAATGGTTGGAGCCTTAGCGTCGTGGAAGAAGAGTGAAGCAAAGAAAGCTTGCGCAAACTTTGAAACAAACTCTGACTTGATCCCAAACTACGACTACTCTGGAGAAACGCAAAACTACGCTAGATTTTCACCTGTAACCCTCTCATCGTCCTCGTCAATGCCATGGTCATCTCTCTCCGCTTCGTTTCCCGCTGCTCTTTCCTCGAAAGCTTCATCAATCGTACTACGCGTCGCGGCTGGCAAGTTGTGGGTCTCGCGTCAACTTGCAGCTGTCTGCTCGGCATGCCTGGGAGAATCCCCTGCCGCGTCTCTGTCCGCGTCGTTTCTCGCTGCCTGAGGTGTATCAATATTTTCAATCGCCGGCAAACTGTGCGGTATCAAGCTCTGCACGGTAGAATGACTTGATTAGTACCTTTGAGATTCCACTGCCGTATCTCTGTCCGCGTCGTTCCCCGCTGCTTGAAGCGCTTCGTCAATATTTTCAATCGCTGGCGCTATGGCTGGCACGCTGTGAATGCGATGGCAAGCTCTCTCCACGGTACGATGGCTTGAGACAAACTCGGAGTCTCCTGTCGCATCTTTATCCGCTTCGTCCCCAGCTACTCGAAACCCTCCCTCGATATTTTCAATCGCTGTGGCCGACAAACTGTGAAACCAATGTCAAGCACTTTGCACTGTAGAACAACTCGACTCAAGTACCTTTGTGAACCTCCTGCCGCGTCTTTGTCCGCTTCGCTCCCCGCTACTTGAAGCCCTTCCTCGATGTTTTCAATCGCTGGCGCTGTGGCCGGCAAACTGTGGATGCAATGTCAAGCTCTCTGCACGGTAGAATGATTTGATATATACTTTTGAGAATCCACTGCCGTATCTCTCTCCGCGTCGTTCACCGCTGCCTGAGGGCGCGCTTCGTTCCCCGTTTCTTGGGGTGCTTCGCCAATCGCCGGCGCTGTGGCTGGCAAACTGCGAATATGATGTTAAGCCCTCTCCATGGCAGAATGAGTCTGACTCGACTACTTACCTTTGAGACCCCCTTGCTACACGTGAACTGGATTCCCGCTCTAGTATAGTGCCCTGCAGTGCAACCACCTCACCATCGGTCGCCGCCGCGTCTTCCGCACGCTGGAGTGCGCGCAGATCCTCCGCACGCGATTTCAAAGACTTAATCAGATCCTTGATGTGCGTGGACTTCGTTTGCACGAGCTTGCGATACAGCTCAATAGCGCCTTCCTCAGCGCGCAACGCATCTTCATGGCGCCCTATACTGCGGAAATCTGCTGCGAGCTCGTTCAATGAGCCAGCAGTGTCGTCTGGGTTCGTCTCAGCAAGCTTGTGGCGAATCTCCGCCCCCTTTTCATGTGCGCGTAGGCCGTCTTCGTGGCGGCCCACAACGCGGAGGAATGCGGCGAGACTCTGCAGGGTGTTCGCAAGTTGAAACTCTGTTTCGACGGGGAGCTCCGCAGCCTTCTGGTAAAGCTCGACTGCTTCCCCGCTAACGCGCACTGCATCTTCGTCGCGGTTGGCACTGGCGAAATCGAAACCAAGGTTTTGCAGGGAGTTAGCTAAATCTTCCACAACTTTGGGATTCGTTTCCGCAAGCTTGCGGTAGATCTCAGCAGCTTCTTCATCAGCCCGCAACGCATCCTCGTAACGGCCGACCGCTCTGAGGCCAATACCCAGGCTGAACAAAGAATTGGCAAGATCCTCAGTGAAGTTAGGGTCGGTCTCTACAAGTTTGCGCCAAAGCGGGACAGCTTCTTCATCGGTGCGCAGTGCATCTTCATGCCGGTTGACAGCACAGAGGTCAATACCCAGCTTGTGCAAAGAATTGGCAAGATCCTCGGTGAAATTTGGATCTGTCTCCACCAGTTGGCGGCGAAACTCAACAGCTTCTTCATCGGCTCGCAGAGCATCTTCATGCCGGTCAACAGCACGGAGGTCATGGCCCAGGTTGTGCAAAGAACTGGCAAGATCCTTGGTGAGATTAGGATCTGTCTCTGCAAGTCTGCGACAAAGCTCAACTGCTTCTTCATCAGCATGCAGTGCATCTTCATGCCGGTCAACAGCCCAGAGGTCAATACCCAGGTTGTGCAATGAATTGGAAAGATCCTGGGTGGCTTTGGGGTCTGTCACTGCAAGTTGGCGATGGAGCTCAACAGCTTCTTCATCGGCGCGCACTGCATCTTCATGCTGGCCGACAGCACGGAGATCGTGGCCCAGGCTGTGCAAATAACGGGCAAGATCCTTGGTGACATTAGGATCTGTCTTCGCAAGTTGGCGACGGAGCTCAACAGCTTCTTCATCAACTCGCAGTGCATCTTTGTACCGGTCGACTGCACGGAGGTCATGGCCCAGGTTGTGCAGAGAACTGGCAAGATTCTTGGTGGCATTAGGATCTGTCTCCACAAGTTTGCGGCAAAGCCCAACTGCTTCTTCATCGGCACGCAGTGCATCTTCATGCCGGTCAACAGCACAGAGGTCAATACCCAGGTTGTGCAATGAATTGGAAAGATCCTTGGTGACATTTGGATCTGTCTCTGCAAGTTGGCGACGGAGCTCAACAGCTTCTTCATCGACGCGCACCGCATCTTCATGCCGGCCGACAGCACGGAGATCGTGGCCCAGGCTGTGCAAATAACGGGCAAGATCCTTGGTGACATTGGGATCTGTCTCCGCAAGCTGGCGACGGAGCTCAACAGCTTCTTCATCGGCACGCACCGCAGCTTCGTGCTGGCCAATGGCAAACAGGTCAACACCAAGGTTGTGCAAAGAACTGGCAAGATTCTTGATTACAGTGGTGTCTGTCTCTGCAAGTTTGCGACGAAGCTTAACAACTTTCTCGTCGGCCTGCAGAGCATCATGATGCCGGCCGACAACGCTGAGAGCTGTACCAAGCTGGCTTAGTGAATGCCCAAGGGCAATGATATCACGGTTGCGTGTTGGTTCATTCCTGCTAGCAATGTCATGTCTGAGATGAACTGCCTCTTCGATCGGAAGAAGGGCTTCCTGGTTTTGTCCAAGCTCTGTCAACAGATCGGCCTCGTATTCCAGCAATGTGGCAACATCCTCGTCGAAGGTGTCAGGCTGATGGTCTTTGAGCCTCCGGAAAAACTCGACCCCATTGTGAACCTGTTTCACATTGGCCTCTACTGAATTCTGCTTGAGCGTGGATATGTAATTCATCGCGAGTTGACCGGAAAGGGCCATAAATCCAAGCCGGTTGATGCAAAAAGATTCACGAGCATTGTGAGTCTCTGTTGTAGATCCAGTGTCAGTAGTATCCCTCTTAGCCCAAAGATCATTGAGATTTTGGATAGCCTCCATCATGAAGGACACATCAAACAGGTCCATTTCCACCATTTCCTCCAACGGATCTGCCCAATCAAAGGAGCCAGTTTCAAGGTCCTTTCCAACAAAGGATTCCCACTTGATCGCATTATCTTCGCGGAATGTAGCTTTCGGAATATAGTCCTTGCTCTTGAAGGCAACAGATATATGAATGAGCTGTCCTGGAGCAATAACACGGCCAGCTCCTCGATGTGGGGTCCTGTAACCAGGCAAGTCAGATTTCTTTCTATTCAAACTGATAATTCTTACGTGGTGAGATCATCGGGAGTCCTATATGATAGACGAGTTAAAGGCAAGTACTCTAGAGGCTTCCAGCCACTTGTAAGTGATTCATGCAAGTCATCTTTTTGCAAGTCGGCCATGTTCCATGCACCACCGGCCGGTCGAGCTCTCAATCGGAGTCCTGCCGATGTGGCTTCATTTTCCATCCACACAAGTGGGACAGATGAGAGATTGAGGTCGAGATTTTTTTTGATTCCTCCCCCACTGGATATAATACATGATGTTAGAAATTGCCCTTGCAAGATTTCATTGCGAAAGGGGCTCACATGTCGGAATGTGTGCCAGCGAACCACACTTCTTTGACATCTATCGGGTTTCCTGCATCTGTGGAGTTAGATGATACAGTGGAACCTCCTCCATCAACATATTCCGGGAGGAATTTTACACGGCACTCGTCTAAAGCCAAGGCATGGCGGAAAGTGCAAATATGCCGCGCAGACGACGTTAATGGAAGAGGTTTCCCGCGAAAGACTCCGACAGATGAAACTGTATCCCTGGAATCGAGCTCGTTACCCCACAAACAGTGAAGAATGAGATGAACTAACCAGGCCCCCAGAAAGTGGATTCGGACATCCCTGGAGAATGTCTTTTTAAAGTTTTTCGCAATTTCTTGGGCCTCATCCGTCACTGTGTACGCGGGGGTGATGACATGCCAAGTGAAATCCAGTTCAGAACACTTACCCTTTCCTTTGTGTCGCTCCAAATAAATTTCGTACGCGCTGAGATCAAGAATGAACAACAAAACCTCTGGTAATGTGAAATACAAACAATGGGATGAGTTCTTCATTGCCCGGCTCGATGAGCCCAACCTGATAGGGGGGTATTTAAATCAAAATGTAACATCGACTAAACACAACATACTGTTTGAATCATTCCCGCCAACGTTCGAACCTGATATGCCCCACGGGAGAAGCCTACAGTAGTACAGTCAAATTAATGCAAGTCAGTGAGAGAAACTAGGAAATTCACCGAAGAAAAAAATCTTATCTCCAGGCTTATACGTCTGAGACAGCCAACGGTACGCCTTGAGGATGATGTCCTTGAAATTCCTGGATATTTCGAATTCATGAACATGTTAAGATCCGCTACGAGGAAGGGAACTGACAATGCAAAAGCCAAATCAAGTCCATTGTCAAGTTTCTGGCGCAAATATTTCAATGAGGTTGTGTTTTCGTACGGCACATAAGTGCCAATGCCGCAATTGTAGTATTTGCTCTGATTTGTCGATTCGTCGGTGAGGACCCGGCTGTGAAGCTCCACAACATTGGTGTTCTAGCAGAAGTGAGAACGATTTCTGGTATGACGGGATATCCGATAGACTACTCACACGAATTCCGAACTGATTCGACGTCCCGTCGATTGAGATCACTAGATTTCGGGCCGGTCGAGACCCGCATTGTCCATCGCAAGGGCTCTTGCACACGCAGTGGTCTCGGCAGGCGCAAGTGCATTTGCAGTTGCAGCTGATCTGGCAAGCACAGCCGCACTTTCTCGCAGGTCTTTCCACTCGGTCGGCTCGAAATTGCTTCGTGTCGTCGGCGTCTTTTTGGTTCAAAGGGGGCTCATCCGGCGGAATGTCGCCCACTGTGGTATTCAATACTTCCTTTCTGCTCGAGGTATTGGTCGTATCATTGTGTTTCGCGTCTTTCTGACCTACGAGGTTTGTCGTATCCATGAGTACTGGCAGGGCCCTGGGGCCTACAAGGTTAATCCTCGAGAACTGGAGAGGATTTCGAGGCGTACCGGGAGGAAGGCAAGAAACAAGCAACGTGTACGACTATTGTTGGAACTTGACAGCACACTGGGAAGGCGCTTGAAGAAGCCATTCGTGAGATGCGTCAAAATTTGATGACCGAAATTCACCACGAGGTGTCCAGCGCCTTCTCCTCATTTATTCCTTTGCTGCTGTGGAACGGCGCGAGGTCATATTGCATGCACTGGGCTACCTGCAATTGGCTCAAAATTGACTGAGAGTGCCCAGATGTCGAGCCTTGACAGCCTACCGGGTATCAAGGCAGAGTCGGACAGTGCTATCCCCGACCACCTCGTGGCGGGTTTGCTGGGACCTGGGAGCTGGTGCGGGAGATTGAGGCGAGATAACGGCCGATTTGAAGAAACATTCTGAAAAATGAGTTGAATTTACATCGTTTCGTGTAAAGCTCTAATAGACGTATGAAGGTCAACTATCTTGGCCAACGTGAAACAGGATGGAAGCGTCAAGTCCAACACTAGAGGTGCCGAATATAGACGCTCTAGTTCACATCCGTGAACGTGCCCGGTGGGAGAGTGCGCAAGGCTGTGAATGGGAGGGCAATGACAAAAGGGGGCGTGCGTGAATGTTGACAGTATAACAGCAATGTAACTCTTCGAAATGATGAACTGTGAAGCGATGACCAGTAGACACTTGCCGGGATTGCGGCGACGAATGCTGAGAAGGACCTCCACATTCAGAATTCGCCGGCGGAGGAGAGTCCGCGTTCCAGCTTACACAGCTGTCAGTAAAAATGGAGCTGAAGAGACGGTCGATGACGAGAGACCCAAAGGCCAAGGATGAAGTCATCGGCGCTGATCCCCGTGGACCGGAACGAGGCACCGAGGGGGGCAGTATCGGATTGCAAGAATGTGGGCTATCATTGATAATTTGGGACACCAGTTCGCCCAAATTCCATCGGGAGCGTGTCGTTATAAGCTACAGGTCCAATCGTGATGGGCAGCTCGACACCAAGCGGTTTCCCATAACCCAGATGAAGACGTTGACGACGGCAAAATGGGGTAACAGGAAGGTTTTTGAGCCACACTGGCCAGACGCTGGGCGGTTAACCACAGACATTGTACAAGTGCTAGCGGTCTGGAGAGAGAGCATCTTTGCTTCTGGCCATGATTCCCCGCCTTGACGTTTCGAATGACAGAAAGATATTCGGAGCCGATGGGTCTGCAAGTTGCTTCTCAGTCGTAATGGGATGGCCAATTCGCGACGCGTGTCCAGCCATTGCGAAGGAAAACCTGTGTTGTCGAGACATCGATATCTAGGCGGGATGAATATCATCTCGGAGATATAATTGACGACAACTTGCCTCTTTAAAAATCGGCGTACAAAGTCGCAACCTGTCCGGAGCAATGACTGCAATGAGCACCATGCAGATGCTTCGTCAATTAAGCACGAGCCAATTCTCAATTCTGCTAGTCTGAGCCGAGGCCCAAGTGCAGGCGAAAGATAGCCCCAGACGATGTACAACCTCCGACAGCTGTTGATATCGTCGCAAGAGCCAGCTGTCTCCTGAAACAAGCTCCGAGATCTAGGTTATGTTCCTGCGCAGCAGTGTTCTTTTTCGAGAGGACCACTCAACACTGGACAAGGAGAATTTAGAAATGCGAGGAATACTGCGTGTTAAATCCGAGACTGCAGGAGGACAGCGCTGGAGTCGACCCATGAGCGGTGTTAACGACGGATAGTCAGGCGAAGTGGGCAAGTTGCGGGACATTCGGCTCTCTTTAGGAATAAGCATGCATATAGTAGCCTTGCAAATTGCAGTGCTGCAACAAGGGCTACAATTCTTCCGAAGAGGGGAACGAGCGAGTTGGAGGTTGGTGTCCAAAGAAGGAAACGGTTTGCACCGCTTTGGTCCCTCCCTGCCAGTGTAACCCCGAATTCACGCCTTGCCTTCACCACGAGGATCTCAGTCCCCTCGCCCACAGTTCTGCATGTTCATGCCCCGGAATGAACTCAACTTCACACGTTGACGATGTTCCTCCAGCCATCGACAAGGGCAAACGCCGAGCTGAAGACCCGACGGAGCGAACTCCACTCCTTGGCTCCCATTCCTCCAGCGTCGAGGATGGCCCTCCAGAACCCACTGTCGTCCGCAGAAGGCTAATTTCCAAGCTTACCACTGTCTTCTTGGCCTCCCTGATCATCACCGTCTTGACTGCGGTGGCTCTGGGACTGCTCGCCTGGTCGTACGCTTCCCGGGCGTCGAATGTGTCAACAGACGACATCCTGAAGGACGGTCTGGTGTTCGAGGGGCCAGACCGCGTGGATGTGCTGAACATCACCTGGAGCGGCGGCCTCTGGGTCAACCTCGAGGCTCGCATGGGCTTCGACGCTGGCGCTGTCATCGGGGTTAATGCGTCGCCCGACGGCGATGGCTTCCTCCAGAACGTCTGGAAAGCGCTGGGGAGGTGGGGAGTACGGACCCTGGATCGTGTGTCGGTCAATATGACCACTATCTCTTTAACCTCCCAGTCCAATCCCTCCGTGGTTCTCGCAACAATCGAGCCCACACCAGTAGTCGTCCCCCTCACGGCCAATCCTCCCTCTGATTTGACCTGGTTAACTCATATCTCTATCCCACTATTAATACGGCCCACATCCAACGCCTCCGCATTAATTCATTTTGTGCGCGAGGCCTGGAGAGATGGCTCGGCTGCCGTCAAGGCAGACGTCGGACATGTGGATGTCCGAGGGGGCGCTCTTAGCGAGAGCAGCTGGAGAAGCATCCTCCACAGCGAGCTATCTAACATCCGAACTGCGCTCCGCATTCAAAGTGCGTCCCTTGTCACCATACCTTGGAATTCTGCTAATAGGTCTGCTGTAGTCCCGCCCATCCCAGGGATCCCTCACACCGGCCCTATACCGTCGCTGTCAGACCTGATCACCCTCCAATCCTTCAATGTCCACTCTTCATTCGGATCGCTTGATCTCACAGCCCGCGCCACACTCCCTGATCCCGCCCCAACCACCTTCAATCTCACGTCCCCCTCCCTCCCGTTCATCATATCCCTCCCCTCGACCGCCGACCCGATCCCCATCGCCTCCGTCTCCACCTCCCCGTTCACCCTCACCCACCCCAACATCACTCTAGACATCTCCGGCACAGTGCTCCCTATGCCCGCCTCCGCCTCCCCCCTCCTCTCCGCCTTCCTCACGCGCTACCTCTCCGGCCGCGCAAATCCCATCCTCGTCTCCACCCCACTCATCCCGGACCTCACCGTGGACCTGGAGTTCCCCGCGCCCTCCCCGCGCCCGCAGATCCTGCGCAACGTCACCATCCACGACATGGTCATCCGGCCCCGCGGGAGCACGTTCACCGCGAGCGGCACCGTCTACGCGCGCGTCGTGCTCCCGCGCGGGATGCAGGTCGGGCTGCACGTCGCGCGCGTACTGCCGGACGTGCTCATCTTCGACGGCGCGGTGCCCGAGGGTGCGGTGTACGTGCCCGGCCCGCCCGGGGTCGGGGACCCACCTGAGGCGCCGCCGTTGCCGGACCCGCTCCCCGAGGGCGCGTTCGGGCATATCCGCCCCGAGGACTGGCTCGCGTCGCTCAGCGGGCCCGCGCCGTCCGAGGACGACGAGGGCGCCGCGTTCGCCGTGACCGCCAAGATCGTCGACGTCCCCCTCGAGGTGCTCCCTGGGCGGCAGAAGGAGTTCAGCAACTTTGTCTCGAAGGTACGCCCCCTCTCCGGCTACCTCCCTTCAGCTCACTGACGCGATTGTGATGGTGGTAGGTGATCTTCGGCACCGATGGCGCGGTCGCGGGCATCCTCGGCGCAGCGAGCGTCGCGGTCGAGGTGTTCGGGCTGCCCTTCCCCGGGAACGACGGCGGGGGCGAGATGGAGCTGAGCGGGCTGCCCTTCTGCGGGAGCGTGGTTGTGGGCAAGAAGGGGCTGCTCGGCGTCGGCGGGGCAGTGCGGCACACCGAGGACGAGCTGAAGCGGTGGATAGACCGATTTTTGCATCGCGGAAAGGAGCGGACGGCGGAATGATACACGTATCTAATAGAACGGACACTGTATATCCTTTGTAGGTTAGTAGGTGCATTTGTGGATTTATACATGTTTTCTCTGGACGAATGATGTAACATTCCTATTTCGTTTGTGGACCGCCATCGTCGACAATCTCGCCGCATTCACTTGCAACCTGTTGGTCTATCATTTGTGCCTCTCGGCAGCTCTGATACCTGGACAACAAATATATTACACCCCTGAGGTGCGATGGCTACACCACCGTTTGGGGGTCCAAGGTTGACTCGGATGGCACGCAATCGGGCCGCCGTGAAGTCAACTACGTTTTTGACCAGGAATCGAGTCTGATTTACACCCGTAGGACAAGCTGCACCCGCAGGCGGGAATAAAGGAAGAGGCCGCGGCGGTGGAGACGGTCCATCAAGCCCTGTAAAAAAACGAAAAGGCGGGGATGAGGACGCGGACAACCAGTGGGACAGTGCGCAATCCCAACGCCGTACGTCCCGCTGTGACCGTCCCATTCAAACTCATCGACTCGGGATAAATCGCCTGCTACTAGGGTTCTGAGAACTTAGTCGAGCCCGAAGATTATTACGCCGATTTCATGGCGGACTTCGGGTGGGATGTGGAGAATATGATGATTTTCGATTCGGATTAACAAGGGTCGGTCGGCACACGCGAAGACGCGAAGGGGGTGAATGAATCCACGGAAATGAATAGCATTGAACCCTGTACTTGTTCATATGATGTATCGACCCGGAAGAGGATGCACGTTTTTACACGGAGTGTAACTGCTCCATAGCGATTACCTGCTTGAAGATCTCGAGGGCTGCTACGGGTTGGAAGGCAGGCTGAAAAAATACACAATTTAAATACGGGGTGTCTGTCGTACGGGTTGAAATACTCACCACTTCATGACCAGCCTCGTAAACGCGCCTGGAGATGCGATCAGTCAATATCCGAGTGAAATCGATGTGAATCAACTCGGGACTCACGCAAACGAGAAGTTGTCGACATTCTGTATCGCAGCGACGGCGGAACCATCAATCGTCATGTTGGTGAACGGCGTGGCTGCGAGCCTGTCCTTCCCGTACCAGTCCATCGCCAGGACCGATGCGTGGCCGCCCAACCAGTTGCAGCTGCATACAAATTAATATTAATTCCCAGAAGCAGCCAACAGATCCTCACTTGATGTCGGCGTCTCCGGCCTGACGCGGGATACTTCAGCGGCGACGAAGAGGTTGCAAAAGAACGAGGGAACACATACCCAGATAAGGATCTTGAGCGTTGAATTCGCGAGAGCGCCGAGTTCAGGGAGCCATGTCCTCGCGTCCTACAACATGAATATCCCAGTCAAGGAATGCGGTGCCGAGTGTGAAATTTCTTACATCTCCGGTGCGCGTAAACAGCTCAAATGGGGCGTCAGGGCATTCTCCGTAGGTGCTTTCGGCACCAATCGCCGCCTTCACGCTGGCCAACGCGAGGTAGTTGAGATAATACTCGGGCGGGAACAATGCCGATGAATTTTGCCGTAGATCATCCGAATCGCGGTTACCGACTGCCGGAATGAAGAGATTTTCGACCTACAAAATATCTTAAAGTCTTTCGTCCAACGACTAAAGATACGACATACGCAGAAATTATCTGCTTTGATGCAGATCGCGTTGGACGCGGTGGAATTTCCTGCGGCGTAGCACGCTTGTTCTTGCACCAGACAGCCATTTGCCTCGAAATAAGAGGTGTTCATCTTCTTGAGAACAGCGTTGCTTTGAAGTTGACCATAGCCAGGTGCATTTGTCGCAAAGGTCAAGTAGGCCAGATTTTGAATGAGAGGGTCATACCACCCACTGCACAAGGGCGCGTCAAGGAGAGGAATGGAAAGGAATGGAAAGAGTATACTTGTTGACCATCAAGGCGCTGACGACGATGGGGACGCCGGTCACGGTGCCCTTCGCGATTGCAGCATTTTGTTGGTCGAAATAGGTAACGAAGGATGGACTGCGGCTGCGTCAGAAGTTGTACACTAAATCAACTTGACTGAACAAACCCGTAGTGGCCCCCATAAGACTCTACCGGGTTGATGAGGCCGCGCCGGATAATATTAATGGTTATCTGCTTGCTCACCTGTGGCGAAGATGAACCTACAAGTGTCAAGTTAGTTGTATTTATAACGGGCCAACCCAACTGCTTACTCCCGACTCTGGTACTGCGAAAACTCCCCGCTCTCAAATAGCACCTGGAAGGCTTTCCAGAATTGGACGGCTGCGCTCTTGAACAATGCGTCAGCGAACTTGTATTGGCATTTAATCTTTGGAGGTTACCTCAGTGCTGTTTACAGTGTCGGTTCCAAATGAAAAGCCGGTGCCAATCGGCTGGTCAATGTAGATCACTGTTCGTCGAAGTTACACCCGGCAAATCGCGCAAGAGAACAACCCCTACTGTTGCTGACGCTGTTCCAGCTGGGGCACATGCGGGCGTGAGATACAGGCGGGATTGTCGATGATTGTATCACCTGAAGGGATTCAACGTGGTCGATTTTCCATCGGGATTCACAGTGCACGGTCCATTTTCTGTTTCTAAATCATGACGCTGCCTGTATGACTTCGAAAAACACTTGCCTTGGAACAGACCCTTTGAAGATCACATTGAGCGGCCGTCAATGTGGTCAAGCGGAAGTGAACCCACGATTTCGGAAGCACAACCCGGGCCACCATTAATCCTGTAATTTTGGTTCTTCTCTTAGCGTTTGTATCATCCATGGACAGAGAGACACACCAAAGAGTAAACGGCGCAGTCTCTGGCGATGTCCGCGATGCAAAAAACCAAAACCACTGCTCGGGATGAGGGAAGCATCGGGAAAAAAGAGATTTCCTATCACACCATCGACATGCCCGTACCGATGTCCACATATCCCGACATTTGGTGCACGCCTGGCGTTGTTTCGCAGATCCCCGAATTGTTGACGAAGCGCAGCGTCACATCCTTCTGAATGGCGGACGTGAATTTGTGCTTGACGGCCAATGGAGTGGCGCAGGCCAGGAGAGAGGACCCGACAGCGAGGAGAAGAGAGAAGAGCATGGTGGGGGTTGTTCGATACGCCACCGAGACGAAGTGAAGTGGTGAGTCCTTTAATGGTACTGAACCGCATGCATCGTCGCGAGAAGCTACGATAAGCGTTGGCCACGGTATTTTTGGATTTTTACGCGTGGAAACGACGATTTCGCATGGGAACGGCTGGAGACGGCATGTCCATGAGGTGCCACACGAGAGAAGGATCAAAGCACAGAATTGGAAGGTGTCACGCTCATGTGCTCTTGTCACACCGTGTCGCCCTGGGACGTGCGGTGAAGTACTTAGAAAGAGCTGAAGATAATATTATATTCAGGCTCGAACCAAATTTGCTTACAAATAAAACCTTTGACATGAAAATCAAACCTCGTCCACTTTCTCGAACCAAACCTCAGCCCTCTCCTTGACCGTCTCGCCGCTGGGACTCTGAACTCCGGATCCAGCGCCCCACAGGCCCCGGAGGCTAACCCCAAGGACTCCTGCATCGTAGGCAAATTCCGCCACGAGACTTGGGTCTGATTCGGTTGTAACCCAGTACGGTTTGTCTGTAGCGTTTCTCGTGGGCTGCAGAAAGAGGATCAGTGCCACGTCGCGCAGGGGGTGATACAAGCGTACGAAGCTGCCCAACCCAGTGACATTGAACACATTGGATTCGAAATGGGTGAAGGCCACATGTGTTATTCCGAATGCATCCCACCTCACTAAGAACGTGGGTATTTTTGGATCGAGGGCGTCAGGAAGGATGGTTGGGATTTCTTCGAGCAGCTGGCGACACGACTCTGAAGCCGATGATGTACCTTCGCTTTCTGGCGAAATGTAGCACAGGTCGATGGACCCGTACCCCGCATCTCGGTAAGTTCCAGCTAAAGTTTCAAATGGAGACGAAGGCAAAGTAGCGCTGGGTGACCGAGGGGTGGGGACGGTCCGGCCATTAAATCCGTCCGTGATGAGAGATTTAAATCTACGTTGAATACGAAACTCAATTCAATGAAGGTCCAATTTAACACTGGCTTACCTTGCAGTCCAATCAATAGGCTCAAGCTCTAGGGCTTCGTCTATAACACGGAATTTGATAGACTCGACTATTTGTGTTCCAAAAGACTCGTCGTTTGAGAGAATTGCGACGCCAAAGCCCCGATCCGGGATCCGGGTAATCTGTGATTTGAATCCTAAACGAAGTATCCTTCAGCACCAGAGTAATAATTGGGTGAGGAAAGCCTACCCTGTGTAGATCCCCCGTGCTGGAAGGCTATTAGCTCCTAGACTCTAGTTTCTAATTTATGTAAACGCAAACTCGCCTCAATGAATTCTGCACGATGGATCGATTCAACATCATGAGTGAGCTAGATGCATCAACTCACCAAATCCACGGTAAGTACCACGAGATTGTCCGCCGCCGTAGACCATGGGAGAAAGTTCGGGAAATGCCCTAATTTCACGTCGGTCAGTCTGAGAATCTGGGTACCAACATAGTACTTACGCGACAGGATTTGCAACAGTCAATCCAGTTGCAACTTGGCGAATAACTGCAGCTGGGATAACGGCGTCGTTGTTTATGGGGTGTCGGCCCTCACTCAAAAGCGTCTGAAGCCAAGTAGCCTGATGTGGCTCAGCAAAACGAATTGACAAGGTATGAACGGTCGGCGAACCATGTCGCGTGCATTGGATATTACGCCGCCAGCACCAGAGAGAGCTTGGGGCATTGATCAATACAATTTCATACGGAGGCAACATGACGCATACCGTGCGATGTGTTCTCCTTACTCGGAGCCCAGTAGGGCACTGATCGAACTCGACCGACCCCGAACACATCCTCAGTCTGGTTAACACCATCTCGCAACATCCCATCCGCAAGTTGCCCACTCTGCTCCGCACGCTCAGAGAAATATGTCGTGGAATGCATGCCCAGGGGCTCAAGAATGAAGTCGTTCACATATTTTTCGAATGGAATGCCGACGAGGAGTGGCGGGAAGTAAGAAAGCAGCGTGTACATGTGGTTGTTGTACTGCCACAGCTCGCGGAACTCGGTGGACGGTTTGAGATATCGAAGACGACGGATCTATGGTTAATCAGCAGACGGCCCAACGCACTAGACAGGACGTACCGCCACCGGCACAGTATCCGACGGGGAGGAGACAAAGTCGTGACGAGGAAGCCCAGTGCGATGGCTCATGACGTCCAGTATGGTGCTGCCAGCCGACGCGACTGGGTCCATCAATCCCCATTCCGGTACAAAAGACGCAATTTTGGTCGTCCAAGAAATCCGAGTTGACAAGCTCTCATTGGAGATGAGAAGTCCGGTCGCTAAGATATCGAATAGCTGGGCTGGTAGTGAACAAACAGAGGAAATTAACAAGTAAGGGAGACTTACCTTGGAGTTGGACCCGATACTAAATAATGTGTCCTTCGTCACCTTGGTACCGTCCATTTTCGCAATGCCGTAGCCCTTCGTCTCAACGGTCCAGCTAGAGCCTTGGTGAGCTTTTCGCACGACCGCGACCGCGACCCCTCCAGGCGAATTGAAATCTTTCAGAATCGAGTTGATAGCCGCGTCAATCCTGGCGTTGAGTATGTCGTTGGAGACATCCAACAGTGGCTGCTGCAGCGGGCCATTGACGTTGACCGAAGCTGCAAAAACGAGAGGTGCACAAGCCAAGATGAGGGTTCGAAGCAAGGAATGCATGGCGCTCCAGCACTGCGGCGCAGCCAACTTCGACGGCGCAGCTGAGTGACAGGCCGGGCGATGGCATGACGAGAGCGTACAATCTCGTGAGAAAATCAAATTGATTTCCCAGGACTGGCTCACACTCAGCCTCAGACTAGACCGGTAACCGATCTGTCTACGGGACACAAGTGTCGGTAGACAGACCGGTCGATCTGGTCTTAAATTGTGAAGTCAAGCGGCGGCACCGCCACAACGCGTCATAGATCAAGTGCAAGTCACGTTTGATGCCCCATCAGTGCCAAACACGACCCTCCGATTGCGGTCGCGTCTCTCGCGTCCTCTTTTCCGTCTTCACTGTTCACTCTTGAAGCCATGAACGACATCAATTACTATATACCTCCGGACTACGCAAGTTATCCTATCCCTTCCCTTCTCAAAGCCTTGCACTATCGATGCCAGACTTCCTGGCACCCGCCCATGGGTTACACAACTGGTTATTTTTCACGGAAACAAAGCCGAAACGGCCGCAGCAGCACATCGACTCACTGTTGCCCAAGGAGCTGCAAAATCTCGCAATTGTTCAGCACTATCATGCCGATATGTCTCGAGAGTACCTCGAGGATGTGTATTCAAATTTCGCTGACCCGGACGGAAGCGGCACCGCATATTGAATTGCAGGGCCTCAATGTTAAAGGCATCGACCAGTGCCATTACTTATGGTATTGTCTCGGACGTCCCGACGAAATCTCAGTGGGACGGGCGTGCCGGCCGCAGCAAGATGGAGTCTCAGTTTGAGACGGAAGACGGGAGGAAGGGGGAAATTGGGTGTAGTTGCCTGAGTAAGCAATTCTGAATCTAAGCGCACCGCGTGCGAGGGACGGTGAAGGCAGAAAAGAGGACGCTGAAGGCGGAAGAGAGAGACGCGACCGCGATCGGAGCGTCGTGTTTGGCACTGATGGGGCATCAAACGTGACTTGCACTTGATATATGACGCGTTGTGGCGGTGCCGCCGCTTGACTTCACAATTTAAGACCAGATCGACCAGTCTGTCTATCGACACTTGTGTCCCATAGACAGACAGGTCACCAGTCTAGCCTCAGACTGCGTTGCACTCACATCGTCATCCTGGACCCAAGAGGCAAGACGATGGCGAGCAATAAGGGTACCAGCAAGGCGGATGACGCGGACCGTCCCATGGAAGAGCGGCGGGGCGGTATCAGCCTACCACCGCGCACCGAGTCCGTATTCAGTGCGTCAAATCCTCTCTGGGCTTTCGCTGATAGTCAACAGAACTGCGCACCGCCAGCTCACGTTTTGGCGCGAAGGTTTCTCCTTCGGAGACGGGCCCCTCATGCGTTACGACGATCCGCAGAACGCCGCCGTGCTCGACGCTATTCGTTCTGGGTACGTGCCGGCTCTTCTTGACGAGTTTCCTGTGTTACGCTTCTTTAGTACATGCACATCATTTGCTCATTGCTTCTTCCTTCCCAGCCACGCGCCCCCGACGCTGCTTGGCGTCCAGCCGGGCCAACTCATCGATATCGCTGTCGCGAATCGACTCAATGAAGACTACGTTATGCCGCCCAAAGATCACAATGAGGACTGCGAATCCTCCATGCCTTCCACCGGCGCATAGATCGAGCGCGCGGAGATTGCTCCGCATCCTCGATCTTGCTCCTACCCACACATCAGTACTCACACTTTCCTTTCTCTGCAGCTCTCCGTCGCGCTTTGTTCTGCAGTGCTTTCTGCCGTCGAAAAAATGTTCTTAACGCCCACTACTGCTATTTCCTTTGAGGGTCAGTTTCTCCAAACAAAAATCTCTTGCCTCCCTTTTTGCAAGCCTTGAATTGGTTGTGGGAAATATACGGGCTCTAAATGAGATACCACCAATTGGACGCTCTCCTGACCTAGCGAATCATGTAAAAGTTCACGGGTCTGTGGGACTACCTCTGAGCAGTGTGGAATGGCGTCATCTGTTCCCAGATTTCTCGTGGCCGTTCTCGTGAGGTTACTCCCCAACCATGCCCAGCCTGACAGCGCCTCAAGCTCCCCGCTATGCCACTCCCCCGGTGACCAAGGAGAACCGTTAGCGAAATCATCTAGTTTAGTCACAATTCCGCTTCATACTCATCCTAGTCGACTATGCGGACCTGGCTGTAATCGACCTCTCACAAGCGCACGATGCTCAAGGACGTGCAGAGCTGGCCGTCCGCGTCTGTGAGGCGATTAAAACGCATGGGTTCTTCTACGTGGTCAATCATGGCTACACCACGTCGCAGGTACCGGTAATTGTTCCCCTCGCAAAGTACTATCTAACCTAGTACTACATCAAAGACGGAGCAGATATTCGATATCGCGGATGTGCCGTTCAGCTGTGTAGGATCCGACGAGAAACAGCTGTATGCCGCTCGGATGAAGGAAGTCGGATCCTATCAAGGTTATAAACCTCGTCAATATTGGGTGAGCTCGAGCGAATCTTATGCGAGACCTATTTAGTTGAATCACCTAGCACATTGATAACGGCGTCCGCGATCAATTGGAGCACTATACCAGTTGGTGCTTGATCTATTCTCTACAGCGTGTACTTAATCCAACACAGTCCATCGCGATGTCACAAAGCGGCAGCACCCTGAAACACTGCGCCCATTTCTTGGACAAATCGACGCGTTCGCGCGACACACACATTTTAATGTGCTGCATCCCATCTTGAGGTAACGCCCGTTCGGCCTCTCGACCCTTACAATAAAGCTTTATTTTGTCCCAGACTTTTAGCTCTAGGCCTCGAGCTGCCAGAGGACACGCTCGTCAACATCCACGGCTTTTCGTCCGCGGGGGAGACCCACGGTTCTTCTCAAATTTTCAACCACGAGTTTACCTTGACGCTGTAAAAAGCCAGGTTTATGAAATAGTGCGTCCGTTCAATCTGGGTCGCAATGGATATCTTACCGAGTACTGACAGCTATCCACGATCCGAGGACGAGGAGCTCAAGAGCAGAAATGTCTGGCTGAAGGGCCACACTGGTAGGATTTCTCGTGACGCTTCCTCCATGATTATTTATAGTCTTTCAAGACATTGGTACTATCACGGTGCTTTACAGTCAACCCGTGGCGGCCCTACAAATCTTAGGGCGGGACGGCAAATGGAAATGGATCAAGCACGTCGAAAATGCGTTGGTACGCCTTCCTCTACGTTTGTTCCCTGATCTCCTCATTCTGTCAGGTTATTAACGTCGGCGATGCGTTGGAATTTCTCTCCGGTGGCTACTACAAAGCCACAATCCACAGGCAAGCCACCGCGCGTTGCCCTCCGTTTCGAACTCACCTGCGTCGCAGAGTCGTCCAACCGCCCGTGGATCAGCAGAACTACACTCGCCTCGGCCTCTTTTATTTCTCCATGGCGGACGACGCCGTCAAGCTCGTGCCGTTTTCTGAAAGCCCCGTATTGAAGCGCGTCGGGATTGTCCGGCGCTGCGCGGACGAAGACGCGCCGACGATGGAGGCATGGCGGAAAGGGCGCACCAGCGCGTACGGGCAGAGTCAGTTGAAAGCCACGGGAGAGGGTGCGGTAGAGGAGGAGGTGATCACTGGTATGCTGGTCAAGCACTATAATTGACTTTGGGCGCCGGTCGGTTTGTATCGAATTTGTATCCCACTGTATGCCATATAGATTTCGTACGAGAGGTGGTGGATTGTCTTTCTGAAATCGTTGCCAAGCAGCAGATTCTACATACAATTAGGGTTGCCACTAGTACAGGCATATCTGGGATTCTGTATTGACCTCAAGATCCCTTCGACTTGGGAGGTCACCCATCGATGCCAAGCGAAAAGATAAATGCTACGGACGATCCTGATTTACGAGCGGCGGACTCGGGTATTCCAAGTACAACATCGATTGAGCCACACTCCGCAGAGGTCACACAGATTCTTGTCCGCATGGCCTGGGAGATGTACGTTGAAAGCATTATTTCCGCGGCCAGCGCCAGCGCCCAAGTCGCGCCCAAGTCAACAGTGGAGCAGGCTCCAGGTTACGTCTATATTCTTGAGGTTTGACCCATTCAACTCGTCCGGCAACATGAGCGTATAAAAGGCTCACCGAGACTCCTCTCTCCCCATCCAATTCCCATCGCACCTGAATTTGAACCAAGCAACCACCCACCTGCTTTAGCACAACCACCCACCGCTCAATAACTCATAATGCAATTCAAGTCCGTCCTCATCTCGAGCATGGTGGCTGCCCTTCACATGAGCACTGGTAAGCCTCTCCCACCAGCACAGTACTACCCCTCTCACCGTATTGTGGTCGCAGCTGTGTCCGCCACGCAGGGCCAAGCGACGTTCGTAACCAGCTGGATCGAGGCGGGGCTCCAGCGCTACCGCTTCACATACACGGGCGTCGACGGCAACAGCTTCGTTCATGCGTTCCAGAACTGTGGCGGGATCACGAACAACTGGCAGTCGTGGGCCGACGGCGACCACTTCGTGTTCGACGACAGCGAGGTCGAGGGCATAGCTGGCGCGCGTGTCATCAGCTGTGGCATTTTTGCGGTGACGGGACAAGACTGCCATGCGATTGCCGAGATTGGATGTTAGATGAGGGGTGCATAATGTACGAGGAAACACGATTTTTGAAACGAATTGAATATAGTGTCGAAGTGAATTACAATAAAGAGGACTACCTGAGGAGATGATTAACCGGCTGCGAAGGAAGCGCAGGCATGCCTCACGTACTTGCAGAAAAAAAGTGGTGGATGAGGGCTAGAGGTGGGGCATATAGACACTCCAGTTCACCTCCGTGAAGGCGCCCGGCGGGAGAGCGCGTGAGGTTGTGAAGGGGAGGACGATGAGAAACAGGCGGGCGACGATGTACATCGGAAGGCCAACAACCAGTAAGATTGCTTCAACTAGCTTGGGGCAGTCCCTTCCTTAAATAGTGTCGCACTATGCTATATGAATTTTATATGACTGGTTAGTCTCTCGTAGGCAGACGCTATGGCGGTCACATTGCACTTTTATTATTTCGCGCAAAAACATGTCATTTGAGCAATAAATTTGGCCATTTGGGCCGAGAGCAAAACTTTTGTAGTCATTTCACACGTGCAAGAATTTTGAGCCCACCGCGATCTTAAAGTTCGACTCGCGAGCTTTTAATTGGACCAAAGTATGAACGCGCAAAAGTTTTTTGGACCCCGAAAAAAAAAAACCTCAGTTGAGGAAAAAACCCCGAAAAACGAAGAGCACTTTTCTTTTGGCTGCGCGCGCACAATCTTCGTCTTGCCGAAAAAAAGTTGAACATGTGGCTGTGCTAGCCCTAATGATGTGGTGATTGCCGCCGAATTGCCGCCTGCACCTCTGAGCTCGTTGCCCCAGATCCCACAGGACATGCTTGCACAGGGTGCTGCCATGTGCGTCCTACCAAGGCACTGGTGGAGGGACTCTGGGTCGTCTAGAAAGAGCTCGAGAGTGCACTCGACGATGTCCTGTGGGATCTGGGGCAATGAGCTCATGGTAGAGGTGCAGGCGGCAATTCGGCGGCAATCACCACATCATTAGGGCTAGCACAGCCACATGTTCAACTTTTTTTCGGCAAGACGAAGATTGTGCGCGCGCAGCCAAAAGAAAAGTGCTCTTCGTTTTTCGGGGTTTTTTCCTCAACTGAGGTTTTTTTTTTTTCGGGGTCCAAAAAACTTTTGCGCGTTCATACTTTGGTCCAATTAAAAGCTCGCGAGTCGAACTTTAAGATCGCGGTGGGCTCAAAATTCTCGCGTGTGTGAAATGACTACAAAAGTTTTGCTCTCGGCCCAAATGGCCAAATTTATTGCTCAAATGACACATTTTTGCGCGAAATAATAAAAGTGCATTGTGACCGCCATAAGACGCTTCAACTTGAAGCTTATACCTCGGTTTAAAATTATTTTCGCTGATAGGAGTAGATCCCCAGTATCTGATAAATGATACTGGCTGCTTCTCATTTTTGTGTTTTTCTGGGCCAGACCCACTCGTATATGCGTAATTTCCTCAGAAAAAAAATAGTGTTTTACTCCCTACCACAACAAATGGCCGGGCACATCAGCCAAATCGCCGTCTCCGACCGCGATTAGGGGAGAGGTAAATATGGTCGTAAAATCCTTATATTCCAGCCAGAGTGGATGTGGGTGTTCAACACAAGCGAGATACGAGCTTCTCCTTGAAGCGTCTAGACTAATGATGGCATCCCAAAAAATGCTGTTCGAAGGCTGAAGCTGCAGAAACACTATAGTCACATTGTAATAGCACCAGTTTTATCGATGTAGATACTGGGGAGCTTCTTTTTCCATCCACCAAAGACTGGGCCGTCCGCGCATACTTCAAGAATTTCATTGAGCCGTAACTTACCTTACACTGGCAGCTTGCTGGCAGCGCAACTTGAACTTGAATGAAATAAATCCCATTTGAATTCAATGGGCATTGGGAGTTGATACAAACGCGGGACTGTCATGGACCGGGGGAACTTCTTTTGTGTTTAGGCATCGTCAGCCTGAGATTCGCGTCAGGGCGCGCGCGACGCGTTGTGTGGTCTTGCTGTGGCTATCTTTGGCCTTATTGTCGTGATCCGATCACTTCCGACCTTTACCTCTCTCGCTCTACAAATTGTACAATGTACATGCGTTGCCATGTTACGGTCTACCTAGAGAAGACTCGGGCTAAGGAAATAGCCCCAGGTCCGCGCTTTTTCGTGCCGGTGTCTGTCTGCGAAAGACTAAATTAGAACAGAATACTTCCTGTGGCGGTCTCATGAGATCCATGTCATTCTGAAGGCGGCCCTGCATGGCGGCCCTTAACGACGTGACACCTGCAAAGGACACAACGCTGTCAGTCCTGCCTCTTCCGTCTAAACCGCGATGATCTTCTTATTATTCCTCGTACGCTTCCTCTCCGATAACGACGGTGTTTCCAGCGTACAAGGGCACACCCTAATGCCCAGAGCGCCAGCCGACTCTTGCAACAACATCAACAGCTGCCGGACGCTGTTCGACATCGTCTGGGGCTGCCTCAGCACTATTTTCGCATGCACTTGGGTATCGGTCCACCCCAACGTGCCCGAGCCAGACCAGTGTTGGCTGGCACTTCTTTGGCGAAGATTGCGGATGATGCTCGTTGCGATCATTGCTCCGGAACTAATTGTGGGTTTCGCGGCTAGACAGTTTTTTGCTGCACGGTGGTTCTCCAAGAGTACGTATGGCTGTCTCTAGGCTTCGGATAGGGCTAATTCGATTAGAATTCGGTTTCTCGAGAACGCATGGATTCTTTTTGTCGATGGGTGGATTTGTGTCCCGACTCGGCCGGCCCATTGCAAGTATCGAACAACTCGATGACCCTCTCCTCGGCCCTGGATATCTTTCCGACATCCATAAGATCAAAGTCTCGGATATTATGGACAAAAGCAAAGGCGACGCGCTCTCCAAAGGTGTGGCACTCGCGCAGGGCCTGTGGTTCACCACAGTGTCTGGCCCGCGTTCGTCAAGGCCTTCCTATCACCGAACTCGAGGTTGCGACGCTCGCGTTTGCTGTTGTCAACGTCTTCACTTGGTTATTTTGGTGGGGGAAACCGCTTGATGTCCAGCAACCCATTCCGGTTGGGCATGCGGAACAACCGCAAGAGGCTACTGGACCTATGACCCGCCAATTAGATTTACTAGACAGGTTCCTCGGTGCATTGCTCGGAGGTTATTCCGAGTATAATCCCGCGGTGTCCACCTCGGTACCATCATTCTGGTCAACTCCCACACCTGATGACTCGGACGACGCGTTGGCTGCTTTTTTCTTAGAGTGCCTTGTCGCCAGCGCTTTTGGCGCCATCCATTGCACTGCCTGGCGAGTGGACTTCCCCTCGGCCGACGAAATGTGGATGTGGAGAGCCTGCTCACTATTTGTTACAGCAATTCCTGTGATCATAGCATCAATCGTCGCGTTGATGTTGGTCCATAAAAAAACCACGCCATATGAAGCAATCTTCCTGGGCACACTGATTGTTGGCCTTCCGATGTATATCGTCGCCCGCCTGTTTCTCATCGTCCTCCCCTTCACAACCTCACGCGCTCTCCCGCCGGGCGCCTTCACGGAGGTGAACTGGAGTGTCTACATGCCACACCTCTAGTTCTCATCCACCATTTTTTTCTGCAAGTACGTGAGGCATGCCTGCGCTTCCTTCGCAGCCGGTTAATCATCTCCTCAGGTAGTCCTCTTTATTGTAATTCACTTCGACACTATATTCAATTCGTTTCAAAAATCGTGTTTCCTCGTACATTATGCACCCCTCATCTAACATCCAATCTCGGCAATCGCATGGCAGTCTTGTCCCGTCACCGCAAAAATGCCACAGCTGATGACACGCGCGCCAGCTATGCCCTCGACCTCGCTGTCGTCGAACACGAAGTGGTCGCCGTCGGCCCACGACTGCCAGTTGTTCGTGATCCCGCCACAGTTCTGGAACGCATGAACGAAGCTGTTGCCGTCGACGCCCGTGTATGTGAAGCGGTAGCGCTGGAGCCCCGCCTCGATCCAGCTGGTTACGAACGTCGCTTGGCCCTGCGTGGCGGACACAGCTGCGACCACAATACGGTGAGAGGGGTAGTACTGTGCTGGTGGGAGAGGCTTACCAGTGCTCATGTGAAGGGCAGCCACCATGCTCGAGATGAGGACGGACTTGAATTGCATTATGAGTTATTGAGCGGTGGGTGGTTGTGCTAAAGCAGGTGGGTGGTTGCTTGGTTCAAATTCAGGTGCGATGGGAATTGGATGGGGAGAGAGGAGTCTCGGTGAGCCTTTTATACGCTCATGTTGCCGGACGAGTTGAATGGGTCAAACCTCAAGAATATAGACGTAACCTGGAGCCTGCTCCACTGTTGACTTGGGCGCGACTTGGGCGCTGGCGCTGGCCGCAGAAATAATGCTTTCAACGTACATCTCCCAGCTCATGCGGACAAGAATCTGTGCGACCTTTGCGGAGTGTGGCTCAAGCGGTGTTGTACTTGGAATACCCGAGTCCGCCGCTCGGAAATCAGGACCGTCCGTAGCATTTATCTTTTCGCTTGGCATCGATGGGTGACCTCCCAAGTCGAAGGTAGCTTGAAGTCAATACAGAATCCCAGATACGCCTATACTAGTGGAAACCCTAATTGTATGTAGAATCTGCTGCTTGGCAACGATTTCAGAAAGCGAAAATCCGCCACGTCTGGTACGAAATCCATATGGCATACAGTTCGACCGCCGCCCAAAGTCAATTATAGTGCTTAACCACCACACCGTTAATCACCTCCTCCTCCACCGCACCCTCTCCCGTGGCCTTCAATTGACTCTGCCCATATGCACTCGTCCGCCCTTTCCGCCACGCCTCCATTGTGGGCGCATCTTCGTCCGCGCAGCGCCGAACGATCCCCACGCGTTTCAGTACCGGGCTCTCCGCAAACGGCACGAGCTTCACGTCGTCGTCAGTCATGCAGAAATAAAAGAGGCCGAGGCGGGTGCAGTTTTGCTGGTCCGCGGGCGGCTGGACGACTCTGCGATGCAAGCACATGTGAGATTAAACATGCGGTGGAATGTGATGGGCGTGCTGGCTTGCCTGTGGATCGTCGCTTTGTAGTAACCGCCAGAGAGGAACTCCAACGCATCGCCGGCGTTGATGACCTGGAAAAAATGAGGGCGGCGTCGAAGAAAGATGGAGAGAGAGGAACGCATACCAGCGCATTCTCGATGTGCCTGATCCACTTCCATTTGCCGTCCCGCGTTAGAATCTGTAGGGCCGCTACTGGTTGACTGTATAGCACCGTGATGGTACCAAAGTCTTGAGGACCACACATAATCATCAAAGACGAGAATCAGAGCCAAGAAGAAGCCCTTACCAGTGTGGCCCTTCAGCCAGACATTTTTCGTCTTGAGTTCATCGTCCTGGGATCGGGGATAGCTTGATTGTATTCAACACGCTGACCATGTAGCTCAGACAAAGGGACGTACTATTTCATGAATCTGACTGTTGTAACATTGCGTCAGGCTGCACTCGAGGCGGAAAGAAATAAGAAGTACCGTAGGTCTCGCCCACGGCCGAAAAATCATGCAGGTTCACGAGCGCGTCCTCCGGGAGCTCGAGACCCAGCGCTAAAAGTCTGCTCGCATCAGTATCGGAAGGGCAGAGAGATCCTGGCGCGACGTTACCTCAAGATGGGGTGGAGCACGTTGAAATGTGTATGTCGCGCGAACGCTTCGATTTCTCCGAGGAATGGACGAACCGCGTCCGGGTGCTGTCGTTTGATTACATCGCGATTGACTGTGTTGAATTAGAAACGGCGGCGAGAACAATCCAAACACCAACTGTTGTAGTGTTCCAATTGGTCGTGGACGCCGTTATCAATGTGCTGTGGGCGATTTAAATAAATGGTACTAGGATCAGAGGATTCGTTCACTCACCCAATATTGCCGGGGTTTGTAACCTTGGTAGGACCCGACTTCCTTCATGCGACCGGCATACAGCTGTTTCTCGTCGGACCCTACGCAGCTGAATGGGACATCCGCAATATCGAACATCCGCTCTGTCTTTGGTGTTTGGTCAGATGGGGCTTTGTGAGAGGAACAATTACTGGTACCTGCGCCGTGGTGTATCCATGGTTGATCACATAGAGGAATCCGTGCGTCCTCATGGCCTCACAGACACGGACGGCCAACTCTGCACGTCCTTGGGCATTGTGCGCTTGCGAGAGGTCGATCACGGCCAGGTCCGCGTAGTCGACTAGGATGAGCATGAAGCGAAACTCCAATAGGACTTTAGCTGGATTGACTGACGGTTCTCCTTGGTCACTGGAGGACTGGTGTAGTGGGGAGCTGGGGGCACTGTAAGGCTGGGCATGGTCGGGGGGTAACCTCACGAGAATGTGCCATGAGAAATCGGGGGAACGGATGACGCCATTCACCGCTGAGAATAGTGCCATAGGCTGCCATAGGTCAGCCGGGGTGGGGGCAGTCCAGCAGACCTGTGAACTTGTTGACTTGATACGATTCGGCTTCTGCGTCTGGCAAAACAAGCCGGGAAATTCGTGCTGAATGTCTGCATGATAAGACTCGGGCGTCCGAGTCCGCGAAAGATAGGCGATGTGGACTCCGATCCGATTCGACATGTACCCCGACTCAGCCAACAGGTATGCATATGCGGAAGGATTCCAAGTTATGCTGCCATCCTCGACGCCGAACAAGTTGAATTTGAAGTTTCTGACAGCGAGTCTGACTCGCTGCCAGCTGTGCCGCTCCGAGTCTCTAACTTCTTATGGTAGGGGATTACGACACCATACGACGCTGGGGGGTCGGGGACCGATAAAGAACATAAAAGGCTAGCGAGCATGTTTATCGAGGGTTCACGCGAAGCCAGGAAGCCAGAAGACTCAGTTGTCGACTCGGATCCTATCCTATCTATACATTAAGAGACGAGGAACACAGCCACTGAAAGTCACCTGATATATCATGTGCACGTTCCCACGATCTCGGAATCAGCCGTGTCTGTGGCGAACCGGGAAACTCGGAATCCACCAGGCGTTGGCGAGCTGAGAATTCGCTGGCGTTGAGGGATCTCCGTGACGAAGGCACGGGTCGAATATACTTGTCTATACATTAAGAGACGAGGAACACAGCCACTGAAAGTCACCTGATATATCATGTGCACGTTCCCACGATCTCGGAATCAGCCGTGTCTGCGGCGAACCGGGAAACTCGGAATCTGCCGGGCGTTGGCGAGCTGAGAATTCGCTGGCGTTGAGGGATCTCCGTGACGAAGGCACGGGTCGAATATACTTGTATCCTATATAAGAAAAGAGCATGGCACCGCCACCCAAAAGTCACATGAAAACACCGCCACTAAATCACATGATAAGTCATGTGACCTCTCCGCCGCGCAGCGGCAGCCTCTTCTCCTGCCGCATCATGGTGCTCCTCGAGCCCGCCTCGAGGTTTTCATCTAACCCAGCTTCCCTCTGCCTTTCATCTTTGCTCTGACTGCCTCAGGTGTGCCCCATCTCTCATATATTTTGCTGTCTTCTCAAGTTCTGATTTGAGTTTCCAGTTCAACTGGCTACCCCTATCTGTCAAGGTCTTGCCATCACTCTGCCCCCTTTCTGCCTCTGTCATGTCTGTGTATCTGTTGATTCTGCCCTCCTGATTTACATTATCTGTAGCCTGTCTCTGAAATGCAAGCTTTTTCTGATATAAAAAATTTGGCACTAAAAAATTGACAAAGGGACCTAACTCCTCCAAATACTCCCCAGCGTGCTCGGATTGCCTCTCAAAGGCATGAACGTGAAAACCATGTCCTTGACAGCCCACAGAGACATTGTCAGCCTAATGCTCCTCAGCCTGCTCAGATTCAACAATCTGCTGAAGATGTGGCCAAAGGTTGAAATACTACACCTAACACAGAATACAAGTTTAGACCCGTGCCTTCGGCGCGCCAAGTTTGCAGCTAATTCTCAGTTGCGGGGTTTTTTTGAGAAAAGAAATTTATACATATACTTGGCCATCAACTACTACTACAGCTACCTAAACTACCTGTCACAGAAGTCAGTATCACAAATCTGTTTCAGAGCGGCAAAAGTTAGACTGATACAAAGAAAATAGAAAGTACCTGCATTCAGAGCCAGGCTGCAGCTGATGTGGAATTAGTAGGGCCAAATCTGAAGTATGGGATTATTTTTCGCTGTTTAATAGTAGTTTGAACTCCAAAGTTTTGAAGTACAATGTAGTCTGAATTCCTTACTCGTGATCATGGGTTGATCCTGGCCGGGTCTTACCGACCACCCAAATAGGAACATTTGCCCCTATCCGAACCTTTGTGTCAACAAAAGGCATCTTATTGCTCAGCGGAGTTGAGTCAAAACCAATGGAGCAAATCTTTGTTTCAATACAGCTGCTCAGGGAGACCTGGAGAAAGTCATCTGCATTTGGATGCTAAACTGACTGAAGATATTGTCTCCTGGAGATTGCCCTTGAGAGATTAGCTGATTTTCTGAGACATATTTGAAAACATATATGTAAGTATACTATAAAATCCACCAACATATATTGCACTACAGAAGGTCTCTCATGCCTGCAGGGGGTTCAAAGCCATATTTTAATGTGTGGGAAGAATCCTGTCATTGATTTGCCGAGCATGCCGAGATCAATTTGACTTCAGACTTGAGACCACGAACGTTTGGACCATCGTTTTTGAACTTGCTCAGTTGCTGAAACCATGCATTAAGATCTACTGAAATTCCTTGAAACTATGATTATTTAGCCAAAATTGATCCCATACTGAAGAGTCAATTGTGGGTACACACAGAAGATCAGATAAGCACAGTGAAAAGTGGTGGGGGAAGTTGAATGAAATGTAGTTGACAGATAGGGGTATAGCTGTGGAAATCATCAAAGAGGTTACAGGAATTGAGAGGAGAGAGAGAGTAACAAACCTGGAATGGGAAGGGGCAGAGACTAAGGGGCAGAGGCAAAGTGTGCTTATCATTAATGAAATCTGTGTTGAGGCCTTGAAGAGCGGCAGCAGGCCTGGAACGGGCAAGAGGTCATATGACATTTCATGTGACTTAGTGGCAGTGTTTTCATGTGACTTTTGGGTGTGGCGGTGCTGAGCTCTTTTCTTATATAGGATATGTCTTGGTGGGCCTAATGCACAACAAGAGGAAAAGGACTTGGCAAAATAGTTCCTGTATGTTGGAAGCGGAAGAAATATAGATGCTTCTGGAAACATTGAATTTCCTGAAGTTATGGCACTCCAAAACTGTTCTGTCTATGATAGACACAATCTATCCTGGGATCTCAACCATACCTGCAGACAGGATAAATACTTCCTGGAGTGTACGATTCTCTCTGCACACCATGATGATGTGGATGAGCTCAATAACATGTTGCTGCATAAGTTTCAAGGCGAAGAATATATTTTCCACAGTGCTGATTCAGTTATCACAGAAGAGGAAGTTGACAGTGATAATATCTCAACTCTATCCGTGCATCTGGACTGCCTGTGGCCAAATTGGCTATCAAGGTAGGGCACCCAATCATGATTCTCCGAAATCCGGATCATGAACGTGAAAATTGTGTCCTTGATAGCCCACAGAGACATTGTCAGCCTCAAAATGCTCCTCAGCCTGCTCAGATTCAATAATCTGCTGAAGATGTGGCCAAAGGTTGACATACTACACCTGACACAGAATATGTGTCTCGGTGGGCCTGATGCACGACAGGAGGAAAAGGACTCAGCAAAATGGCTCCTGTATGTTGGAAGCAGAAGAAATATAGATGCTTCTGGGAGCATTGAACTTCCTGAAGTTTCGAAGCTCCAAAACTGTTCCATCTATGATAGACACAATCTAACCTGGGATTTCGACCATACCTGCAGACCATAATCAGGATAAATACTTCCTGGAGCATACAATTCTCTCTGCAAGCAATGATGATGTGGATGAGCTCAATAACATGTTGCTGCATAAATTCCAAGGCAAAGAATCTATTTTCCACAGTGCTGATTCAGCTATCACAGAAGAGGAAGTTGACAGTGATTTCCAATACCCTGTGGAATATCTCAACTCTATCTGTGCATCTGGACTGCCTTTGACCAAATTGGCTATCAAGGTAGGGCACCCAATCATGATTCTCCGAAATCCGGATCCAGCAAACGGTCTTTGTAATGGCACCAGAGGAATTCTCACGAGAATGTCACCTCATGTGCTGGAGATTCAGCTTCTAGACGGTGAACACAATGGTAAAAGGGCTTTCATCCCATGCATCACCATTACTCCATCAGTTGAACAAATTGCTTTTGCTGTGAAGCGGCGACAGTTTCCTGGCTGCCTTGCATTCTCAATGACCATTAAAAAAAGCACAGGGCCAGTCAATTGATCATGTTGGACGAGATATCCGCACCGATGTCTTTACCCATGGACAGCCACGCGTTGCACTTTCTCAATGCACTTCCAGTTGGCAAGTCAAGGTTTTTTTTAAGAATGACAACAACAGATTCACAAAAAATATTGTATACCCGGAGGTGTTGCTCCATCAGTATGTCCTCCTCCTTTTGTAAGAGAGATCCATGGGACTGATTTGTATTGCAGGTAATTAATGTAGATATGATAGACAGTACACACTTCTTTTTCTTTTGAAAAAAACCTACAACTGAGATTAAGCTGCAAACATGCCGCGCCGAAGGCACGGGTCTAAACTTGTTGTAAACTTGTATGTAGGATTGTTTGTGCCCACGGCTTAATTCGGCCGACTCCTTCTCTTCAAACCACGATGGCACAACGACGTGTTCTCGCGCAGAGGGGCATCCAAGGCATATCTGGCTCGTTGTCCTGTTCGTTGTGGTTTCCAAACCGCTTGTCGCCATGCTATGACCGGACTGATTAGGTTTATAACCCTTGTCGGAACTCCGTATACTCAGATGCTCGGATGGCGCACTTTGCGTTGTAATGAAAAACCCCGCAGGTATTTCCGGTGGTTCTTGGCCTGCTTTAATCACCATCTTCGCTCTTCACTCCATGAGAAATGTTCCGTCTTGGTTCCGTCAAATTTGAATGAACGAACCACTATCAAGTACAACGCTGCTTAATGTGTTAGAATGAGGTCAGGCGTGCGTGCATCTCTGTCGCGGGTCACGTCAAGAATACTTGGCACTCGGATGCAGATCGCAGAAGTTCAAGTTGACTATCTCCAAACGAAGAACTCCCTTCGACTGCGAAGTGGACCTCTTAGGGCTCCCGAGTTCTCTGATCAAGCTCTCAAGTCTCATTGCAGCGCCATTTTGTCGCCATGTACGGTGACAGAATCGTCGTCATCGCGGGGGATTTACATAATTGAAGAGGACCCAAGCTCAAGAAGGCCCCAACCGGTCTTCTCTCCCTCCCTTGAGGGAATTGGCTCATCGCATTGGGATTTGATCAAACGTTTCACGGAGCCCTGTCGACGCCGAAGCCTCGAATGCACCTTCTCCCCAAAATTGCAATCGCTCATCTAATCAAGCCTGAAAAGCTCGCTGCCGAGCGTGCAACTTCATCCCGTTCCCATGCAGTCTAAAATCCCTACAGCGCTCCCTGCGAGACACAAACGACGGTTCAACGAGGACATCATTGACCTCGACTCGGACGACGAAATACCAGCAGCGCCTAGACCGGCCCTCAATCCCGCGAAGGTGTCCGACGACTACGTGGAAGTTGTGTCCGTGCGGCGAACTAAGGATCCCGCCATCATCATCGATGACTCAGACGACGAGCAGCCGCCCGCGCGCAGGATGGGCCAGATGGCCAAGGCATCGCAGAATCTCGCGTCTCAGGCTGTACATCGCAGGACCGCTCCCATCTCGTTCTCGCTGCCGCTCTTTTCCACCCTCCAGGCCTCATCTTCGTCTCCATCCTCCTCTTCTTCATCATCTTCATCGTCAGCAACGCGCTCGCCATCTTCCATCGTCGCACCTCGTGTCCCCCCCGTCTCCCCCACGGCAAGCTTCAGACCCGGGCGGCGCCTTACCGCCGACGAGCGCGCGATCCTGGAAGCGGTATTCATGCACAACAAGTTCCCTTCGGCGACGCAGCGCGAGGAGCTGGCGAGGCAGGTTGGTATAACGCCGGACCGCATGAGGACTTGGTGCGTTTTCTTTTTCCCGCTTCGTACCTTCCGGCCCTCAATCCTTTTTCTTCTTCTAGGTTCAATAATCGCAGATGCATCTGGTATGATTTTTCGGCGGCATGTTGTTTCCATGTCCGCGTATTTACTGATCTTAACAGGCACAAGGAGACCAATACGGTCGTGAGGCGCACATTCCCCGAAGAAACAGTCTCGATCTTAAAAGCGCGTTTCGCCGAGAACAATATCCCGTCAAGAGAAGAACTGCTGGAAATAACGACCGAGACTGGGCTGACGTACGTCCAAGTGAGAAATTGGTCAGTTTTTTCTTTCTGCCCGCGCGCGGGAGGCAGTGGTAACTGATTTCCTTTGTGCAGGTTCAGCAACCGGAGAAATTTTCGAAGTCTTCGGCCGTGAAGGGCGCCCCGCCATCCACCTTGCTTTTCGTTTTTTTTTCTTGGTCGAATGATGTGTTTCTTGCGAAGCCATTTGTGCCGTTTTTCTATATAATCTTGTGGTCATGTAGACCTGTGAATAACATAAAGCGTACTTGTTGCTTCAGACCGAGGCCTGCGCGTTTCGGCCAAGTTTTGACATAGACTTGAACAGATCGGCAATTCGGGCCGAGCCACGTCGGCACGGCTGCTTGGCACCGCCGAGTCCGAATTCGGCTAGTCATGACTCTTCACCAACCAACTCCAGAATCGCGAGACGGGGTGGGCGCTGAGCGCTGAGCTTTGAGTGACGGAATCTGCATACACTGGACGACTCTTGACTGCTCTGGTTCGTCGTTCCGAAGCCCTTTCGACCGTGGCTCTGATGCCCTTCAAGCTACTAGACATTCAGATTAACCTGTACATCTATCCTGCCCAATGCGCATCATGTCGTCCCTGCTCGCTGTATGATCTCAAGAGGCTCGAAATTTGCATTGCTTCTTCGCCCAAGCTCAAAGTCTCAAACCTGGCAGACTGCCGCATCCTTCTCATTGTCGAATCAGTGAGCACCACATTTTTTATTCGGGTACACTACATAACACAATTCGGTTCAAAGGCGTGTATGGAGGGACCTGCCCAAGAAATCTAAAATGTATTACAAGAGACAAAATCGTAGGAGGTCGTGAGGTCATGAGGTCGTGGGCATCATGGCCCGTTTGTACAATGGTCCTGGATACAAGCTCGACTACTCCGGTCCATCGAGACTAAACGAAAATGGGGATAGATTCCGAAGCTTCACAGCTCGTGCGCACGCGCTATCGGCGCACCCGACAAGGACACTGCGGCAAGGCATCAGATATTCCGTTCCCAAAGTGCGAAGACGACGTACCGGCGGTGCAATTGAGGCCCGTAGTTCCCTGTAGGGGACTGCAGCATTGCGCGGCTTTAGAGCCCGAGGAGCTACAGAAACACGGTGAGTACTCGCATCCTACCACACGCGGGAGACGCACCAAAACTCGGCCCCGCGCAGGATCATGACGGGGGAACAGTCCACGCCGATGGTGTCCCCGACGTGCGCGTCGCCGGGCTTGAGGCCCTCGCTCTGGAGGCACCCGCGGCCGGCGGAGCCTGTGGACGACTCGAGGCTTTTGCAGCAGTATGTCGCTTTCGAAGGGCATGTAGCTGATGCCGTGGGCCCCGCGGCGGACGACGTGCGCGAGGCTGAGGCAGAGCTCGAGGCGCCGCCGCCTGGGCGCGCTGATGAAGACACTAAAGCATCCAGAAGGTCAGCTGTGTATGTAATTCGATACTGTTAATAACGCTTACCAACTGTGCTACTTCCTCGCGAAGCAGAACTGCTCGCAGATGGTGAAATTGAAGACGGCCGTGCGGAGGAGGAAGCGACTGCGGAGCTGGAGCTGGACCGAGCTGCCGACGATACAGGCGCTGACGACACGGACGCGCTGCTCGCTCGTACAGCGGAGGAAGAAGAAGCAACTACAGAGCTGGACCGAGCTGCGGACGATATCGACGCTGACGAGACTGGTGCGCTGCTCACTCTCGTAGTAGTGGAGGAGACGACTACAGAGCTGGACCGTGCTGCTGACGAAGCGGGCGCACTGCTGGAAAGAACGCTAGAGGACGCTGGCCGAGCAGAAGAGGCAGATGAAGCGACGCCCGATGAAACGGGTGCCGAGCTTGCGCGGGCAGACGAAGCCGACGCGCTGCTCGCGCCTCCGGACGACACAGGCGCGCTGCTAGCTCTCACGGAAGAGGAGGAAGCTCCCGAAGCAGATGCAGAGCTGGATCGAGCTGTTGAGGACGCGGGCGCCGACGATCCTCCCGCGCTAGAGGACGCTGGACGGGCGGAAGAGGCGGATGAAGCGATGCCCGATGAAACGGGAGCCGAGCTTGCTCGGGCAGACGAAGCTGACGCGCTGCTCACGCCCCCGGACGACACGGGCGTGCTGGTTGCTCTCACGGAAGAGGAGGAAGCCCCCGAAGCAGATGCAGAGCTGGATCGAGCTGCTGAGGACGCGGGCGCCGACGATCCCGCTGCGCTAGAGGACGCGGGCCGAGCAGAAGAGGCAGATGAAGCGACGCCAGACGAAACGGGAGCCGAGCTTGCTCGGGCAGACGAAGCTGACGCGCTGCTCGCGCCCCCGGACGACACAGGTGCACTGCTCGCCCTCACAGAAGAAGAGGAAGCCCCCGGAGCGGATGCAGAGCTGGATCGAGCTGCTGAGGACGCGGGCGCCGACGAAACCGGTGCGCTGGAGGAGGCGGGGCGGGCAGAAGAGGCAGATGAAGCGACGCCCGATGAAACGGGTGCCGAGCTGGCACGGGCCGATGAAGCTGACGCGCTGCTCGCGCCCCCGGACGACACAGGTGCACTGCTCGCCCTCACAGAAGAAGAGGAAGCCCCTGGAGCGGATGCAGAGCTGGATCGAGCTGCTGAGGACGCGGGCGCCGACGAAACCGGTGCGCTGGAGGAGGCGGGGCGGGCAGAAGAGGCAGATGAAGCGACGCCCGATGAAACGGGTGCCGAGCTGGCACGGGCCGATGAAGCTGACGCGCTGCTCGCGCCCCCGGACGACACAGGTGCACTGCTCGCCCTCACAGAAGAAGAGGAAGCCCCTGGAGCGGATGCAGAGCTGGATCGAGCTGCTGAGGACGCGGGCGCCGACGAAACCGGTGCGCTGGAGGAGGCGGGGCGGGCAGAAGAGGCAGATGAAGCGACGCCCGATGAAACGGGTGCCGAGCTGGCACGGGCCGATGAAGCTGACGCGCTGCTCGCGCCCCCGGACGACACAGGTGCACTGCTCGCCCTCACAGAAGAAGAGGAAGCCCCTGGAGCGGATGCAGAGCTGGATCGAGCTGCTGAGGACGCGGGCGCCGACGATCCCGCTGCGCTAGAGGACGCGGGCCGAGCAGAAGAGGCAGATGAAACGACGCTACCCGAGGAAAGGGGGGAGCTCGGACGGGCCGATGACGCTGGTGCGCTGCTGCTTGCGCCCCCGGACGCGACTGGCGCGCTGCTCGCCCTCACGGAAGAGGACGGAGCGCCGGAAGCGGATGCAGAGCTTGACCGCGCTGCTGACGACATGCCTGCCGACGAAACCGGTGCGCTGGAGGAGGCGGGGCGGGCAGAAGAGGCCGATGAAGTGATGCCAGACGAAACGGGAGCCGAGCTTGCTCGGGTAGACGAAGCTGACGCGCTGCTCGCGCCTCCGGACGACACAGGCGCGCTGCTCGCTCTCACGGAAGAGGAGGAAGCTCCCGATGCAGACGCAGAGCTGGACCGAGCTACTGAGGACGCGGGCGCCGACGAACCCGCTACGCTAGAGGAGGCGGGGCGGGCAGAAGAGGCCGATGAAGTGATGCCAGACGAAACGGGAGCCGAGCTTGCTCGGGTAGACGAAGCTGACGCGCTGCTCGCGCCTCCGGACGACACAGGCGCGCTGCTCGCTCTCACGGAAGAGGAGGAAGCTCCCGGTGCAGACGCAGAGCTCGATCGCGCGACGGACGAAACCATGCCGCTGCTGGACGGAGCACTAGAGGACGCAGAACGGGCGGAAGAAACCGATGAAGCGCCACCGGATGAAACGGGAGCCGAGCTTGCTCGGGTAGACGAAGCTGATGCGCTGCTCGCGCCTCCGGACGATACAGGCGTGCTGCTCGCCCTCACGGAAGAGGAGGAGGCTCCCGATGCAGACGCAGAGCTCGATCGCGCTACGGACGAAACCATGCTGCTGGATGGAGCACTAGAGGACGCAGGACGGGTGGAAGAAACCGATGAAGCGCCACCAGATGAAACGGAAGCCGAGCTTGCTCGGGTAGACGAAGCTGATGCGCTGCTGCTCGATGCAGGACGGGAAGAGGAGGCGGATGAAGCCGACGCCGAGCTTACGCGAGTAGACGAAGCAGAAACCGATGCACTGCTCGGTCTCACGGAGGAAGAGGAAGAACCCACTACAGAGCTTGACCGGGATACTGAGGAAACCGGGGCTGAACTGCTACTCCGCGATGCACTGGATGACACGGGCGCGCTGCTCGGTGCACTGCTCGTTCTCACAGAGGAGGAAGAACCTGATGCAGAGCTTGATCGGGATACTGAGGAAACCGGGGCTGAACTGCTGCTCCGCGATGCACTGGATGACACGGGCGTGCTGCTTGGCCTCACAGTGGATGAGGAAGGAGTGACACTGCTTGAGCGTGTCGATGACATAGAGCTTGAATGGGTTGAGCTGGTGCCAGACGGGCAGACGGGCAGAGGCGCGGTGGAAACTGCCAAGCGATCAGATAGCGGCGTAGGTACTAAACTCCGTGTGCTTACTGTTAGTGCAGTCAATGGCGATTCCTTTCAGTCCTACTGTGTTCGCGCAGCATGTTGCTTTATGGTTGGTGGTGCTACAATGCGGTTAGGTTATGAATGACCGACCAAAGCAGCCACATACCACACGCCCCCAACCGGCGCCAGGGTACATCCTATGCCAATCTGCGCGCCACGAATACTCGGGCCGACTTGATGAGCACCGAGAAGCTTCTCGATATCCGTGCTTGTCGTAGAGACGAACCCGTCGCAACAGAATGTCTCCTTACACGGACAACTAAAGTCCCCGTCTAGGATACGAAGTCAGCTTGTAAATCCACACAAACAGTCCGAAACGCGCTCGATCCCGAACCATTTCGGGCGTTCAATGACAACCCACTGTCAGCCCGTCGCGGAGGGTCGATGCTTAGAACCGCTGCATTGACGATGGAGATAAGAGCAAGACAAGGGGAAAAGACAGCGGGTTTCATGATTCGATGAATTCAAATGGAGCGGACGCGTCCCCGGTTTTATACGTCCTGTTCGCCAAGCAATGTGGGGACCCTAAAACCGCTTCAGTGGAATTAGAACCTTTTGCAGAAAGAATAATGGAGAAATTACTCCAAAGCAGATGCAATACCAGCGTATAACTTTTTTCGAAACATAATATACAAGCCGCTGAGCTGGCGATGTTCCGGCTGAATGCAGGATGTCCACAAGTAGACAACATGAAGGCAGGAAACTAAATATGGATTTAATCTCCGCCCACATCCATGATCACTGCATCTGTTGCTGAGTACGATCCGGCAGGCCTGGCTCCAGGCGTACGTTTGCTTCGAGGTGGCAGAACGCCGCCACATGAATTCACTAGCTAACAGGTTTGATGAAGTCACTCGTGATACATCGACAAACTGCACCGACGGAAAGCACAACTCCACAATGCTAGAATTAGACGCCAGAGGCAACTAAAGAAATATCAGTCGTCCACAGTACGTGGCTCCAACGAAATTGCGGGGGATTCGACCTATTCATGCACCACACAAGTCCTCGAGAGCAAAAAAAAACTTGAGATGGCGGAACGTCGATCCGAGCTGCCGCATACCGCTCCCGCTCCTGACGTGACAAGTTCGGTTTTAAAGTTTTTGACAGCGGATATGCCATGAGACCAATGTGAGATCGTAGCCCTATTATTATGCTGGGATATCTTGACAACCGTCAACTGTATTTTTGGAGATTTTAGCTTGACCGTAAAAGTGTTTCACTCAGGCTCGCTAACCATTCTCACCGCAATCATACATAAATGTTGCTCCCAGAAGAACATTCCGAAAGAAACATGGAGACGACTGGCTGTAGCCCGGTCGAACTTGAACTTGTATAGAAAAGACTTGCTCAGCGGGCGACTTTTTAAATTTGAGACGGTCAAGGTGTGCCTGACGTTGGTGATCAGCGTACACAAGCCGACGGCAGATCCAATGTACCTGACCTATAGTTAGTGCTTGCTGCCGCCGGCTCGTCTTCCTTTGAATTCCATGCAAATATAACTAGTGGGGAGCAACACGTCAGCTTGACGTAGACAGTATCTGTCTGTATACAGTCAGGAAAAACTCCTTCAGGTAGAATGCGAATTCGAATTACTTTTCACGGGCCGATTCCTTCAGACAAGAGGTTCGCCTGAATCGTCCCGTCGAAAATTCTGCGAAGTTTTAGGCAAGATTCCAAGTTTGTAGTCATACCCAATATGCCTACGGTGGCGTCAATCGCTGTGTCACCAACGTCTTTGTCGTTATGAGTTCGGTCCCGCTCATATGCAGGAAGATGAATCGCTGTGCCACCAATGCCTCCGTCATTATCAGCTCGGTGCCGCTTACAAGAAGATGAAGGACTTGGCGTCAATCGCTTCCATTTCTCCTAATATGATCCCGATAAGCTCAAGAGGGAGCACATCTGCGCTATCCTTTCATGGCGCCCCATTCTTCTGGAAAAATGGACGTCTCCACGGGAACCAAATCCTTACCGACGCCACCTTTGAAAGAAGCGGCGGCTGCCTTCAGCGCGGGTTCAATTGACTCGGAAACGTGGTCCTTACTGAGATAAAAACAGGCTCCGTATGTCTTGAATATTGGTGAAAACTATGGGACAACGGAGCAATAATTGAGCTAGAAGATGGTTGGGAGATGAGAGAGAAATGATCATCCGGTGATGTCCGTGCCAGCTGTCCGTGGAAAACGTCTCTTTTGCACAACCACCACTGGCAACCGTACGCGTACACCAGCTCTTGCCCTGGGCAGACGACTCAGCTGCGGCTCTTTGAGATTCCGCGATGCCTAGAATGAGGCTTGATTTGGATCCGAGCGGTCTATCGGGAAAGGGTTCAGCGTTTATCGATCAAAAATCCTGACAGCCGTCGTCTTTTTTCTTGACCCTCAATCACCATCACCTCGCTGGCTTCAGGCTTGGAAGATTGCTGAATGGCTTCTGCGGCACCGCGCCGAATACTAAACAGCAATCATCTTTTGCAACCGGACGACTCAGTTTTCTGGATCAGCCCCGCCGGAAACGACTGCTTCTACCAACGAATTGGCGCCCTCACGAATACACCCTGGGCGGTTGCTCAGAATGAAACCACCATAGCATCAATAGCCTTCAATGGTGGGTCCCGCCCATCGCAGCATCAAACTAATTGTTCACGTTCACTAGGGTCTTTTGTCTCGCTCGTGGGGTACGTTCAAAATCTGAACGAAAGTCACCCACCTGAGCTGTTCATTTCCATCGACAACGGCACTCAGGAATCTCAGGGAACCCTAAAATCGGGCTATTATTTGTGGTATCAGTCCCCCGTCTTGATGGATGGTTTCCACACCGTCGGACTGCGCGTAGAGTTGCAGAATATCTCGTTCACCACTGTGGTATTTGACCACGCTATCATCGACGTCACAGAAACCGATGTCCTCCCCGAATTCGAACGAGACACTGCGATCTTCGACGACACAGACCCCTCGATCACGTATTCGGGTTCTGGTTGGAATCTAGGTGGTTTCAGCAGCGTTTATCGATATCAAAACACGACTCAATGGACGAATACGACCAACTCTACTTTCAGCATTCATTTCAATGGTCGATTAATTTCTGCATTTGCATTTCCTTGCTGACCGACAATCTGTCCAGGAGTTGGCATCACCGTCATTGGCGCTGCTGATGCGGGTCAAAAGGGCAATTACTCCATCGAATACTACATCGACAGCAGCGCAATACATGTCGTCGACGTTACATGGCCAACGCAGGACCTCGATCAACTCGACTTGTCGGAAACCGCAGGAGGGATCATCACTCTTCTGTCGGACGCGACCCTTCCGGGAAACCATACCCTCGAGATGCGACTCGCAAGTTCCTCGGGGAGCCTACCGTTCGCTGTCGACTATGTGGTTGTGACAAAATCGCTGAACTCGGACGACTCGTGGTACCACCCCAGTCGCGACGTCGTCATCATTGTGCCCGTTGCCTGGGCCGCCATTAACATCGTATCTCTTGTTCTGTTCCGGGCCCGAATCGTCAAAGCTTGGCGAGGATTGACGACTCGCCGCGAGTCGATTCGTATGTCGGGACGTAAATTACCGGCGGCCGGAAAGTCACATCCCTACCCCTCCATGGAACCAAATTCCCTTCAAGGGAGCAATATTCAATTGATACCCGTGGCTCAAGGAATAGTTCAAAATAGCCAGCACGAAAATGACCCTTTGATGCCAACTCCGGATGATTTGCCGTCTGGCTTGACAAACGCGTACTACGACAAGGGAGATCTCCAGGCTCTGTATACCCCGTACACTCTGTGGCTTTCGCTCGCATTCGGGCTGATATTGATTTTTTCTGGCATTGCAGTGCGCATAATCAGCAGCCGCGGGATCGTCGGCGGAGGCAGAGATATCCTCAAACTGGCTAATCGGCCTCCATTTGATGAGGCACAGCACGATGGGTGGGTGGCAGCCAGCATGTCATCTGCCCAACGCACCGTATTCAGCATCAGCATTACTTTCATCTTGACTGTGATCACCAGCTTCATCTCCGGCCCCCGCGCCACGCTCTTGAAGTGGGCGCTGGCCCAAGAAGGACGGTTGGAGTTCAACTCCAGCTCGAATTTCTTCATCAGTACTGGCGGCTTGTTTTCCTCCACAGGAGCTATTGCGACCAGCGTGTATGCTCTGGCAACAGTCCTCACATTTGCGTCGGCTGGATTCATAACCGTCCCGTTCGACTTGCGGGATGGAATCGAAGGATCCGACAATCGCCATCTTCTCTTCTCCGAACGCTACTATGTCATCTTCCACCACCTCCCACTCATTGTAACGGGTCTGTGCGTCTCTGTGCAGGCATTGCTTACGCTAGCATCCTACCGCGAGTATACCATCCCGACGTGGAGCAGCCAGCCTTTCGATGTCGCCGCCGCGGTATTCTCTCTTGGGCTTGTATCGCGCGTCGAGGGCCGCTGTCTCGCAGACGTTAATGCCGCCAACCCCAACACTCCGCTCCCCAAGCGTCCATCACGCGTGCACCCTAGGCTCGCGGACGTGCGTCCTGCTTTAACACTACTCCCGCCCGCAGGGATCCTCCTCGGCACATTCATTTTCGCCCTCACCTTCACACCCACGCTTGACCCCAACCACAACCTGACCGGGCCGACCGCCCTTAATTCTGCGTCCATCGCTTTCACAAATGGCGCCGTGGCGCTCGCGCTCCTCGCGGCGTTCCAGGTGCCGCTGACGGTATACTTCCACGCGCTTGATGTTGCGGAGCGTGTGGTTGCGGATGAAATGGCATGGCGCAGCGCCGGGACTGCGGAGGGCTTCCATCCGAGTTCTGGGCTCAAGGGTCTCCGTCCTGGCGGACGCACGATGCTCACGTTTGGGTCCAAGGTGGGCATCCAATACTCGTACTCGAACGGCATCGCGTTCATCGTCGGCGCGTTTCCCGTGCGCGGGCCTCTCTCCGGGACGGACCAGATCGACACGGTGTGGCATATCGGAGCTGCAGTGACGTTCGTGTCGTTCTATCTGGTGAGTACTCTGCTCCTCTTGCTCGATGTCTAAATTAATGCGCAACTTGGTCAGTATTTTGCAGGCGTATGCCTCACCATGACCGCGGTGTTGTACAAGGTCTTCGGCGACCCAGGGAAATTCAGGTCGTACCAGCCCGCGGCATACGGCCACATTCAAACGTTGGTTAATGCGATTGATGACTGGTCGCCGGTGATGTACTGGGGCCACAAGATTGGCGGGGAGGTGTGTCATGCGGGTGAGTTTTTCCTGTCGACCGCGATTTGGATTGCTTTGAACCGACGGTGCAGGTACGAGTCCGCATCCGCTGCGTCCACTCCAGTCCAAGTCGCTTTATGCGTAGAGTTTGCAGTAAAATATAGATATATCTAAGCTGGAAAGCAGACGCAACTGCAAGGAATGCCGTGGTAGTTTTTCTTGAAGAGCGGCGATTTATGTATTTTACTTCGGGCGTAACTTAATAGGCCGGGCCGAGTACCTACTGCACAAAGCCGATCAGTGGCGGTGCAAAGCTCTCGTCCTTGTCTTTGTCATACCATCCCAGCTTCATCGATTCAAAACATTCTCAGCCTTTACTACGTATGCAGGCGATCTCCTGCTGGAACTGTAGGCTTCCGCCTACTCCTCCCCCGCCATTTATCACCGCTCGCTCTCCTCCAGAACTCGCACCCCTCCTCACAAGCAATGACACCCCAGAAGCATTGCAGATACCGTCGATCCAGGAGTTTATATCGAACCATAGCCTTCGATTGGATCTATTGAACGCCCAGATCGAAGGTCTAGAGACTGCACTCGCACGGCTCATCCATGAGCGCGACGACCTCGACGAAGTTGTTAGGCAGCACAAAAGAATCCTATCCCCCGTCCGTCGTCTTCCACCGGAACTCATCAGCCATATCATCCGGCTGGCTTCGCCCAACACCAGGAAAATTAATGGTTACGAGCAAGAATGCCTACCCTGGCGTTTCGCTCATGTCTGCGGGCGCTGGAGGGCCTGCGCACTCGCAGAATCTAGGATCTGGGCGAATATAAAATGTGCAGCCTTCGACCCTGAGGATTCCCCGGTGCCCATGATACAGACTCAGCTCCTCCTTTCGAAAGATGTCCCACTTGAAATATCTTCCATATGGGAATCCGACAAAAAAAAAACAATCTTACGCGTTTTTTGGCGGTATTGAATCTGGTCGTGGATCACTCCAACCGTTGGGCCAGCGTATCACTCCATCGTCCTGGGGACGCCTGGAACCGCGTGGCGTCCGTTTCTACAGCGCTTTCCCGTGTCAAGCTCAGACTGCCACGATTGCGCACCTTGGAATGGTTCCCCGCGGAAAATGTCGACTGGTTTGAGGATTCGCCAAACCTGAAGGAGGTTTTCCTCACAAAACCTGGAATACCATTTCGCCACCCTAATGACCCACACACTGTATTACCCTCGCCCCTCACCTCTATTCCATGGCACCAAATCACGAAATACCGGGCCATCTATGATAACTCCACACATCTGGATATCTTACGCCGCGCACGTCGTCTCCGCGAATGTGGCCTATACTCCTTGCAACCTGGAATCGACCTTCCTAACGCCGAGGTCGTAGAGGCGCGAGAGCTTCGCAGGCTGCTTGCGGAGAATTGGAAGTTCCTGGACTATCTCGTCGCGCCCATGTTGGAGGAACTCTTCGTGTTCGGCTCTTCACGCACGATCTTGCCCTTCCTCCTTCGGTCCGGCGCTCAATTGACATCGCTCACGATCTTCGGCTGGTTTCCCGCCCTTGACCTTGCTCCTGTCCTCCGGGGCATCCCCAGCCTGGTCCATCTCCGTGTGGAGATAAAAGAAAGATCATATAATCACGACTCGGAGATTTACAGTCAAGAAGTGTGGAGCATGGTATATGCTCTGAAGATAACAGGAGGCACTTCGGATCTGTGTCCCGCACTTGAGTCCATAATATGGAAGGACAGCTGCTTCGGAGAATACTCTCGTGCATTTTTGGACATGATCGAGTCTCGGTGGAGAACAAAGACGCTGCTGTCGCTTCGTCTGGTCCTGCTTCATGGCTCGGCGAAACTTGACTCCCTGAAGGAGCGACTGCGTGGTTTGCAGCAGCAGGGGCTTGATGTGGAATGTCTTACTGTAAACTCATATATTAGCTCGGCGTCGTTTATAAACTTGGTCAATCCTCCGTGAGGTATCGTACCTTTTAATCGCTCCATCTGCATCCCCTCGTCTCTGATTCATCTCATCCACAGAATACACCACTTTCCATAACATGAGAAACGTTCATGTATCCATTCAATATACCTCCCTACATCATTCGCGAGACAAGAGAAAGTAAGCGGCGTCCCGATTCGGGATGTAGCACAGTAAGTCCCCGAATATATACCTTGCGCAGTTGACTCCATAAACGACGTATGAGGTCCAGTGCCGAAGCCTCTGTCTACAGTTCTCCACGTACGATGCCCTCGCCAGCGAATGTCGTCCCAGTTGAAGAGATGCATCCCTGACGTGGCGCGGGACAACGAGAGCGGCATTGATTTGAAGGCGCGCTCGGGCTGAGCCGTTCCGTGCGTAGAGAGCGCCCACGCCTCCGACTCGGAGCATGAATCACGCCTCAGGGCAGTGCAGCAGCCTCGAAGTCGGGAGCCTCGCGACGTGCTCAGAGCCCAGCCCTCGCAGATGTAGACACGCAGCCTGAGCGCGTCGCCGTTCGGCTTACCTCCGAGTCTTCGTTAGCTCCGGGGCCTCTGCGGTGCGGTGGGCGCCATCATCCAGAGTCCGCCTCTCGATACGAGATGTCGATCCTTGAGAGAGCGACTCGGAGCAGCTTCAAGGTTCAGCGCTCAGCAGAGAAACGGCGCGCCTAGAGGACGGTATATATCCTCCCCACCCCCCCACGGCCAATGCAGCAGCCCGGCGGGCGTGTCGTCCCAACGAGATCTTCAAGTTTGCACGGCAGTGAAAGAGACGACGGTGGCAGTGCCGCACCTCCCTTCAAGATTTAATCCGCCTCCTCGAAAATCAATCTTCAAGTCTTCTCAGCTCTGACCACATGCACACAGCATCGTATATCGTATATCGTATAGTATATCGTATATCGTACATCGTATATCTAGATGTACAGTAGTGCTAGAAGGTTTCCTTTAATCCGGTGCGAGTGCGTGATAATGTAAGATAAGATAATGTAAGATAAGAGTGGTAAGTAGGGTAACACGAGGGGAGGGTAACGCAGAGGCGAGCGGTAGATGAGAGGCGAGAGAGCGACGTGCAGCGAGAAGGGAGGTAACGGGCCAGGGACGCAAGGAAGGGGCAGCGCGCGACGGGGGAGCGCGCGCAAGGAGAGAAGTGCGGACCGCACAGTACAGGGCGAGGGGCGGTGGGGCCGGCGACGAAACGAAACGAAACGAAACGGAGGGCAGCGCGGCGGCGGGGAAGGGAGAAAAGTACGAGAGCGAAGTCTGCGTGTGAGTGTGGGATGGGCGAAGAAGTAGGATCGCAATGAATCCGCGGGCGTGGCCGCAAGGGAGGGCAACACAACGAGGGGCTCCGAGAGCGAGGGACGAGGGACGAGAGCGCCGCATTCGTCGCAGAGGCTACGCGACGACCGCCACCCGCGCTGCCGCCCGTACCCGACTCCGGCTCCGGCTCCGCTCGCGCGCGCGCGTCCACCAGTGGGGCGCGCGCTCTGGTGTGCTGCCCGGGCTGAGGCTCCCGCTCGTACTCGTGCTGGCGCTCTGGCTTGGTGCGAGCGATGACCCGCTTTGGCTCGGCGCGAGCGAGGACCCGCTCACGCTGCGCACGGACGCCGCGGACGAGGTGCTGGTGCTGGGGAACCCCAGCCCCAGCCCCGCCGCGGACGACGTCGCCACCTCCGGGCCCACGAGCTTCGTGAACGGACTGACGAGCCGCGCGTCGCGCACGGGCGCGGGGTTGAAGAGCGAGGCCCGTACGCGCGCGGGAGGGCGCGCACGTCGAACGGGGGCGGGGGCTTCTTCTGGTGTGGGTGTGCCTCCACGGCGTCCTCAACGGGCGCGTAGAGGTCGAGCGCGCGGGGGCGCGTGCGGTAGACGTCGTCCTGCGCCGTGAGGAGCGTCGCCACGCCCGCGAGGATCTCGCCGTGGGGCAGCGACGGCGCCACGTACGGCGGCGGCGTGCCCTCGGGCTCGACGCGCACGCTCACGCGCAGCGTCGCGTTCGTCTTGCTCTCCCGCAGCAGATACCGCCTTGTGACGACGCCCTTGCTGGGCCCCGTGGCGGGGAAGGAGTCGGCGTACTCGGCGAGGTCGAGGAGGACGACGCCGAGCTGGGGGTTCGCGGCGACAACGCGCTGGAGGACGGTGAGCTTGAGCGGGTGCGGGAGGAGCCGGTGCGTGCCCCGGTCGATCGACATCTGCACCACCGCCGACAGCGACTGGTCCCACGACACCTGGTGCTCGCGCAAAGGCAGCCACGGCGTCTGCCCCCGCGTGGAGGTGCTTTCCTCGGGGTCGTCCGTGTTGAAGACGCTGCTGTCTGAGGCGGACTTGCCGTGCGCGGGGACGCCGAGCGAGTGCGGGTGTGGGTCCTCGGCGCCTGCGTCCCCGCTCCCGCTCCCGAAGCTGTCGTTGTCCCCGTCCGCGTCCGCCTCGGGCTCAGGGGCGCCTGCCAGTGCTTTCGAATTGGCGCGGCGCGGTTTGATGTGGCTGTCCACTTTGCCATCAGCCCATCAGAACCACCCCATCTGAATCAACACCGTGACTTCAATCTCCTCCCCTTCAAACTGCACGGTCATTCAAAAGGACCAGATTATTTGACCCGTGCCTTCGTCACGGAGGCTCGCCAACGCCCACTGGATTCTGAGTTCCGCCAACACCGAGCGGATTCCGAGTTTCCCGCTGCAGACACGGCTTATTCCGAGATCGTGGGACCAAACCATGTGACTTATCAAAAAAAAGCTGTACACTTCTTCTTTAATGTATAAGAAACTAGGGTAACCCCGTGAATAAAATTCACGGGTACTTCATCAAAATGTACCCCATAGAAGATGGCAGAGTGTACACTCACCAAGATGTTCTTTGCCTCCACCACTACTGCATGTACTCTGTGAGCTTTTATTTATAGTTCGTCTATGCCCTCGCATCTACTGCATGCACCCCTTGCTTGTGCTTGCTCCAAGACTGTATGTACCCTTTTCTTGTGCATACACCAAGCCCTACTGTATTTACCTCTTGCCAGTGCATGCTCCAAGTGCTGCTGCACATTCCCTTTGAAGCTCAAATTTTCATTTGTGGCTTACCCGTGCTCCTACATACTACTGTTGCATGTACCAGTTGCCCCCCGGCTCCCGCTGGAATTTTTTCATTGCTACTGCTCAACCGGCATGGAGCAGATGCCCCGTGAATAAAATTCAAGGCTACTGCAGGTCTTTGTGGCCAGGTACCCAGTTGACAACTTGACCTTTTTTCAGCTCATGCATCCGACACCAGATACAGTGAGATAGTCCCTCAAGGACTGCTACTCCATGTTCGAACCTTTTATTTGTTGCTTGCCTATGCCCCTCTAGCTACTGCATGTATCCCTTGGAATTTGACTTTATTCATGGTGTGTGTTCCCATGCCTCCGTAGCTACTGCATGTACCCTTTGAACTTTGACTTTTTTTCCCCATGCCCCTGGTGCTACTGCATGTACCCCTTGGTTGTGCATGCTCCAAGTACTATGGCATGTACCCCTTGCCAGTGCATGCTCCATGGCCAAGTCCTACTGCATGTTCCCTTGAGGCTTGAATTTTTTATTTGTGGCTTGCCCCTACTCTTTCATTCCGCTATTGCATGTACCAGTTGAAAATCTACCTTTTATTTGTGGCCTCATGCTACTGCTGGAATTTTATGTATCGCTGTTCAACCGGACGGCAACCCGAAATGGCGTCTTCCGAAGCAGTTCCCACGGCTATGACGTCGATGCGTCGACGGTGCATGACCGTGGGGATGGACCGTGATGGCCCATCATAGTTATCCCCCCCCCTCGTATTATATTATAGAAGATGTATAAGATTTCGAGCTCCGAATTCAATGAATTTCAACCCTGGGTCAAACTCATTTGTTTCCCAATTACTTCGAATGGGAAACTCAGGCTTTGGGACGGTCCCCCTACGAGCCTCGAGGCCAACTCGAGGCGGAAGACTGAAGTCATCAAGAGGTTACCGTAACATTCATCCTGCCAGCCGGACTAGCTCATGCGGTGATATCAAGACAAATTAAACTCCTCGTGTACATCGTCCTCTTACCCCATGGCTGACATTGTCGGCCTTCTCGCTAGCGTTCTACAACTCGTCGACACGATAGCGAAAGCTCGAGGCTACCTCAAGGGATTTCACGATGGGCCGAAGGATCAGCAAGAGCTACTTCTTGAGATCATGAGTCTCGCGACGCTCCTTAAGCACGTTGGAGAACGCATCAAGAGGGATAGCTCGGGCGGTGGTCTTCAACATTTCCAAGAGCCTCTGATCCATTTGGAGGCCTTGATGACGCGCTTAGCGAAGAAACTGGACCCAGCCACTGGCAGTCTATCGAGGGTTTCGAGTCGCCTGACGTGGCCGATGTGGGGAAAAGAGGACGTTCGGGAGGGGTTTAATACCATCGAGCGATTTAAGAGTCTGCTCAATGCTTGGTTGGGAGTCGATATCTGGTCAGTCCTCTCAATCTTCAGCACTGGATGGCTACTTATTACTCGCACTAGGGCTTCTGCCCAAGGCAGGCTCCCGCAGACATACACAAATTAACTATACTGATGTTATTCTGAGCCAGATATTGAATCTGCCGTCAAGAATGCCGCGCAGGAGCAACGAGTCGACCACTGCGGTGAGCCGACGGATTGGAATACGAACCGTGAAGAATCTAACGTCTTGAAATTAGATATAATCGGATCTCTCAAGAATTCTGCCCGGAACCAAAGGGAATTCCATGACGGTGGGCTTCCTTATTTGTACCACTGCACTCTCGCCGAGTCCGAATCAGACATTGTCGCCGCTGTCACAGACATCGCGGAGGAGCAACGGGTGGATCACAAATGTATGTTTTGGCTCAACGCGTTGAATGACGACGTGAACTGAGGCTATCGCCGGGCTATAGACATCTTCAAATCGGTCAGGGATGTTGCCCTCAAGCAAGAGCGGCATCACGATAGTAAGCAGCTGCCATATGACGCTGTCAAGATATTCAATCCCCATAGTTGCAAAACGTAGCGAAATAATAGAGTGGTTTTCACCGCTCAACTTCTTCCCGCGCCAAGCGGATGTAACCAGCACTCGTCAACCGGGGACCGGTTTGTGGCTCCTGGAAAGCGACGTATTCAAGAGATGGGAATTAGAACCTGAAAAGGCACTGTGGTGTCGCGGGATGCGTGAGTGCATTTATTATTATTATGTATTCGGCTTATAGTGAAGACACAATATGTGTGCAGCTGGTGCCGGAAAGACTGTGCTTGTGTGCGTACCCTCGTTCCAATACATATACCTACTATTGGTCTAAATACGCACTACAGTTCAATGGTTGTTGATGCGCTTCGAGCCAAACCGAGGAGTCAAAACATCGATGTCGCAGTGGTTTACCTCGATCACAAGGAGACCAAAATGCACTCACTACCAAATCTCCTAGCGAGCGTCTGGCGCCAGCTCATTGTCCATAAACCCATTTCTCCGGAGATGCACCACTCGTACGATACACATCGGGAGAAGCACACCAGGCCATCCTTGCAGGAGATTTCGGCCATTCTCGATTCGGCAGTTTCAAAAGACTTTCCCGTATTTATTGTTGTCGATGCACTTGATGAATATCCTCAGGGCCAGCGGGATTCCCTTCTCCTCCATCTCTCGGGACTAGGACCGACCGTGCACTTGATGTTTACTTCCCGGCCGCACATCAAAATCGACCCGCGTCTGGATCTCGAACTCGTCAAGTTGGAAATTCGGGCCGCAGATGACGACATTCGCCGATATCTCAATGGACAGATCTCCCTGTCCTCCCATCTGTCAAATCATATCAAAAACTGCCCAGGATTGCGAGACGAAATTGAGACGAGCATCGTTCAACGCAGTGCCGGAATGTGAGTCTCTGATTACCCATCCCCTGTACGACTGAAAATCCACCATCACTTCAGGTTTTTGCTGGCAAAATTGCACATCGATTCTCTTCTAACGAAGCACACTGTCAAAGCCGTCCGGGAAGCATTGGCCAACATGCCAAGTGACTTGACCAGCACTTACGACGAAGTCATGGAGCGGATTAATCAGCAGAACACCGAGGACAGACATCTCGCTCGTCGGACCCTCTCCTGGATTTCCCATATAAAACGGTTGCTCCATATACTTGAGCTACAGGAAGCTCTGGCTGTGGAGGAAGGAACTCCACAACTTGACCCTGATAATCTGCTGGCTGTGGACACTATCCTGTCTGTCTGTGCAGGCTTAGTTGTTGTCAATGAGGAAGATGGTTTGGTTCGGCTAATCCACTACACAACACAGGATTATTTGGATCGCATACACACGAGGGAATTCCCTCGCGCATCTGCAGAGATCACTGTGACATGCATCACCTATCTATCTTTCGTCGGCTTGGCGGCGAATTTACATGATCCGACGAAGCTCTTCCACTTCCTAGACTATGCCGTGCAATATTGCCTAATCCACGCTCGCGGCTCACCGGAAATCAGCATCCGAAACAAGATTCTGACCTTCCTCGAGAGCTGCTCTGTATGGCAGAAATTGTGGAACCAGACACATCCATTTCAAAGCCTTCCCGACTCACCGACGCCACTGTGGATCGCTGCCATCTTCCACTTGGAAGAATTATGCCGGTCGATTATCAAGGCAGACGGCGTGGGATCCACGCTTCAGGAGGCTGCAACACGCGGCCTCTCTGACGTGGTTCGAATTCTCCTCGAGATCGGTGTAAACGTCGAGACAGATGAAGGAGAATACGACAACGCCTTACAAGGAGCTTCCACTTATGGGCACGAAGATATTATTCGCCTTCTCATTAAAAATGGCGCCAACGTTAATTCTCAAGGCCGGCACTATGGCACCGCACTGCAATCGGCGGCCTTCTTCGGGCAGACTCAATCTGCGCGTCTACTCCTCGAGGCAGGGGCCAATGTCGACGCAGATGGTGGCTTCTACGGAACCGCACTGCACGCGGCTACATCGGGAGGTTACTATGAAATTGTTTGGATGCTCGTTGAGCATGGTGTCAGCGTCAATACGGAAGACAGATGGGGCGGCACGGCATTGCAGGTAACGTCCTTGGCCGGCCATGAAGATCTGGTCACGCTACTTATCGAGAATGGCGCCAACATCAATGCATACGGCGGGTGGCGCGGGAGCCCGTTGCAACTCGCATCCTCTGCAGGGCATGAAGCGATCGTTAAATTTCTCATCGAGCATGGAGCCGACATAAATGCCAATGCTGGGAAATGTGGAACTCCCCTATGCGCGGCCGCATCGCAGGGCCGATACACGATTGTTCGTCTACTCATCCAGCATGGTGCTGAGCTCAATATACGAGGGCCCGACGGAACTGCGTTGTGCTCAGCTTTGACCCACAAGAGACTCGAGATTGCTCGCCTGCTGATTGAAAACGGTGCCAATGTCGACGAATGCGATGGAGACTGTGGCACTATTCTGCAGCGAGCATCATTTCTAGGCAAGGAAGCGGTCGAGCGTCTACTCCGCGAGCATGGCAGTGCAGATGTCAGCACGCAAGTGGGAGCCTCTGGAACGGCACTTAATTCAGCCCGACAAACCAATCATGGAGGAATTGTGACGAAATGATACGTGCAGGTCTTCGCCCGCGTTACCGGCAACAAAACATAGATGCACTTTTTCTTTCAATTTAGATCTACTTGCAGGCTAAACTCGACAATTCAACACACGTCACGTGTCGGGGATGTTCAGTTCAACTTGAACCTCGCACCCGTCAAGGGATGAACAGCCCCATTGAATGCCATTTGAATTTTAGACTGAGATCGCAGCCAGTCCAGAGGCTAAAGCAAGGGACTTTTCAAGCTCAGTATTACCGATATTATCGGCCCGCCTGTCCGAGGGATGCCGAAAGATCAACGGCCTCCTTCCTAAACTCTAAGCTTATAATATAGGAGCTAATCTGCGTAGCTTGAGGTGATTTGTCGACGGGGAGGATTATGATTATCTCGCAGGCGCTCAGGTGCTGACCGAGGGACGATGGGAGGGCGTGATGTGCAAGGTGCTTCTTAAATCCCCCCTCCCGCACCCGCAATTGGAGTCGGCCTCCCGGAAGATGCTGGAGCGGGGGCTAGTAGTAGGAGGGTTACTGGGCAATCAGAATAGGACGACGCTGGCATCAAGTCGGCTAGGTTTTGAAATTTCAGCGACAAGGACGGAGGCAAGTCGCATACATGCGCGGAGTAGACTCGTGACCAGTCTCCTAACGAGGAGCAAGAAAATGAGGCAAGCAACGACGAAGTGCTAGCTACATTTTTCCGCCACTCGTGGGCAGACTGGTGCCGAGTCTATGCGCGGAGGTGGATTGGTGGGGTGGCGGCATGGCGGTGTAGGAAAATTGGCTCGCCAAGGAATTAATTTCGAAAATATCGAATTCGCTCAGAGCTGTGCCCGTGAGTGCGCTTTGTGCGTCTGGCGGGTTGAGTAACATCGGGAAATGCCTCGCTGACCAGTGACGGCAGGGTGCATTGAGGTCCGTTGCGCGGCCGCTGCGGGTGGAAGAGGCGCACCACCGATGGTGAGTGCGCTCCTTGCCATGCTTCGAGCACGGCTCTCTCGCGGACAAGTTCAGAAAATACGTCGGTAGGAATTCTGAGGAAAATTAGAGATCATATTGCAAATACTTAGATTCTCTAGACATTGCGGATCAATCCGTCTGTACGGCGTGATGGGTGTTAGTTTCTTGTGTGGTTTCGAAACCACGGCCGAAGAAGGGTGCACTCAAATGGTCAATTCAACTCGAACATTCGAACACCGGCACGTGCGAGGCATGTTCAAAATTTAGCTGATACCTACCGAAGTTGTCCGACGATATAGGGAATCCGAATATAAGTAGGAGGTTTAAAGCGAGTGAGCCCGTGAGTGCTTAAGATTACCGAAAGCCTTGACCTGTACGCACAGACTGCAAGGGATGCCGAGAGCTCGGCGATCGGCGGGGAGCCTGAGTTCAAGTTAGCTTCAAGCTCCTAGTATTCGCGGAGCTGAGGAGTTAGTTGGGACTCGCAGATCTGCGTACCTTGGGGGATGAAGGCGGGCAGGATCTGCAGAAGAACGTGCCAGAGTCAACTTTTCTAAATGTACATTTAGGTCCCAAGATTTCCAAGTGTTCGGCCGCGATTCGAGTGTAGGTTCCTTTTGGAAGGAGATCACCGCCCGGGGATTGTTCGCGCGGAGGGTTACTCACTGGCAGGATAGGATGGCATCAAATGTGTCGTCGGCCCTCGAGGTCAGAGGTGCAATGTAGATCTAGGGTTTGAGGTTTCTGTGATAAGGATAAGCATCTCCTCTCGAAGACTCGCTCACCTAATAGTGCAATGACCGAGCGCACATACGCCGGGGCTTGAAAGTTGACCGGGAGTGATAAAATTAAAGGAAGATTATCGTGGAGTAGTAGTAATAATTTTATACACAGCGGTGTCGGCATGCCGGCGGGGGGAAATCGGCTCGCCAAGGAATAGTGAGAGATTAATTTAGACGCTGAGTGGGTGGGTGGACTGATTACCATCCGGCGCTCGGTCAATTTCCTGACTGACGGACGGACGGGATGCTGGTGCCATGACGTTGAATTGACGCTGGTGAGTCCCCTAGATAAAAAATCGAGGACTGACGGCGAAATTCCATCTCGGGTGGCACCACAATGCTACTTAGCACCGTCTGATGATGCACGCGATACGAACAGTGGGCGCAGAACAGTTCAACAGCGGGGCTTAAATAGTTGGCATCACCTTCGGAATCCCAATCGGGTAACCCGTCCTCGGCAGCTGCCACACTTCGCATGCGCCATAAATTTTGCCCCCCTTGCCCCTCTTCGTTCCTTTTCCTCATGCGCCCACAATGCGCCCGCAACACCCTAGTACTGAGGACACCGACCCGCCGGCGCCGACAGGACTGAGGGCGCAGCTGCACCACCTCCTCCCGCGGCACGCGCTCTTCCATGTTCGCGTCACGGTGCACCAGCTCGCGAGTGTGCCGCTCGTGAGCGGCGAGTTTGGTGTGCGGTGGAAGTTCAAGAACACGCATAAAGTGAAAGGGAAGGGCCGCGCGAACTCGACAGCGGACGCCCCTGAGCCCGAGCCCGAGGACAACGACAGCTTCGGCAGCGGCAGCGGGAGCGGGGACGCAAGCGCCGAGGACCCATACCCACACTCGCTCGGCGTCCCCGCGCACGGCAAGTCCGCCTCGGACAGCAGCGTCTTCAACACGGACGACCCCGAGGAGAGCACCTCCACGCGGGGACAGACGCCGTGGCTGCCGCTGCGCGAGCACCAGGTGTCGTGGGACCAGTCTTTGTCGGCGGTGGTGCAGATGTCGATTGACCGTGGCACGCACCGGCTCCTCCCGCACCCGCTCAAGCTCACCGTCCTCCAGCGCGTCGTCGCCGCGAACCCCCAGCTCGGCGTCGTCCTCCTCGATCTCGCCGAATACGCCGACTCCTTCCCCGCCGCGGGGCCCAGCAAGGGCGTCGTCACGCGGCGGTATCTGCTGCAGGAGAGCAAGACGAACGCGACGCTGCGCGTGAGTGTGCGCGTCGAGCCCGAGGGCACGCCGCCGCCGTACGTGGCGCCGTCGTTGCCGCACGGCGAGATCCTCGCGGGCGTCGCGACGCTCCTCACGGCCCACGACGACGTCTACCGCACGCGCCCCCGTGCCCTCGACCTCTACGCGCCCGTCGAGGACGCCGTCGAGGGGCCACACCCACACCAGAAGAAGCCTCCGCCCCCATTCGACGTGCGCGCCCTCCCGCGCGCGTACGGGCCGCGCCCCACCGAGTCCCTCATCGACGCGCTCTTCAACCCCGCGCCCGTGCGTGACGCGCGGCTCGTCAGCCCGTTCACGAAGCTCGTGGGCCCTGAGGCGGCGTCGCTCCCCGGCTCTTCGTCGTTCTCCGGCTCGTCGTCGGGGTCCGCGGCGGGGCTGGGGCTAGGGTTCCCCAGCACCAGCACCTCGTCCGCGGCGTCCGTGCGCAGCGTGAGCGGGTCGTCGCTCGCGCCGAGCCAAAGCGGGTCATCGCTCGCACCAAGCCAGAGCACGAGCACGAGCACGACCAGCCTCAGCCCGGGCAGCACACCAGAACGCGCGCCCCACTGGTGGACGCGTGCGCGCGAGCGGAGCCGGAGCCGGAGTCGGGTGCGGGCGGGGGCGGGGGCGAGGGTGGCGGTCGTCGCGTAGAGCTCCCGACCTGCCACGTATGCTATTCGTTCTCGTGCCCTGGAGCCCACCCGCTACTGTCACACTCCCCTCTCCCCTCCCTCGCCGCCACACCCGCGGATTCATTGCCATCCCGCTCCCTTCTTCCGCGTTCCCACACGCATCCTTCGTTCTCGTACCTCTCGCCGCCGCGCGACCCCCGCCTCCCGTTTCGTCGCCGCCCCACCTCCACCTCCCCTCGCTCGCCGTGTGCTGCGCTGTGCGCCCCGCCGCTTCTCCATGTACATGCACTGCACTGCCCGTCGAACTCCGCTTCCCTTCTCTCTCTCACACGTCTGCGTTGCGCTGCCCTCCCTCTCGCTACCTTCGAATTCTGCTTCACTCCTCTCGTCCTCGCCTCTACCTTACCCCCGCCCCTCTTGCGCTACCTTACTCACTCATCCCACCATACTTACCACGCGTATCTTACATCTCACTCACCTCATCTTACCTTACATTATCACGCACTCGCACTCACTCACCGGATTCCACCACTTCAAGTAAGAACCACTAGCGCTGTACCTATTGTGTAGCAATGTACGTCTAGCCTATAGATATACTATACTAAATATTATGTTATACACACTGTCTAGATGTTTTCGGAGCTGGGGAGACTTGATTTTCGAGGAGCTTTGGAGGCGCGGGTCGTCGTCTCTTTCAGTCGAGTCACTCACTCACTGCAAACTTGAAGATCTCGTTGGGACCGCTGGCACACGCCCGCCGGTGTGCTGCATATGGCCGTGCGGAGGTGGGGAGAATATATACCGTCCTCTGGGCCGCGCTGAACTTTGAAGCTGCTCGCTCCCTCAAGGATCGACATCTCGTCAACCGCACAGCGAAGAACTTGGATACCTCCTACATACGAGGGCTAAGACGAAGAAGCCCCGCTGACCAAACGGGTACCGCCGGCGCGAAAAGACACAGGCCGCCCGCGGATTGATTGGTTCCGCCGGCGGGATTCTCTCTATTAGTAGCTCTTCAATTATGTAAATAGGACGGCTGCGTCGTCAAATCCAACAACAACCTGCTGGATCAAGACGTGGTTGTTGGATCCAACTACTTAGCCTCTAGGCAACTCGGTCTTAAAATTCAACAACCCATGTTCTTTGGCTCTTTTGTGGTGGTATTGAACAACCCAACGCTCTCCGCTCTCGGTGCCAACCACCTAGTACGGTATTACTCGGGTCGTTGGATCCAACAACCCAACGCTCTATCTCGGGTCGATGGATCCAACCACCCAACGCTGCACGCTCTCCGGTGGATGGATCCAACCACCCAGCGCTCTCTGCTCTCCGGTGGATGGATCCGACAACCAATGCTCTTGGGTCGTTGGATCCAACAACCCAACACCCCGCTCTCGGGTCGTCGGATTCAACCACCCAGGGCTCTCCGCTCTCGGGTCGTTGGATTCAACCACCCAAAGCTGTACGCTCTCCGGTGGTTGGATCCAACCACTCAACACTGTCTGCTCTCGGTGGATGGATCCAACCACCCAATGTACGCTCTGTGATTTGTGGATCCAACAACTCAACCTGGTACGCTCTCTGGTTCGTGGATCCGACCGTATGCTGTTTGCTTCTTGGATTCAATGACCCAGGAGTGTACGCACTTTGGTTCATGGATCCTACAACCCACGGCCATATGCTCTTTGGTTCGTAGAACCAACAACTCAAGATGGTACGCTCTTTGGTTTGTGGAACCCGCGACCGTACACTTTCTGGTTTGTGGATCCACCGACCCAACACCGTATGCTGTTTGGTCTGTGGATCCAACGACCCAAGACCTAGTTCATGGAACCAACAACGGGGCATGTTGAGAATCGAACTAACATCGATGTATGTTCTTTCTGGTTTATTTGAATCAGTTTATTTGATAACCAAACTTCTAGCAGCTAAAAAGTAAAGGCCTCAATAAAAAAAGCGAACAAAGAGAAGATGGTACAACTCGACCTTTGTAAATACCACAGGGGGCGAGGATTCAACCACGGCTACTCTGGCCCAAGTTAGAACAAATGGTAGGTGGCCTTCGTGCTGGCGTTCTTCTAACAGTACTTACCTTAGGGATTTCCCAAGGATTTTCCAAGTTGAGACCCCAAAAGTTCAGTGGTCTATTATTTTTCGCACCCGGAGACTCGTACATGGTCCGTGTCTCCGATATTTTTCAATCAACTGAGGTTGCTACAACTTGCTAGAATAATGTTTTCTGTGCAGAAGGCTCTGTAGGGCTGTATAATATTAATAGTATTGCGTACCTTCTGTATGTTTCCTTATTTAAGCCCAATGCAATTTTTTCTCTTTTGTTTACGACCAATCCATGATGATGTTGCGACTGTTTGCGATCAGTTTGCGACCAGTTTGCGACCTGTGCGACCGCTTTGTGACAGAGTTGCGACCATAGTCACTATAGGTAACATTTTTACGACCTCCCATCATTAAGTTGCGACCTACCTACTGGCATATTTTGTAGTTCAATCCAGAAATCGATAGGCAGCCGTTGGTTTGCATGGGTCACGGCCGCTGATTATCGGAATGAGCAAGAACATACATATGGTCATGGATTATTGGATCCACGAACCAAGGAGCATAAGGTCCTAGGTTGTTGGTTCCACAAACCAAGGAGTGGAGAGTCATGGGTTGCAGGATCCACGAACCAAATAGTGTGCGGTCGCGGGTTGTTAGATCCATGAACCAAATGGTATATGGTCTTGGTCTCTGAATCTACAAACAAAAAAGCGTACGGTCCTGGTCATTGGATCCACGAACCAGAGAGCGTACAGTGTTAGGTCATTGGATCCACAGACCGAAGAGCATGCGGTCCTGGGTTGTTGGATCCAGGGACCAAAGAGCCTGCGGTCCTCGGTTGTTGGATGCACGAACCAAAGAGCTTGTGATCCTGGGTTTGCTGGATCTGCAGACCAAAGATTATAGGGTGTTGGGTTGTTGGATCTTGCTGGAGACGAGAGCCTGAGTACTTATGCCTCTTCCAGTTGGACAAAAAATTAATAAAGCAGCAGATGTTGGTTATATAGAAGAAAGACCGGGACATAAATACTAAGGGGTGGCCAGATCTATGTGCGTCAGTGGTGTATAACGTTGAGACAAAGAATATAATAGGCAAGGTCCCGCGGGCGGAACCCCATCAAACCGCCAGCGGGCACTGTATTTGTTCACCGGCAGGACCCGTTTGGACGGCGGGGCTATTGCTATCTGTTCGACATACGACAATACCGCGGCTCTGCGGGCCGACGATGCGATAATACTGCTGATGATGCGATAATGGACGGAAGCGCTGCGCGCTTCTCTTTACGCTGCCGTCCGGATCCCTTTCGCTGAGGTCGGACTCTGGATTATGGCGCCACCGCACCTGGCACAGAGACCCCGGAGCTAACGAAGACTCGGAGGTAAGCCGAACGGCGTCAGGCTGTATGTCTACATCTGCGAGGGCCAGTGGGCTCTGAGCACGAGGCTCCCGACTTCGAGGCTGCTGCACTGCCCGGCGTGATTCATGCTCGGAGGCTTGGGCGCTCTCTACTCACGGAACGGCTCAGCCCGAAGTGCGCCTTCGATGCCATTCTCGTTGTCCCGCGCCACGTCAGGGATGCATCTCTTCAATTGGGACGACATTCACTGGCAGACATCGTACGTGGAGAGCTGTAGACAGAGGCTTCAGCACTGAACCTCGTACGTCGTTTATGGAGTCAACTGCGCAAGGTATATATTCGAGGAATTACTGTGCTACATTCCCGAATCGGGACGCCGGGCTGCTTTCTCTTGTTTCGGGAATGATGTAGGGAGGTATATTGAATTGATACATGAACGTTTCTCGTGTTATCGAAATAGCTGAGCTGTGGTGTATTCTGTGGATGATATAAATCAGAGACGAGGGGATGCGGATGGAGCGATTAAAAGGTACGATACCTCACGGAGGATTGACCAAGTTTATAAATGACGCCGAGCTAATATATGAGTTTACAGTAAGACATTCCACATCAAGCCCCTGCTGCTGCAAACCACGCAGTCGCTCCTTCAGGGGGTCAAGTTTCACCGAGCCATGAAGAAGGACCAGACGAAGCGACAGCAGCGTCTTTGTTCTCCACCGAGACTCGATCATGTCCAAAAATGACGAGAGTATTCTTCGAAGCAGCTGTCCTTCCATATTATGGACCTAAGTGCGGGACACAGATCCGAAGTGTCTCCTGTTATCTTCAGAGCATCTACCATGCTCAACACTTCTTTGGCGTGAATCTCCGGACGGTGATTATATAATCTTTCTTTTATCTCCACACGGAGATGGATCAGGCTGGGGATGCCCCGGAGGACAGGGGCAAGGTCGAGGGCGGGAAACCAGTGGAAGATGGTGAGCGATGTCAATTGAGCGCCGGACCGAAGGAGGAAGGGTAAGATCGTGTGTGAAGAGTCGAACACGAAGAGTTCCTCCAACATGGGCGCGACGAGATAGTCCAGGAACTTCCAATTCTCCGCAAGCAGCCTGCGAAGCTCTCGCGCCTCTACGACCTCGGCGTTAGGAAGGTCGATTCCAGGTCGCAAGGAGTATAGGCCACCTTCGCGGAGACTATGTGCGCGGCGCAAGATATCCAGATGTGTGGAGTCTTTATAGATGGCCCGGTATTTCGTGATTTGGTGCCAAGGAATAGAGGTGAGCTGCGAGGGTACAGTGGGTGAGTCATCAGGGTCGCGAAATGGTATTCCAGGTCTTGTGAGGAAAACCTCCTCCAGGTTTGGCGAATCCTCAAACCAGTCGACATTTCCCGCGGTGACCCATTCCAAGGTGCGCAATAGTGGCAGTTGGGACTTGACACGGGAGAGCGCAGAGGAAAGGGGCATAATAGTCCTGGTACCGGTGCCATTGAGTGTTACCTTAGCCCAACGTATGGAGTGATTCACAACTAGATTCAAAACCACCAAAAAATGGGTAAGGGCTTTTTTTTTTATAACAGATTTCCATCTGAAAGATATTTCGAGTGGGACATCTTTCGAGAGGAGAAGCTGAGTCTGGATCATGGGCAACGGGGAAGCTTGAGGGTGGTAGGACGAGGCTTTTATATCAGCCCAGATCCTAGCTTCTGCGAGTGCGCAGGCCCTCCAGCGGCCACAGATATGAGCAAAACGCCAGGGCAGGTATTCTTGCTCCTGTCCACCAACATTCTGCCGGATGTCGGGCGAAGCCAGCCGGATGATATGGCTGATGAGTTCCGATGGGAGACGACGGACGGGGGATATGATTCCTTTGTGCTCCCTCACAGCTTCCTCGAGGTTGTCGCGCTCGTGGATGAGCCGTGTGAGAGCGGTCTGCAGACCTTCGATCTGGACGTTCAACAAATCCAATCGAAGGCTGCGGGGCGATATGAACTCCTGGATCGACGGTATCTGCGAGGCTTCTGGGGTGTCGTTGCTTGTGAGGAGGAGTGTGAGTCCTGGAGGAGAGCGAGCAGGGACAAGGGGCGAGGGAGGAGTAGCCTCTAGCCCACAGTTCCAGCATCGGGTCGTCGCCATGGCTAAGTAGAGGTTCACGACATTCGGAATCAATAAATGAGGCGTCACTCACTCTGGACTCGTAGGACGCAATGCAATAATAAGGGCGGCTGCACCGCCACTGATCTCTCGCTTGCGCACACCCGCTCTTCCATCAAAAAAATATATCACTGTAAGTAAGGACAGCGCTGCAGGTAGGTAGTATTACACGGCCGGTCCCGCTTAGGAACGCCGGTTCCCAGGGAGTAGCGAAGTGCCCCTGGACCTCCCTACACCGCTATAGCCGAGCCAAAGCCGAGCTCACAGACGCAGTCTTGCGACCTCGCCGCAGTGGTGAATTAGGTTCGTCGGCTGTGAAACATATTTCAGTGTACTTTTCAGTGAAGAATAGACAGGTGGATAACTTGCTTGAGTTGCTCGACATTATCACTGCGTTCAGCGGGTCCCTCGTCACGGCCGGAATCTAGTGTTGCCGAGGTGCCGGCGAGCTGTGGCGAGGCGTTGCTATGTACTGCGATTTAGCCCGGCTACCCGCCGGCTACCCAGCCTCGGAGGGGCTCGACGGCACGGTTCGTCTATGGCCCGACGAGGCTGCTCGCACAGCGCCCGGTCTAGGCGGGGCCTGAACGCAGTGTATCATTTAATTTGAGTCACCGAGAGCAAAAAAAAAAAAAACAAGAGCAAGAGTGCGCCCGCCGGGAGTCGAACCCGGTGCTAGGCCATGACACGAGCGGCACGCTCGCGAACTGGTACACCGTGACGCGGACGTGGAAGAGCGCGTGAGCTGCGCCCTCAGCCCTGTTGCAGCGGGGGGGCGGCGGGGTCGTCCTCGGTGCTGAGGTGCTGTGGGCGCATTGTGGGTGCATGAGCGAAGGGGCAAGGGGGGCAAAATTTATGGCGTATGCGATAGGGTTGCGGAATAAACCGGGTTAGTAAGTTACAATGTAAGTTACCGCGGTCACGTGTGATGTAACTTACCTATTTGTGGTCAGGGGGGTCGAAAGTGCCTAAGTCTTAGTGGGGATTGGCAACGTAAAGGGTTTTGATGGCGGACTGCCTTTGGTCCATCCTACAGCCTCAGTCTTCAACATTCTGGCCAGACTCCTGCTGTAGCATCAGTAGCCCTTTGACCTTCAAAGGGAATGTCCCGGACGGAATTTTTATTTTGTGCTCTGTTCGTCCCTCATGAATTCTTTTCGTGAGAATTTGGTGTTTCACAGCCAAATTAGGCAGTTCGTACCGCCTTCCCTGGGCCAAAATTAAACATTCTGGTCGGGACATTCCCTGAAGAATCCTTTCACAAGGCATATGCAATTTTTTTTGATGCGCTACGGCCGGTGTGGAAGGCTGTAGCCTGGACCGACGAAGAACAAACAAGGAACAAACAGACATTTGTTTGGCAGGGATTGCCAGTCCCCAGCACTGCCTTGTAATTTACCATCGCACGTGCCCTGACCTTCATTTTTTAGACGACCGCGTCGCAGGACAATGCGGAGTGTTCTGGACCTTTTGGTGGCACAGTTTATTATGCACCCATTTTTCTGTTCAACTGTTAATGTGATCTAGTACGCGTCGTGATAAGTTTTTAACAAGCTAGTTCTACTCGATCGGGCATTGACACATCAAAACTTGCGTTCAGCGGAGTCAGCACTGTTCCTCAAAAATGTCAGAACTCCCAACTCCAGATCTCCTTAAACCCGGGGACCCCAGCTGTGTCTTTCGTGTTGGGGCCGTGGACTTGACTATAATTGTGTACTGTCTTCAAGATTTTCTGACACATGGGGGGGTAGCTCTAGTCTACAATTCTCCAAACCAAAATAATACTACTGGCTTCTTTCTTCACTCTCCCAGCTCCATTAGACTTGAATCCGCCTCAGAGAGGAGGCGCGCCGCGAGCGCGACGGCGATTTTTTTGGAGGAAAATTAGGCGTGATTTGGGCACGTGACACCCTCAAAAAGGTAACTTACTAGGTAAATTACACAAGTTTAGACCCGTGCCTTCGGCACGGCATGTTTGATGCTTAATCTCAGTTGTAGGTTTTTTTCAAAAAAAAGAAAAAGTAATATAGGTGTGTACTGACTATCATATCTACATGAATTACCTGTAACACAAATCAGTTCAATGGATCTCTCTTACAAAAGGAGGAGGACATATGTATGGAGAAACACCTCTGGGTGTGAGTCTGTTGTCATTCTTAAAAAGAACCTTGCCTTGCCGACTGGAAGTGCATTGAGAAAGTGCAACATATAGCTGTCCACAGGCAAAGACATTGGTGCCTCCGAGGTCCAGTCCAACATGATCAGCTGACTGGCCCTGTGCTTTGTTGAATGCAAGGCAGCCAGGAAACTATTGCCGCTTCGTGGCAAAGCAATTCAGTGTTCAACTGATGGAGTAAGAGTGATGTGTGGGATGAAAGCCCTTTTGCCATTGTGTTCGCCACTGAGAAGCCGAATCTGCATCATATGAAGTGAGATTCTCGTGAGAATTCCTCTGGTGCCATTACATTTGCTGGATCCAGATTTTAGAGAATCATGATTGGGCACCCTACCTTGAAAGCCAATTTGGCCAAGGGCAGTCCAGATGCACGGATAGAGTTGAGATATTCCACAGGGGATTGGAAATCACTGTCAACTTCCTTTTCTGTGATAACTGAATCAGCACTGTGAAAAATAGATTCTTCACCTTGGAATTTTGTAGCAACATGTTGTTGAGCTCATCCACATCATCATTGCATGCAGAGAGAATTGTATGCCCAGGAAGTATTTATCCATGGTCAAGATCCCAGGATAGTATGTGTCTATCATAGATGTAACAGTTTTGGAGCTTCATCACTTCAAGAAGTTCAATGTCAGAAGCATCTATATTTCTTCCGCTTCCAACATACAGGAGCTATTTTGCTAAGTCCTTTTCCTCATGTCGTGCATCAGGCCCACCGAGACACATATTCTGTGTCAGGTGTAGTATTTCAACCTTTGGCCACACTTCAGCAGATTATTGAATCTGAGCAGGCTGAGGAACATTTTGAGGCTGACAATGTCTCTGTGGGCTTTCAAGGACACAAATTCAATGTTCCTGCCTTTGAGAGGCAATCCAAGGATGCTGAAGAGTATTTGGAGGAGTTTGATCCCTTTAGACAGTCAATAATCATTGTCAAATTTTTATATCAGAAAAAGCTTGCATTTCAGAGACAGGTTACAGAGAATGTAAATCAGGAGGGCAGAATCAGCAGATACAGAAGGCAGCAACAGACATGACAGAGGCAGAAAGTCGGCAGAGCAATGGCAAGATCTTGACAGATAGGGGTAGAAAGTTGAAGCTATCAGCACTTGAGAGGACAGCAAAATATATGAGAGCTGGGGCACACCTGAGGCAGTCAGAGCAAAGATGAGGGGCAGAGGGAAGTCGGGTTAGATGAAAGCCTCGAGGCGGGCGAGGAGCACCGTAATGCAGCGGGAGAAGTGCGCGGCGGAGGGTCACGTGAGTATATCACCTGATTATATCACATGATTTATCAAAAAAAGCTGTGTCCGTTGTCTCTTCTTATATAGGATATGTTGTAGGCCCAGAAAACTTTGGGTGGTAAATTACATGGTTTGTGGTACCCCCCGGAATTTGTTCCGCAACCCTAGTACTATGCGAAGTGGCAGCTGCCGAGGACGGGTTATTACCCGATTGGGATTTCGAAGGTGATGCCAACTATTTAGGCGCCGCTGTTCTGCGCCCATTGTTCGTATGGCGTATGCACCATCCATCAGACGGTGGTGCCACCCAAGATGGGATCTGGCGTGGGTCCTCGATTTTTTTCCTCCCTGTATAAGGCACTTGACGACTGACCAGCGTCAGTTTCAACGTCAACGTTCGTCCCGTCCGTCATTCAGGAAATTGACCGAGCGTCGGATGGTAATCAGCCCACCACTTAGCGTCTAAATTAATCCCATTATTCTTTGGCGAGCCGATTTCCCCCCGCCGGCATGCCGACACTACTCTTCACGATAATCTTCGTTTAAATTTATCACTCCCGGTCAACTTTCAAGTACCGGCGTATGTGCGCTCGGTCATCGCACTATTAGGTGAGTGAGTGTTCTTCGAGGAGATACTTATCCTTATCACCGGAACTCCAAACCCTAGATCTCCTGCAGTCACCCCGACATGCAACAGTGATACCATCCTATCCTGCCAGTGAGTAATCCTCCACGCGAACAATCCTCGGGTGGTGATCTAAAAATCCTCAACTACATATTTTACACGTATTGGACTCTAGGGGGAGCCGAAAGGAACCGCGGTCAAAATTTATTTTCCGCGAACTCGGAATGGTGCCAGCCACACTCAAGTCTCGAGAGTTTTGTAAACTGTCTTTGAAGTAGAGGCGTGCGTTCTGGTAAACAATCGTGCGTGCGTTCTCATACTGTAAGCCTACCTGTCTTGAGCCCCCAGTCACCCCCAACTCCACATAACTCAAGCTATTGTAGGTAGATCCGCGAGTCCTAACGCCTTAGCTCCGCGAATACTGCATCTAAGTTTAAGAGGAACTTGAACTCAGGCTCCCCGCTGACCGCCGCTGAGCTCTCGGCATCCCTCGCAGCCTGTGCGTACAGGCTCACACTAATTAATATCTCCGCTGAACCATCTACACACTCCAACTCCGACTCCGACCCCTAGTGCCTTTGAGCTCAGGTGGTGCCCGTTCAATATTAATATTATCGAGTTAAAGTTTCACTCGCCGAGGAACTGAGCACGCAAACATAACACGTGCCGCGGTTGAATTCCAGTTTGACTCATGCGGCCAACTCTCCTTGGGATCCAGATCTAGAAGCCTGCAAGCACCTGATCTCCAGCAAAGGTACTGTTCAGATACATGTAAATCGAACCAACGAAAATTTAAATCCCACGCGCACGGACGGACGTCCATTCTGTCCGTAAACACCCGTTATCCTTGGCCCTCCACCTCCGAGCCAAGCGCCGGGCATTTTTATCTCCATACCAATTCCGATCCCGATGCCCGTAGCTCACCTCAAGCTCCGCAGATCTGCTGCGAATAGGAGTTACGTCCAACCCGCTGATCTCTCGGCATCCCCCGCAATGTGAAGTGTGACCCTCAGATTCTCGGAAACCCAATGGTCGGATTACTCTCGCTCGCTTACATGTAAACCACGGATTTTTTTTTTACTGTTCACTCGGCAATGTCGGAGTGAGTTGAACGTTCACGTGACTGTGTTGAATTATTAATTCATGGGGACTGGCAATCCCTGCCAAACAAATGTCTGTTTGTTCCCTGTTTGTTCCTCGTCGGTCCAGGCTACAGCCTTCCACACTTGCCGTAGTGCCTCAAAAAAAAATGCATATGCGGTGTGAAAGGATTCTCCAGGGAATGTCCCGAGCAGAATGTTTAATTTTGGCCCAGGGAAGGCGGTACGAACTGCCTAATTTGGCTGTGAAACACCAAATTCTCACGAAAAGAATTCATGAGGGATGAACAGAGCACAAAATAAAAATTCCGTCCGGGACATTCCCTTTGAAGGTCAAAGGGCTACTGATGCTACAGCAGGAATCCGGCCAGAATGTTGACAGCTGAGGCTGTAGGATGGACCAAAGGCAGTCCGCCATCAAAACCCTTTACGTTGCCAGTCCCCATTTAAATTCAACCATCAAGAAGCGCGCGCATTCCTGGTTTACGCGGAGACTTTCTCGCCGCTGGACGTGGTATGCCAACGGAGCAGTGGGTTGGAAGACTCGGCATCCAGCGAGGACGCGGAGGCCGAATTACGAAGATTCCTGGGAGACCTTCCAATTTAAATCGCTCAGTCTGCCCAACTCACGCGCGTTCGCTGTATGTGATAACTTCCCCCCAGCGTAGAGTCACATACGTCAAAGTCACCCAAATGCGAAGACAGCATGATAATCCTCGAGCGAGCCGACGCGCGCTTTTCCGAGTCGGCATTTCTCGTGTATATACGTGCTTAGATTTTACATGTCTGCTGTCCGCACTATCCTCGTTACCGGGTCGAACCAAGGCGCATTTCTCTCTTTCATAGTCATAGATGGTAGAATATTAATCGTCCGCAATTCTAAGGCAGTTTACCCACCGCGGCTTCCATTTCGGTCCTATCGTCTCCCATGCACCCTGTCAGTAAATTTCCGTCTGAAGTTGAATTCACGCAACGCGTGGCGTTTCCTGTATGGTAGGGTATCCCTTTCCACCATACACACTGTTCTCGCTCCTTGAGCAACTTATGTAAATCTAATTGCCTGAGTCTGTTGTTTCGCCTTCGAAAGGGTTTAGCCAGAAACAGCCTCGGGGAGGCTTCGGAGTCTATTCGCAGACGGGACGCGAGATGCCGGAGTTGAATAAACACTATTTTAAACTCGATAAATGTGGCATAGATTTTGTTGAGAGCCGAAGCGAAGCGTGAGCAGATCTCGCTCAACATTCAACTTCACGGTGGAGCTGTCAACTGGATGATCTCATTGGAACTCTGCCCGCCAATCAGCTTTATCCAGAGTCTTTTCTCATATATATAGCCTGGTGGCGTCTGATGCCCGACATCATCCCAACCACAAAGCATCGCCTTCGTCCCCGTTTCACAGCGCTATGTATACTTCAACCGATTGTTAAACCGGTACCAAGTCTGCAGTGCCAGAGATTTTTCAAATAATTAACGTCTGTCAGTCAACTTCATATAATGCCACAAGAGACGAATTTCAACATCCCGCAGACCCGGCGTCTGTGTTCGTAACACTATAGATCCAATACCACTCCCCACCCAAATCCCAAGTTCCATCGCTCCAGTCGTTCTCGATACACTGACTGAGGATGTCTGACACGGCCGCTGCGCAGTTGGTGGGGCATGCGCCGCCGGAGAGCACCGCCTGGACGTGCACGATATCGCCGACCTTTTGGTCGAAGGTTCCCCCGCAGGCGAGCTGTGAGCACATGCGGTCTGCGACTCGCTGCGCGCAGCCCGTGGCGCCCCCGTTGACCTGCTGGTTTGAGCAATCGGCCGCAGACGCGCGGCCGGTGAGACGGGCGAGGAAGAGCGCAGTGGAGACGAGTTTGAATGCGACTGCGAGGCGAGGTGATGTGGTCAGTTTAGGCTGTCGTGACCGCATCTAGAGGCTAGAGCTGCTTACTTTTCATTATTTGAGGGCCGGAGGAAGCACGTACGATGCTGTCAAGAGAGATGAGAAGTGGGATGCTTGGATGAACTCTTGTAGGGTGGTTGGTTCGTATATAAGGGTTAGGTTTATAATTATTCCTGCTCCTGCGGACAACACGTCCCCGCAACCCGAAGTAGCCGGACGAGATCAGCGCTCACACTGCCTTCGTCTCAACGCTCATGAGGCATTCCAGAAGATCGAATCCATTGGGGTGGGGCAGGCATTCCGAGAATAATTGCAGCCAGAGGTCCTTTTGTATCCTCGCCGAACGCCGGCTCAAATCAATCAACACATAAAACGCGTCCGTAATGGTCGTCTTCCACAATGTGGCTAAACCACCATCATGCACTTTACGCTTTGGATTTACCAGCCGAGCCGACGTGTTGCTAGGAAGTACCCGCGGGGTTTTCGACTCTACGTGCGCAGTCCCCCATAGCTGAAAACTTGAGTCGACAATACCAACAAATATTATCCAACCAGTAGCTCGAGAATGTCTTGGACAAATAAATCATTGAACCCGATTCCTGTGCTCATTACGTAGAGTATACTGTGTGCACTGCCCTGCCTCCTCCGCCCTCCGCTGCAACTCGCCTCTTACAACACGGGTATTCTCGGTGCGGTCGATATCCGCTCCCTGCTCTGTCACCTGAAACTTCTGAAACCCGCCACACATTTCATCACTGCAACTCGACGATTTGCTTGAATATTCCTTTCGTTTCGTTTTCCTTTTTTCTTTCTCTCTCTTCCTCTGATACCTTACACTTATCATAATAACTCTCCCCCCCGAATTAGAAACCCGTCGCAACGGTGGTATACCCTCCTGCGCTCCCCCGACAAAACACCGCTTTCTCTCTATCCTCGCATTTTTCTCCTTTTACTGTCTGGCTTCCGTACATGAAAGTCGTATCTCCAATTACCCATTTCGTTACTTACTTTTACCCCCTTACTAGTTTATTTAGGGTACTGCCGCGTAGCCAGGTACGACAAAAATAGAACTTCAGTTCAGTTCGGGAGACAACTTGGAGACAATCTCTGTACTTCAATCTGTCAAATAACGCACCAAGATCAGATTTATGTAGAAGGATCGCCTAGACCCAAGGTTGGGTCATATTCAAATCCATGTAGAACGGAAGTTGAAGAGATCTCGTGGTGTTCGATCTACATCTGCATCTAATATTAAACCCCCGTGCGATGCGGGACCACCTGGTTTGATTCAAGCGCTGCCAGCTGGGTCATGATTCGGAACTACTTTTTTGTCCCCTCATAAATGGACTAAATATCAGCGCCTTTCAACTTGCCACTATCCCGAAATGAGAGTAAATGGGCGGTGAGCCCTCCGTTGCCGATCAACTTTCTTTTCTCACTGCCGACGGTCGACTTTCAAGCACCGGCGTATATGCGCTATGTGCTAAGTTTTATCACAGACGCCGTATTAATATTCTTCGAAGAGATGGTTATCACAAAAACTTCAAACCCAAGATCTCCTATACTCACCCCAACATGCAGAATGGATGCCATGCGAGTCCTACCCTGTTAAATCCCCGCTCGATGATCCCCTTTCAAACAATCCTAGACGCGACTTGCTGCGCGGGACTATGTCCTAGGATTATTTTACACGCATTCGAAGCCGTATGTAAGCGAGCGGAAGAAACCACTTAGTTTTCGCGAACTCGGAATCACAACGGAATCGTGCCAGCCTGACCCACACTCAAATCTGGAGATCTCGAGAGTGTTATAAATTGTCTTCGAAGTAAGTAATCCTCGTGCGTTCATTCACACAAGTCTACCCGTCTTCACCCCCCAGCCCGACTCCACACAGCTCGAACTACGCAGATCCGCGAGTCCTGACTTCTTGGCTCCCCGAATACTGCATCTAAGTTTAAAGGAAGACTAACTTGAGCTCAGGCTCCCTGCTGATCGCCGCTGATCTCCCGGCATCCCTCGCAGCCTGTGCACACAGGCCAACGTTTTCGGCAATCGTAAGCAGTTGCACTTCGACTGATGGGTTGAACTGACACGTGACGGGTGTTGAATTCGAGGCCGACCAGGACCCTGGTTCATCGGTTGGGAGGTCAGATGCAAATTTCGGCTCTCCAAAAAGTTTGTCCGAGCTTTTCACGGTGGCCAGGGTCAAAGTTTTGTTCGAATTCTGCCTCTAGCGGGCGCTCGGTCCAAATGTTGCCCGAACTTTGTATCTGAGCCAGAAAAATCCTTGAAAATTCGGCTTATGACATAAAAGTGTGGGAACGACTATCGGCTGAGGCAAAAGCAGAGGGATTCGAACCGCCCCCCCTCATAGAAGGTGCGTAACAACGGTAATATTATTAACAACCACTAGACAACTCAACCAATCAGAAGTAGTCATGATGGATACTCTCATGTACAAACTGCTGTCCGATAACCTCCCTCGTCCCTGCTCCCACTGTCCGAACTTTTACTTTTACTTCCTTCCATATTTCGTCGGATTTGTCCGAACCTTCCTCTGACCTTGGGTCCCCAAAATTTGAAATTTGTCCGAGCCGATAAACCAAGGTCCTGGTCGACCTTGAAGATGACTCGGCCGGTGTCAAGTCTAGATGTATTTTCCAAGGCAAGCACTCGCTCTAGGGCTGTCTGTATGCTTGCCCTTCCTATCTGTTGCTTTAGAAGCAAAAACCCGCATCCTTATTTCTGGCTCCGTTTACTTTACAGGGTGGCTTCGCAATAGAGGGCTCTACAGAAGGAGGGAAAGCCCAGCGTTTTCGTCAGCCAGGCGGAGTAGAGCGGTGAATTAGGAGGTTCAACTTTGTTCCCTATGAGGCTGGCGTATTTTAGCGTAGAATAGGTGATAATGACGTTTTGGCAACCTTGTCTCGCTTTGGGGAACATACACAAACGTCGTTAGCTCTAAAATACGTATGTTTTCGAGATATCGAAACAAAAGGCAAAAGAAGAGTGCGCCGGCCGGGAGTCGAACCCGGTGCTAGGCCATAGAAATCAACGGGATTTTTTGGGAAGACCCAATGTTACCGATACACCACCGGCGCCACGATGAACGGTGGATTCTTTCCAGCATGGACATCAGATTTATATAGAGAGGGTTTCTATTTCCTAACAAATAAGATGGTAAAGTTGATACAATTGATAGCTCAGTGAAAGCTTTTTTTCCCGCATCATGATCGAGCAAGGACATCACTTGGTGCCGTGATTGCCGAACCCAACCTATTTCAAGCTAAGCTTCAAGTGTTCAACCCAATTTACTTTTCGACGAGCCTCGGGTGACGAGAATTCTTACCCAAAACCTCCCTGAAAAGTGACCAACGCCGCTCTGGACTTGCAAGAATCAAGTTAGCCTTTTCGGTTCAACCCCGTATTGATGTACCAGTAGTACCCGTTGTGGAAAGCAATTAAGCGGCACCGCTCAATTTCTCTTTGGATAATCTAGGCCTCAGCGGGAAAGGCTCGATTATTTTGAATCTGGATTATGCGGCTCTCGCGGAAGCGATCGGTCCCCTGCTATAGAAGGCTTATATTAAGTTTTATCGACTATCATAAAACTCGTGGAGTCTGACTACGGGAGACTAATAAAAGGCCCTCTGAATGCCTATGATCAACATGGCCTCAGACATCGCTCTCCCTGCCCTCGGTCGGTGGGCACAACAGCATTCCCTTTTGTCGTGGCAATGACTGCAGCTGCCTTCAATATCGCGTTCGACCACTTCATCGCGTCCAACGCAAATGTAACGCTCAACGGCGAGCATCTCATGCGGAATTCGTACAAGCACTGGCTTTTCAGTGGAAATTCTCCCTGCCACGTTACTTTCGGGCAGGTTTTGGAGGTTCCTGTCCAGCTTGTACGTGCGATGATTCAGAGAGCTTCGATGCTGACACAAGCTGATGTTCAGGCTGGCGTAGTGAGCCTCCATTATGACTCGACTTGTGGCTCGAATAGTGTTATTTCGTCGGTGCACCTGAGATACGTTGAGAGCATGATTTTGCGCGTTCCACTAATATCCTCGCCCGCTCAAGGATTAATCGAGACGAAGCCGCGTGCCCCAAACCTGTAGGAGGCGATTGCGGTCTGCGAATTTCGGACTTGAAATATCGTCGAAATATTGACAGCTTTATTCAGATCCAAGGAGAGCCGTGGACGTAAATCACATCATCAGCAACATCACCCGTTACTGAACTTAGCGTAAAGATACAGTGGATTGTGCGTGCAATAGCGAAATATCTATGCGAGATCAGCAAAGCCAACAGTTTCCTGGTCAAAGGCAAAAGACGGTGTAGACGTTCTTCATGAACATATCGCCAAGGAGCCAGACATCCGTGCCGAGGCCGAAAAAGCAATGCTTACGCAAAGAGAGGCACTGCGTCTTCGAGTCGACTGAGTACAGTCGATCGAGAGGCGTTACTTCTTCATTTTTCATCGTTAGAGGCATCATTTTTTCATTGAGGTACACCAACGAAGGGCAGGCAAAGTTCGCAGCTCGCGCTACTGATCTAGATATAAAACGGATAAAAGAACACCGATCGCGCTAAAGACAACATTAAACGAATCATTCGTCCGAAAGCTGGGTTAGTTCAAGTCGTTCCAGTGTGTTGTGGATCAGGATCCTTTCCAACGACAATCAAACCTCGTGGATTTTCTCGAACCAAACCTCGGCTCTTTCTTTCGCATTCTCGCCCCTGGGATTGTGCATTTCCTCCCCAGCACCCCACAAACCGCGGAGACCAACCCCAAGGGTCCCGCCACAAGAAAACTCGGCCACAAAACTTGGTTTGGAGTCAACCTTGACCCAGTACGGTCTCTCTGACGAATTCCCCGTGGGCTGAAAGGAATAATCACCAAATGAAGCCGGGTCACTTTTAAGGGACGTACAATGCTGAACAACCAAGTGAAGTTGAACGTGTTGTGTTCAAAATGCTGCAGGGATATGTGTGTTACGCGGTAGCCTTTCCACCTTGCTAGCAACGTCGGTATTTCAAGGTTGAGAGTATTGGGAAGCACGGTAGGGATTTCTTGGAGGAGCTCGCGGCATGACTTTGAAGTCAATGAATCGCCTTTTGGTGAGACGAGACACAAATCGAGCGTTCCGTATCCCGGGTCTCGGTATGTTCCAGCCAGCGATTGAAATGGTGATGAAGGTAAAGTAGCGTTTGCAGGACGATGAGTCGGGACAGTTCGATGAGCGTAGGCTGAAGCGGCCAAAGATTTGAGTCTATTACACGAGTTCAATTTTGAGACCGGTTCAACCATTGGCTTGAATCCTACCTTCCACTCCAGTCAATCACTTCGAGTTTCAGTATCTCATCTATGAGACGAAACTTGATGGTCTCCATTATTTCGTCTCCAAATGATTCGTCATTTGAGAGAACTGCAACCCCAAAGTTCTGAAGGGGAAACCGGATAATTTGTGAACTGAATCCTAAGCGAAAATCACGGTGCTAACTGAGGGTGAGGCGAAGGTCTATACCTGGTACATTTCCTCCATGCTGCGGCCTCGATTAGATTATTGAAAAAGAAAATATCCCGAATACTCGCCTCAATAAATTCTAGACGGAATGGAACAGTTCAAGCTGACGAAGAATTTGTAGGAACTAGCTCACCAAACCCACGGTAACTTCCCCGCGACTGTGCCCCGCCATACACTATGGGAGACAGCTCGGGGAATGGCCTAATTCGCTATCAGCCTTAGTACATGGGCTCAAAGCAGTGCATTTACGCCACAGGAAGGCCAACAACCACGCCAGCTGCAACTTCCCGAATTACTTCAGCCGGGATAATAGTTTTGTTGTTTGTCGGGTGACGACCTTCGCTGAGGAGCGCCTGAAGCCAAGTTGCCTGAGCACTTTGAGAAAGTGCTGAGGAGTATAAAAACTGTGTCCACGAACTATGTCGTTGGCACTGGAAATTAAACCCCCTGCGCCGGAGAAAACTGTGGGGTACAGCACTTAGGTAAGGCGCCGGCGAATGCAGAACTTAATGCGACGCACCATTCCCAGTGTTCTCCTTGGTCGGGTTCCAGAAAGGCAGTGCCCGAACCCGACCGACTCCGAACAGATCTTCGGTCTGGTTAACGCCATCTCGCATCATCCCATCCGCAAGTTGTCCACTCCTCTCCGCGCGTTCAGAGAAATATGTCGTGGAATTCATGCCCAACGGTTCAATGATGAAGTCGTTCACATACTTTTCAAATGAAACGCCGATGAGGAGTTGCGGGAAGTAAGAAAGCAGTGTGTACATGTGGTTGTTGTATTGATACAACTCCCGGAAGCCGGTAGACGGTTTGAGATATCGCAGCCGCTGAATCTAGGGTCCATTAGGCATGTAGTTGAATTTAGCTATTGGCACAACGCACCGTCTCAGAGATAGTGTCCAACGGCCTCATGAAACCATGGCGGGGCAAGCCGGTGCGATGGCTCATCAGATCTCGTATGGTACTCCCGGCGGACGCGACTGGGTCCATCAGTCCCCATCCTGGCACAACAGAGACAATCTTGGTGTCCCAAGAAATTCGAGTCGAAAGGCTCTCGTTGGAAATCAGGAGTCCAGTTGCCAGTATATCGAATAGCTGGGTTGGTAGTGAACAAATTGAGAGAAACTTCGACGGCACGGTAAGGCTTGCCTTGGAGTTGGACCCGATAGGAAATAGTGTATCCTCCGTCACCTTCGTGCCGTCCACTTTCGCAATGCCATAGCCTTTCGTCTCGACTTTCCAGTCCAAACCCTCCTTACCCTTCCGCACGACTGCAACTCCAACCCCTCCTGGAGCGTTGAAATCTTTCAGAATCGAGTGGATAGCGGCGTCAATGTCAGGGTTCAAGATGTTCGTGTGGAACGCGAACGACTGCTGTTTCTGAGGAACGTCGACTGCAGTTGCCCAAACGAGGGGAAGACCCGTCAGAACGAAGACTTGAAGTAGAAAGTGCATGGATGGGTGTCGCGATTGAGACGCAGAGAAGCAGGCCAAGGTTCACGTCGCTTTCGTCACCAAAACGTCATTGGTAGAGATAACAATGTATTCTGATGCATGAGAGTTCTTTGAGCTCCGCGTGAGTAGGTTGAATTCCAGCAGGGTAGTTTAATTGTGCTGCAGAGTTAAACTTAAATGAACGAGAAAAGGATACCAAATACGATGGAGGAAGTGTTTATATATGCTGTGTACTCGAGTCGACCGAGCATATTGACATCAGCTTTATCTATCGCGCAATGATCGCCCGAAAATAGGGCAGTTCAAAACAGTTCAATATCAATGATTCCAGATGACAGGGTCCGAATTGATAAACGCCATTTGCTCTGTTACGATGGGTCAGCAAATTCAATTTCTGAGTTCCGGAGGGGTCGGCTACCTGCGCGGAACTCATCCGGAATCATAGTGAGATTGGCGCCGTTGAGTTGGATAACTGCCTACATATGCAGAAAGCTCTCAACAACTTAGTAGAAGGGAAGAATTAAAACCCACTTTATTTTCCGGCGTGAATTGCGTCCATTCAGGGCCTAGATGGACCAAAAAAGCCTTGTGAACAAATGCTCACTGTGGGATTGAAATGCATCGTTACGTGGAATCCCTAGACCGTCATTGGGCGTAAGGCTCGTCGCGAAAGAAACCCAGTAATCAGTCATCGTCCGACTAAGTAGAATGGCGGAAGCAGAAGTATCGGGTGGAGCGCCCAAAACAAAGGCAACCTCGGAACTATGGTAAACTGGTAAATAAAAATGTGTCAGAATGCTGGTAGATAAATGGTGCGGGAGACTAACCGCCAAGCGCAGGCGGCCCGTTGGGCTGGGGCTGGGTGAACAAGTACCCAAAGGTGGGTACTCCGGAATTTGCGGCTGTGTTCATCCAGAATCGGCGTTGCGACTGGAAGTTCAGATCTCCGGCTGGGCAGAATTAGGTCAGAGTTGTTTAAAAAGTACATGCGAATGCCGCTGACCGATTGCTGCAGCGCGTTTGTATTCACTGCTCAGCCCGAAGGTTTCATTGCCAGTGTTGAAAGGCGAGCCTGCAGTGTAGTGAATAAATAGTAGTCGACAGATTCGCAATAGGTCCCAACCTAGAGCGGGAATATCAGGATACAGCTGCAACAAATTTAGAACGGAGCTCTGGAGAGTCGGCGGCGAAATGGAGGGAGAATACTGAGCGACAAATGACCCGAAGATTTCGTCGCTGGAATTAATGACTTGAGGGGTGAAAAATGTGCCTAGAAAGGCTTAGAACTTATAGGAAGGAACAAGACGTTGACCTCTCACCTTCATCTAAGGTTGTTCCGGCGATAAATGGCAACCGGGCGAAATGCCCGCGTTGGAACATAACGGAGGGCAGGCCAGGGATAATTCCCCCTGGCCCGTCGATAACCGGAGCCCATGGCGCTGCCTCAGTCGCCGCCGCCATAGCTGCCGAAAGGCCTTGGAATATTTCGGTTGTGTTTGCGTTGCGCAAACATGCGAAGGTTGATCCAGACGTCGCTCCGGAGGCACAGGATGCCACCCCACCGACAAAGTTCTGCCAGGTGGTCTCGCGGCGCTCAGGGGGAAATAGGGCAACGCTTGCCTGAGACCCAGACTCGAAGATCTGTACGAAAATCACGAAACGCCGCAGCGGGGATATTTTAACGTACGGCTGCTCTGGCGAAAGAAGTGATTGGCGAATTCAAGAATAGAATCGAGGTCATGATTGAGCCCGCACTCTGGCCAAAGACGGTGACCTATTCTCGAATTAGTTTCAGTGGACAAAATCCGGACGAGCACAAATACCTTGTGTTTGTCACCGCCGAAAACCCCAATATTTCGCTGGACCCATTCTAGGGCGGTGATCTGATCCTTGAGTCCCAAGTTCAGGGCGCCCATGTTGTTGGCTTCTTGTCCTTGCGGGAAGCCTAATGGCCCCAGACGGTAGTTGAAACTAACGTGGATCACAGGCGTTCCCTTGAACAGGATAAGTCCTAATCTTCGAACGCTCGAAAGGATCAACGTACACGAGCAACACTTTGAGCGACGATTCCGGTTCCATTGTCGGTCCCCGACCAACCCGCGTCAAATCCACCGCCGTATCTGGTCATTCCCTCAGTGCGTCGAGTGACCAGGGCTAAAAGTAATACTCACGTCCAGAACATCTAGCGCGCGCCATTATCTAAACACTCAGCTACTGCATCGACGAATTGAACACTCACCACAGGGAGTTTCGCCTTAGCGAGGGTCCCGGTAGGCCGTAAAACATTGATAGTCAAACAATCTTCCGATATTTCGCTGAGTGGAACATTCTAGCAATGGTTGTCATGGCAGAAGGTAGAGACCATAACAGGGGTCGCACCGTTTGCAGGCAGGCAGGTCTAAAGTTGCTGGCATCGAATGTCCCCGCCTCGAGACATGGCTTCAGCACAGGAGGGGCCAGGCGTAAACTTCCAAGAGGCGGTTCCGCGAAAGGAATACCTTGGGTAGATCGTGAGCTGCATTCAGTTCAGAATTGTTGCACGAACCCGCGAAAAGATCCTGCTGAAAGGTAGAAATATCGAGTCCAACGATGGTCGTTTGTCCCAGCTGGACCGTGGGCGCTGCACCAACGCAGACTAACTTCGCCAGGTACGGTAAAAGGCTGAGTAGGAGCAACATGAGTGGATTTGGACGCTCACCTGGCCTTGAAATAATATATACTCCTTCTCACAGGTGACAGTGGGCCACTTGCGGCCATCATATTTGGGTAGCCGTAACCGCAGAACCGAGATTGACACATACCTCGTTACATCATCCCCGCTTGATTTCAGCAATCTAGCGGAAAAATCTTGGGAAAAATGCGGCCTACTACTTGCGGCCTATCTTTCAAAAGCCATAAGGCTGGAGAGACCTTTTTCTTTGAAACTCCTCCAATGCATTCTCTCGAGCGTCGCGGGGACTGTTGATTGCGCGGTCCAGCAACTCCACCCGTCACCCCGGTGCCCATACCTGCCCCCATTGCGGGGTCTAAAATGTTCATATTTGCCCGTGCATACCATACCAGCGCGAATCGTCAGCGCACCGAGTTAGAATAAGTAGATAGGAACAAAAAGGCATCGAGACGACAGACTTCGCTGACACTGGTAGGTGGTCGCTCATTGTGATCGGCGAGTCCGGCGTAGGAGGTGGCGCGGCTAGGGCTGTTCACCGTACCGTATACGGCATACGGCCGTATAGTGACGGCCGGGATACGGGTGGTATCCCGGCCGAACCCGTACCGTACAGCCTGAGGCTTGGAAGCTGTACGGTACGGTACGGTGCCGTATTACGGCCGTATACGGCTTTACGGTTGTACCCTCAAGGAATGTGTTGAAATACCTTGGTACAAGGGGAGCATTGAAGTTGGAATTCATTTTTTTTTTTCCAAAATTCACCAATGCATCAACCGATGCTCTTGTACAAGCCCCAATGGTGTGCAAAGGCTCGAAAAAGGTCCAAGGACCAAGGCGATGGCCGGGCAGCAACCAAAAGCCGGTGCCAAGCGATGCGGTAGGAGTGCCGGCGGGTTCCTGACTGTTCCTGAAGTAGTCTCGTTCCCGACGTTATAGGGCAGTACCGCTCGCTGCGCTCGCGGGCAGTGGGCGGTATTTCTAACCGGAGCAATCGGACCACCGGAAAATGTTCCGAGGCAGTTTTTGATGAAAATATGATCGCGCGACACTGCCCTATAACGTCTGGTGCAAATCGATCAGTAAACTTGTGCTTGCGTCACACGGTGAGTCCTTCAGTACATAATAATGAATTCCTCTTCCACCATGCCTCATATTGCCACAGTACTTCGTACAAGCATTCATATGTGGCATATAAGCCGTGGCTAATTTTCCCCGTGATTTTTCAGGCCCTATTTAGGGCGTGATACATTTTCCACTCTGAACGCAAATCTTGCGTGTATGGACCCAAGAAATTATCTCTGGATTGGAATAGGCATCATGAATATTCTTAGGAGTTTATATATATGTGCCTATGTAGTTTCGAGCGGGCTGGAGAGCCTAGCTCAGCCTACAGAGGATATCTCTGTACCTGCACATTGCTAGTTGTTCAACTTTAACTGCTATACAAGGTTCAGAATAAGCCCAAACACTATAAATATACACCCTAAGTATTTATCATCCGTCCGAACGAATCAGTGTCCCTCATTTCTCTTGAACCATCAAATGTTTGTGTGTTTTCATGGAGAAAAACACGATTCTTTAGTGTTTCACGAGGTTAAAACTGTTTGCAGAGGACTCATAATATTTATTGATATCATATCTTTGTTTCTAACTCATCATTCATATTTATTCTCAGTCCAGAGTGTCTCAACGCTGAAGGGTTTCCTCGAAGACGCGCTGTGACATGTGTGACATGCATCACCAAGCACAAGTTTCTCGATCAAACTGCACCAGATCTTTACGGGGTGATGGCTGCTGTGGTTTTTTTGATTGATGTGCCCCAAATTTCGAACTCCGCCGAACCCCGTAAAGATCTGGAGCCGAGATTATTCCTGAAGGTGCTGGGAGCCGTTTAGGCGAGGTCTTGGCATCGGATGGACATTTCGGCTGATAGAAGAGCACCGGTTTTAGATCCCTTGCCGGACGATTGCTGCCTACAGCCGACATCAAGCCGTACGGCCGTATACAAACCGTATACGGGTCTGCCGGTACGGTTCTGTACGGTTGCAACCCGTCCCGCACCGTACCGTACAATCACCTCGAGCCCACCCATACGGTACGGGTACGGTGGCCGTATTTACGGCTTGGCTTACGGCCGTAAGACGGTTACGGCGAACAGCCCTAGGCGCGGCGTATAGCACGCGGTGCGTCTACGCCAGCGTGTGCGTACGTGTATCCACACAAAGAATAAAAATGAGAACGAAAAAAAGGAAAAAACAACACACCTTCAGCTTCATACCTCCTCATCCTTATTTAAGCAGCCTCGGTAACCGGTTTGAAGCGCCACATATTGCCACGTCCAAAATGGACAGGAAGAAAAGCACCGACGGCAGATGCGCGATACGGATCCCTGGGACGCTGGGCACAGATCCAGGGTGTCGGATCCAGGGTGCCATCGCAGCGCCACGGCGACCGCGAAGCCGCCAAAGACGGGAAGACGTACAGTATGGTCGACTCGTTGAGTGTAGAAGATGTCGTGGGACGTACCATCCCTCTTGCTAGGCATCCGGTTACTCACTCAGAGCCACTGGTGACTGCAATAAGCAATGTGCTCCGAGGGTCGACAAAGGCGATTCTGGCGAGGCGGAGTCCGTGACGGAACAAGGGCACTAAGGTATTTGGGGCTAGAGGGGCGAGCGTATGGAACACGGTCTTCATCCGACTGGCGCAGCAGAGCCCTGAGAGAGCTCTCTAGAGCGGGCATGGCTGGAGAATTGATGTATGGGCTGTGATGCGATCATAATGCTGTGCCGCAATTTCTGATCCAGTCCGGCAGCCTCAGTTCAACCTTCAAAACGAGATTCCTGATATCACAGTTGCTCTCGACAGTTTGGCAGCTCGATTTATTGATTAGTATTCTATCCCTCTAGAGAATAAAGGCGTAACAAGGACTTTGACAAACCCTCCAAGCGTTCAAGTTTCAACCTGAATAATTCTTTTGGAGGCCTATATTGAATCATGCAGCTCCTGCGAGAGCGATCTGTTCTCGTCCGTTACTGTTAGCACCTTTATCTTTCCGACCGGTGGAGTTCCGAGCTCGGCAGACTTCAGGGTAGCGACACTAGTCACTTGACAGTTGGAAAATGACGAGTGTAATCCACGGTCGGGCACAAGCTCGGAGCCTGGAGTCCAATACGCGGAGACTCATGCCGTTCGCAATGACCTCGATGGCCGGCCTCGAGAGGGATTCTAAGATACATGGTAACATTCGGGCCGAGATAAAATTGATTAAAAAAGAGCTAAAGAAAATGAGTTGGACATGGAACAATGAGCGACTTCACAATCAATCCTCGTGGAGTTTCTCCAACCGGAAGCTACATAAGGTTCTTTCCCAGGAGAGTGGCACTGGGGCATACACTGAGAAGAATCCTCGTCAACATTCTCGAGTCGATTTTGACAAAGTTAGAGCTGCCAGCTCAATCATCGGTGTCGCCCTATTAACTTTGATCCATCTCATTTCAGAAAGAAACAATGGGGTGCACATTTTAAGCCAACACTAATTCCAAACTACAGAAGAAGCCCAAAACAATTCAAAACACAAAAATCCATGCTGTCCCAGATCGGTCCTACAACAGTGTCCTTTTGAGGAGTATCCAAACGAGTGGACGAATAACTAAGCGGTGGGCGTTTTCTTGCAGTAGCCATCCGAGTTGGTGATGAAATCCACACTGCCATCAGGCTGGGTCTGCCCGCCGCAGTTGTCGGCAGAGCTGGCCGGCAGGCATTCCTTGAACAAGGCGCACGTAAGCTGAGTGCTTCCATCCTGCACAGACGATTTTTTAGCAATGTGTGGCTTCCTACACGAGGTTGTCGCGCACCTTTCCATTCACATCGTGGTAGGCTTGCATTGACGTTTAGTTTGAATTAAAAGGAACGAAACTTGACACATACTGTTGAAGAAGGTGCACTCGGGAACGGTGTCACACATGGCAATGCAATCTGTACAAAATTAAGAACTGGCTGAATACTAGGTTTGCTAGAGCAACCCACCTGCGACGGTGTCGACAAGACCATAGGTTTGATAGCTGTCATCCTGAGCCGCGCAAGTCAAGTTGTAGAAAGTCTGGGAGTATTCCGGAGGCGGGGGCGGCTGGTGAGGAGGAGGGGGCGGCGGGGGCTTCGGGCATTGGAGACAGAAGGGGAGGAGCTCCAAAATATCGCAGAAGAGCTTGAGGATATTCTTTATTAATATTCATTCCAGTTGAACCAAAACAAGCTTACCCCAGTCAGGATGCAAGAGATGCCTTGGGGATTGCCTTGGCCGTAATACCATCCGGGATTGTGGCCGACCTCCCACGGGGGAATAGGAGCGCCATAGAAGTTCGCGGCGGTGAGAGTAAGCGCGTCCGTAATGTCGCCGGCTGACGCGCCACTGGCGACGACGGCAAGAGTGGAGAAGAGAGTACTGAAGCGCATTTTGTCGAGGGAAGAGGACTGTGTTTGCGAGTCTGCAGGAGTAGACGCACAATTTTCAAAGCGTTCCGTCGTCTGCTTTATATGTTTTCTAAGCGCTGACCATGATCCTGTCAGACATTCCACCTGTCCGGCATCGACAATAAAACGACGCTGTCGGGAACCACAGGGCACGGGAAGTTTGACTGTACCGCGTGATTTACGACAAAACGAAAGTAAAATTGGCTGTCGTCTCTTCTGGCCGCAAAGCCGCTCGGCATGGACATTCAATTGTGAAGGTCGAGGTCAGGCCCAGACTTCATCCAAATTGATCCAACTGAATATCATGAAACATCCAGGTACAGAGGAAGCAATGCTTCGCAGTGATTGACACACCGCGCCCCACGGTGATAGAGCAGGTATAGCCGTTGGACGCGTACGTTCAATCGAGCACTCCTCCAGAAATCCACAGCGGACGGCTTAGCAGGGCGCGTTATTCGACCTTTGAAGCCACAGTATTCCCACAATACTTGTGGAAGAGGAGAGGGAAGAAAATAAAAAAGCCGTGAACATGGTGGCAGCTGGAATTGATTGATGCGAATCGCGAGCTTAAATACTTCTGATCGCCGAAAAAAATTGAACCCGTCACGATACCTCATTCGATGAGAGCTGGACGCGGAAGGACCACAGTCTGTGCCATTCAGGCCCCAACAACAATTAATCTAAGGGTCAAGGTTCCATCGCGTGGTGAGCTTGAAAAGAACAACAAGATGCCACCTAAACTCCTGCTGCTAATGGAGTTGTGGAAATAGCACAAAAGGCCCCATATACGCGCATCGGAAGGGACGTCATTGGTCGGTTGGACGCCTTGCGGGTATACTGTGCGGGGTATCTAGAGTCACGAAATAAAATATATCAGAAAATTCCGCCCAATGGGCGAGACCGCATTCGCGGCATCCCGGAGGAACACCGGCGCAAAGATGCTCGTTAAAGCAACCGGTGACTAAAAAACCGCATCGGGGGAGAGAAAATGGCGCGCCGGCCCGATCAGAGACCTCTTGTGATGCGATCATAATGTTGTGCCACAATCTCCGGCAGCCTCAATGGTTGAGTTCAATTCAACAGTTTGGCGACTGGGTTTACTCATTAGTCCTCCGTCCCTCGAGAGAGTAAAGTCGCAACAGGCACTTCAACAGAGCCTCCAGGTTTTCGATAATTCTTTTGGAGGCGGGACCCTATTGACGGACCCGTCAACGGCTGTACTCCATGATGGAAAATTGAAGGCTTCAACGGTTCAAGCGAAAGAAAAAAAAAAAGACTGAACCATGCGGTTCTCGCGGAAGCGATCGGTTCTCTGCTCTTTGACTGCCAGCCTCTTTATCTTTAACGACATGTGGAGTCCCGAGCTCGGTAGAGCACGCAAATCTTCAGGGTAGCAACACTGGTCACTTGAAAGTTGGAAAAGTGACGAGTCTGATTCACGGCCCGGCACGATCTCGGAGCTTAGGTTCAAATGCCCTTTGATTCAGGCCTTCCGCAATGACCTGGACGATCGGTCTCGGGACGGGTCCTAAGATACATTGTAACATTAATTATAAGGACGAGATAAAATTGATAGAAAAAGAGCTACAGAAAGTGGGTTGAATGTTGAACATTTAGCGACAATCAAGCCTCATGGAGTTTCTCGAACCGGAATTTACGGTTCTCTCCCAGAACAGTAAACGGAAGAGTAACACTAGGGCATATACAGCTCAACTATCGGTGTCGCCCTATTGACTTTGATCCATCTCAGCTTCACAAGGCATACAATGAGCTGCACATTTTGAAGTCATCACTAATCCCAAACTACAGAAGAATCCCAAAACAATTTAAAAAATCCATGCTGTCGCAGATCAGCCCTACAACAGTGTCCTTTTGAGGGGTATCAAAACGAGTGGACGAATAACTAAGTGGTGGGCGTTTTCTTGCAGTAACCATCCGAGTTGGTGATGAAATCCACACTGCCATCAGGCTGGGTCTGCCCTCCGCAGTTGTCGGCAGAGCTGGCCGGCAGGCATTCCTTGAACAAGGCGCACGTAAGCTGAGTGCTTCCATCCTGCACAGACGGTTTTTAGCAATGTGTGGCTTCCTACACGAGTCGTTCGCGCACCTTTCCATTCACATCGTGGTAGGCTTGCATTGACGTTTAGTTTGAATTAAAAGGAACGAAACTTGACACATACTGTTGAAGAAGGTGCACTCGGGAACGGTGTCACACATGGCAATGCAATCTGTACAAAATTAAGAACTGGCTGAATACTAGGTTTGCTAGAGCAACCCACCTGCGACGGTGTCGACAAGACCATAGGTTTGATAGCTGTCATCCTGAGCCGCGCAAGTCAAGTTATAGAAAGTCTGGGAGTATTCCGGAGGCGGGGGCGGCTGGTGAGGAGGAGGGGGCGGCGGGGGCTTCGGGCATTGGAGACAGAAGGGGAGGAGCTCCAAAATATCGCAGAACAGCTTGAGGATACTCCTTATTAATATTGGTCGCAGTTGAAATGAAACATACTTACCCCAGTCAAGATGCAAGAGATACCCAGGGGGGGAGTGCCTTGGCCGTAGTACCATCCGGGATTGTGGCCGACCTCCCACGGGGGAATAGGAGCGCCATAGAAGTTCGCGGCGGTGAGAGTAAGCGCGTCCGTAATGTCGCCGGCTGACGCGCCACTGGCGACGACGGCAAGAGTGGAGAAGAGAGTACTGAAGCGCATTTTGTCGAGGGAAGAGGACTGTGTTTGCGAGTCTGCAGGAGTAGACGCACAATTTTCAAAGCGTTCCGTCCTTTCCTTTATATCTTTTACAAGCGCTGACCATGATCCTGTCAGACATTCCGCCTGTCCGGCAGCGACAATACAACGACGCTGTCGGGAACCACAGGGCACGGGAAGTTTGACTGTACCGCGCGAATTACGGCAAAACGAAGTAAAATTGGCTGCTGTCCCTCCTGGCCGCAAAGCCGCTCGGCATGGACATTCAATTGTGAAGGTCGATGTCGCGCCCAGACTTCATCCAAATTGATCCAACTGAATATCATGAAACATCCAGGTACAGAGGAAGCAACGCTTCGCAGTGATTGATGCTCCACACCGCACGGTGACAGAGCAGGTCTAACCGTTGGACGCGTACGTGCATTCGAGGACTCCTCGAGAAATCCACAGCGGACAGCTTGGTAGTGCGCATAATTCGACTTTTGAAGCAACAGTATTCCCACAATACTTGTGGAAGAGGAGAGGGAAGAAAATAAAAAAGCCGTGAAGATGACAGTGGCAGCTACAATTGATTGATGCGATTCCCCAGCTTGAATGCTGCTGATCGCCGAAAAAAATTGAACCCGTCACGGTACCTCATTCGATGAGAGCTGGACGCGGAAGGACCACAGTCTGTGCCATTCAGGCCCCAACAGCAATTAATCTAAGGGTCAAGGTTCCATCGCGCGGTGAGCATGAGAAACGCAACAAAGAACGAGCTGCCAAGCTGAACACCCTTCAAAGTGTTTTTTTATACTGGTAGATGGAAATTTGTTAAAAGTCTATCCGCGTCAGAGGAGATGCTGCACTCACCGAATACTTGGATGTGGCCTCCATGTGCGCGAATCTGAACGGATATATCATCAGTCAATCGGCCAACAGTCGGCGTCTCGCGGGTATATTGGGTGGGGTGTACATACAGTAATCACGAAATGAAATATTGACGAGCGACACCACATTCGTGACATCTCGTAGGAGCACCAGATTCGATAAAGAATGTCTCAAGTCCTTTAAGAGTGTATACTTCGACTTACTAGGTCAGGTGGAGATGAAGAAGGAATTACGATGAGTGGCATGTGACTCCGACATGCTGGACTCACTCTTCGGAAAATTTCCCAAGAACGTTCCATCGCGTGGTAGCATGAAAAGAACAAAATGCCACCTAAACTCCAAATGCTGCCAATGGAGATGGCTGTGGAAATAACACAAAAGGCCCATGTACGCGCATCGTAAGGGACGTCACAATTCAATTGAACGTGGGGAAAATCTCGGTCGGTTGGACGCCTTGCGGGTATATTGTGCGGGGTATCTAGAGTCACGAAATAAAATACATTAGAAAATTCCTCCGTCCGATGGGCGACACCGCATTCGTCGCATCCCGCAGGAGCACCGACGCAAACACGCTCGCTAAACAATCAAGTTGCATTAAAAAACGCATTAAACGCGAAGAATCAAAGGCGCACCGATCTTCTTCGCCTTGGCCTCCGGGTCGGCCGACGACTGGCACACAAAGTGTAGAAACGCAGTCACGGATATCCACACCTGACGCATCGGTGATCAGCACAGGGTATGAGTTGGGGGCGGGAGTTGACCCACGTTCACAGCGGCCGGCGGGAACGCATCGAGCATCTCGAACGCCTCGTCACGGCTCGTCATCTCCACGCACTGCGCGTGTAGCGCGACGGGGACGATCGGTTCCGTCAGCGAATCCAGCAGTCGGAGAAGTGTCTCCCCAAATGCAATCGGCTTGCTCTCATCTTTCGCATCGGGCGAAAACGGGAACTCTGCTCCAGTGTCCAAGCACTGGCGATATAGCATTAGGAGCCAAGATGACTGAAAAATAAGCGCAACACACCTCGCGTATGACATCGACCATCGTCTCGTCGGGCGCGGTCGACACGAACACAGTGTCCTGCACCGTTCAGTAGATACACAGCCGTGCCCGTATGCAGAAAATGCGCTTACAAGGATGATATCCGGGCCCATTAGCCAGTTCACCAGTCGCATTATCTCGCGAGGCGCATTGATCGCGCGGTCCTCCGCCAGCAGGTCAGTAGCGGCCCCCAACGTCCGTACGGGCCCCGGCAACCGCGTCAACCGCGACAGTGAGTTCGCAAAGCACGTCGGGACTGTCCGACAACTTCAGTGACACGCGCAGACGCCGAAACGGAACACACACCGTATTCGGCGTTGACGGCGACGAAGTGGTCTTTCCCCATAACCGTGTGCAGGATTAGCGTGCACTCTAGCTCCTTGAGGCCGACGTTCAGCCGCGCGGCAGCGCCGTTGTCGATGGACGCCGTCAGCGTCATATACATCAGCTCGTCTGGAAGGAGCAGCGCCTGCAATCGACAAGTGAGTGTTCGATACCATGTGTTCTTCGTTTATGAGACGCACCGTCATGGGTTCCACTTTCAACCAATCGGGATCTACGTACGTACCGCACCGTCAACAAGTTGGTCTGAAGCCCAACCACGCGCACTCACGGAGGGCGGACTCCCCATCAACCGGCACCAGGCGATATGCGCACGGGACCTATGTATACTTTAACCACGTCTCAGGCGGTCCAAGAAAAGACCCACCTTGCCAACATTCCGGATACCCACCCGCCGGCTCACGGCCTTCCCATACCTGCCCCCCAAAGATGTCAAGTCTCGCATGCATCCACACACGATGGTTGACTCACGAAACCGTCCCGAGCCCCACAGCGGGGTCCAGAATCTTTAGATTAACCCTTGCATTAGTGTCCTCATGCGCGTCCTCCAGCCCATGCAGCTGTGCGTAAAACCGCACCGCCGCCGCATCCGCCGCCGCGCGGTTGAATATATCCACCTACATATGTGCGCGCTGCGTTAGCGCACCGAGTTGGAATACTGCAAGGAACAAGAACGCACCGAGACGACAAACTCTGCAGACACGGGCCGGTGGTCGCTCATCGTGATCTGCGGATGCCCCGCGTAGCTCAGTTGTTCGATGTGCGCAGCGGCGGAGGCGGCATACAGCACGCGGTCCGTCCATGCTGGCCGTCGTCTGCGCGTTTGTATATTGTTCAGCCCCGCAAAAGAGAAGAAGAGAACGGAAGAAAGGAAGAACGAACGCACTTCAAATCATACCCAAGATCATCTTTGAACAGCCCTTGGTTGAAGCGGTACGTCCTATACCCCCCGGCGGTCTCTTGTCAGCAAGACTCGCACAGCACAGAAGCGGAAGACCACCCACGGTAGATGCGTAATCCGACCTTCGTCAAACATGTCGAACGCCTTGCCCGCCCGCATGGAGGTTTTAAGCTATGTGCGTTCGTCGTTCGTTCAAGAAGATTACGGAGAAGGAAAGCTGAAACGCACCTGATCATACGGCAACAACGCCTCGAACCGCCTGTTCGACCCCTCTTCCTCAAGCGCCTCCCCGAGCACAACCCGTACATCCGCATCCGGCACGTCGATCCGGTAGTTCAGATCTACCTCACCGAAATCAGCTCTCTGTCTCTTATACTCGAAGCAACGAAGCGCGTACCTCCCTGTGGACCGCGTCAGTATCTCCCTTCTCTTTGGTCAAAATGCGGAAGAATAAAAAGACTCACCATCCAGAACAGCACATCGCTCTCAAATATATTGCACGTCGTCGCGACCGGCACTGCGCTAATGCCGCTCCCCTGCACCACCGCCGCCCCACCTGCCCCAACCCCGACGTCGAACCTCAACTTCCGCGCAAGCTCGTGGAAGTCTGCGTTTCGTCGCTCAACCATCTCGTCGAACGCCGCAAGGTGCGCGTTCACGAAGGTCAGCACTGTGCCTGCGTTGGGGTTCGCGCTTTCTGCGTCTGTGTTTGATTCCGAGTTGGCGGGCGTGTTTCCGGCGACGGCTTCGCCAGGCGGCGTGAACACGACTCGGACAGCCGTGCCGCCCTTGTTGCCCTACCCACATGAATCAATTCATTTGCAGCGCACCGCGCAGGGGAAAAAAAGGAACGCACCATGAGCCCCATGATCCCCGTCCCCGCCGCGCACGTCCGTACCTCCCCGAAGCACAGACGCAGCGTCTTTTTGACAAGCACAATAATTAACATGCCGACGAGCTGCTTCGATGCGAGCTGGCGAGGGAAAGAAAAGGAAGAAAACATTAGCAAGGTTGGAACTAACTTGATCGCAGAGTCGAAAGGCCATCCGAACGAGAACAACAATAAAAAGGGCGGCAAATCAGGCACCCACCTTCTCGTACATCGCCGCCCTCTCCCCAAGCGCAGCAAACACAGCAGCACTCCACGCGTCTTCGCGCGCGGCACTGCTTGCGTAGAGCAGCGCCTCGGCCGAGAGGTCGAGCTCCTGGAAGCCGAGCACGAGCAGGTCTGGGCCGGTGTTGATGTTGATATCTGCACCGGCGTCAACGGGAGCAATGCCCTTCTCGGCGGGCGCCGAGTCGATGGACTTACTCTCGGCCTTCTCGGCGGGCACACCCCCGGCCATCTCGGCAGGCGCATTCTCGAACGGGTCGGCCGGCACGGAAAACGGCGACACGTCCGCCAGTGGTGGGATGAACGCCTCCGGTGCCAGTGGCGCGCTGGTCCCGAGCCAGGAAGAGAGGTCCTGTGAAGGCAGGTTGCCGTTCACATTGAACGTCCCGATACGTACCCTATTCAACAAACCACATTAAATATAGAAATGAGGAAAAGCAAGGAGGCAAACGCACCGGAGGCGATGCGTCCCGCGCGAGCACGTCTCGCGTACGCGCGCCCGGATCCAGTGATCGCGGATGCGCACGACGTCAGAGAGGTCGTCGCCCGCGTCGCCGGCGAACGCCGTGGAGAGGCGTGTGTGCAGTGGCGTGCGCGCGACGCGCAGGTCCTGTGGTGAGAACACTAGCATAGCATGTGAGGGACACTAAAGACGAAGACGCGAAAAAAAAAACGCACAGGCGGGCAGGGGCGCGCGCCGCGCGGTGTACGGCGCGAGCCACGAAAAGGTAGTTAGGGCCGGGACGGACGTGGGGGGCGCGTCTGCGTCTGTCAGCACGCTGTAATAAACACAAGGAGGAATGGGTCACACCCGCGAGGTCTTTAAGCCGCTTGCACTCGGCCAACACGGCGCGCAGGGCCTCGACGTGCTGCGTGCACAGAGTGAGAGGGGCCACGGCGGCGATCTCGCCCTGAGTGATAGTCAGGCTGAGGAGGCCTTCGAGAAGCGTAAGTCGTGTGCATGCGGAGCCAAAATGATTACACACCTGGGGACGCCTGAGACGCCCGGCGCAGGTCCAGGGTCTCGCGGCGGACCTGCGCCATAGTAATCGTGAATTCTCCAAAGACGGGGATGACGCGCAGGATGTCCGACTGCTCGAATGCGCGCTCAGCAGGCTTGGATTTGAGGATGAACACGCTGTCGCGGGGATTATTCGCGGATTTGGAGGGGTATCAAGGACATTGTACGTACCTTCCCTCTTCCTGTGTATCCGGGCCCTCATTGTGAGAGACTACAACAAGAATGCGCTTGTTCCGAGGGTCGTCTAGCTGGCTTGGCGATTCTGGGGACGGATCAGGGGTACTGGGGTCCTTTGTGGCCGGGAGAACGAGCCCTTCCAGCACGGCCTTGACTTCATCGGAAGGGCGCAGCAGGGCTCTGATAGAGCTCTCCAGAGCGGCCATGGGAGGAATCGATGGTGGAGACGTGAACTGACGGCTGAGTGGTGGTGACGGAGAGTGATGTGATGCTGTGCTGCGATTTCTGATCCGGTTCGGCCGTACACAGTTAAACCATAGATCGGTTAGTGCAGCTTTACCACAAGAGAGATAATTGTACAGGAATTTCTCAATAGTTTGTTTCCTTCAAGGTGCAATTCACTAGCATCGCGAACAATTGTCGAGGGACTACGGTATGCATATTTTCCGATCAAAAAAGGCGATCATCATATTTATTGTAGCAGCCTTGCCCCAGGCCAGAGATTCCATTCAGTTGCAATGTTTTTTTAAAAAACGGTTACAGGATCACAGTTCGCCTAAAGTTGAACTTCAACTTGAATTTTCAACATTTAACACGTGACGAGCTGGACTCGGAAATTGCGAGTCGGAATCCTCCTCTGAGAGTCCTCTCCCAACTCTTAGCTTGATTACTGCCCTAATTCGTTTATCTGATGAACTCTAGATCGTCTTCGAAGGATTTTGTGCCGGGCACGAGCACACAAAGGATATTTTTAGCCATGGCTCAAGGCGGTGCAACAGCTCTGCGGGCGCCTATAACGGACGCTCTCTCTCTCAGTCTCTGTCTGCGATCATTCATTTTTCACTGGTGACCGCACACCGAATCATTCCCTGGTTTTTGCAGGCTGTTATGCCGATCTTTTCTAGTTGTACTGGATTCCACATCCACGACGGGACTTTCTACGAAGTTTCGGGCGATGTCAATCTTCTGCCGACCCACCAGCAGCTGGTGATTGGAGACGGCCACCGAGCCCACGCTGGTGTATATTGGACACAGGCAGGTCCCGCAACCGGCTCAACAGTGCCTCAGCTCCAGGATGGCTGGACTGAAGGATCCCGCGAACCATCATCAGGTGCTGCGAGAAGTGTCCGTCGGATGGCAGCGCCGGTGGTCCCGTACGGTGCGTCTCGAGAATGATTGAGACTGATATGTAACTCATACCCTCATAGATGCTTTTCGCCCACGTCTTTTACTGAGGGGTTCTTCCGATTTTGAAGCAACCTCCAACGCCATAACCCTCTTATCCGGAGGATCCAATGTCGATCGCGTCATACAATCGATACCTGACGGGAATCAGCCTTCCGTCTCATCGTCGATATCTCTCCCTTCCATTAGCTCGTGGTTCCCTTCATCCAATCATCCTCTCGACTATCAGCACTCTGAACCTCGAGCGGACCGACACAATTTTGCGACGGAGCCGCATCAGAACTACCCCATGTTCCATCCACAAGATGGGCCCTTTCACTATTCGCTTCCGCACGTTGAACCGTCCCCCGATATCCATGATTCCCAAACCAATAACTTGGCGCCATATGCGGATCGTGTCCAAGCCGACCCTGGGCCATCCATTCACGGAGGAACATTCATAACTGCGCAGAATGTCAACAACGATTACCGCCGCGGGAAAATCGGAATAGATATTCTACATCGCGGCGTTGCTCTGGAGGCACTTCACGACTCCGCGGACAGCTTCCCGCAGCCGAAATGCCATCCAGAGACGCGTGAAAAGATGCTCGATGATTTGTGGGAATACGCGACGGGCACCGAGCCTCGCGATAAAATTCTATGGCTGTATGGTCCTGCCGGAGCAGGAAAGTCCGCAATTATGTGGAGCCTGTGTGAGAGATTGGAGGATGCAGGGCGTCTCGGAGGCACTTTCTTTTTTAAACGCGCGCATCCGACCCGCGGGAATGCAAGAGCCCTATTTTCCACCATTGCTTATCGCCTTGCACTCCGTGTTCCATGGTTGAAAGGCCCAATCTCTGAGGCGGTGGAAAATGACCCTTCCCTTGTCGGTAGCACACCAGAAATTCAGCTCCAGAAGCTAATTCTGGGGCCGTGCAGCTCCCCAGGGAATCATGACCCTGAGATAATCATCATTGACGGGCTGGATGAGTGCGAAGGGCACCAAATGCAGCAAGATATATTACGCATCCTCGGGAAATGCGTTCCACTGAATCACAGGTCTCTTCGAATTCTCATTGCAAGCAGGCCAGAAGCACACATCACCGAGATGATTTCAATTTCTGGTGGCTACGAGGCTCTAGATGTCGAGCAGTCATTCGCGGACGTTCAAAAATATTTGTTGGATGAGTTCTCCAAGATTCATCAGGCTCATCAAAGAACTATGGAACATATTCCGCGTCCATGGCCATCAGAAGACGAAGTTGAAACTTTGGTCCGCCGCTCATCTGGCCATTTTATTTATGCTACGACAATCATCAAGTTCATTGATGATCCAAATTTTAGGCCAACAGAACGCCTAGCAGCCGTCGTTAGAAACCACACCAAAGCCGACTTGGACTAGCCTTTTGGTGCCCTCGACGGTCTCTATACTCAGATTCTTAATACGGCCCCAAGGAAAACTCAACTTTTCAACATCCTGTGTGTTATCACCTACTTTCCTGATCTCTTGCCCGCCCGCTATATTGACCAGCTTCTTGAATTGGAAGCAGGCGAAACAGTCCTAGCCTTGCGTTGCCTCCTTTCCCTGCTAAAGAATCTGGAAAAATTAAACCGGGATGATAACCCTTGGTTCACACTCGGATGGGAACATGCATCATTTGGGGACTTCCTTTGCGATTCAACGCGAGCAGGGAAATTCTATGTTGGCAGCCACGAAAGCCGTATGGATCTTGCTCGATCTATACTGAAGACCCTTTCATCTGCAGTTTTGTGTGCTACTGCTGCCTGGTGCGTAGTAAATATGATGTGCACGCAATCTTGTATTCACAACCATTTGCAGGGATATCAGTTCGCATTGGATTGGATTTTTTGCCTCGTCAATACCACCCTCTGCAGAACTTCTACCCCTTATTCGACAGATCAACCCAGTTTTTATCCTGGTCACTACAACTAGCTTAGAGCAAATTATCAACTGGTTCAAGGTGGGTGCATAGCACTTCGCACTGCAGGTTCTCATGCATATTTAGGAAATCCGCCCGGTCCCAGCTGATTTACAGCTAGTTGCGGAACTTAGGGCGCGGCCCAATTTTTTTTTTTTATAGATGTTTCGGATATTTCAGCTCTACTGAGTTCAGTTCTTCACCGATTCCCTTGAAACTATGACCAATGGATTTGCCTTGCGATTCCGGAGGGAGTGACGTTCGAAAATACGTTAGAAGCGTGGGAATTGCCTTTTTCGGCAAATTGTGAGGCATCTTCTCCTATCAGCTCTAGCATTAAATATACTGATCCGATTGACTTAGTTTTTGGATATATCATACTTACATGCATTACCTAGGATGTGTCGTGCCCAGATAAGGATTAAAATGTTTTGTTCACATCTGGCACGGGACTTAAAACTGATTGAAATTGAATACTGTAATGCTTTTGAATAATGAGGTATTTTGACGATCTGGGCATGACACATCCTAGGTAATGCATGTAAGTATGATATATCCAAAGACTAAGTCAATCGGATCAGTATATTTAATGCTAGAGCTGATAGGAGAAGATGCCTCACAATTTGCCGAAAAAGGCAATTCCCACGCTTCTAACGTATTTTCGAACGTCACTCCCTCCGGAATCGCAAGGCAAATCCATTGGTCATAGTTTCAAGGGAATCGGTGAAGAACTGAGCTCCGTAGAGCTGAAATATCCGAAACATCTATAAAAATAAAAAAAATGGGCCGCGCCCTAAGTTCCGCAACTAGCTGTAATAGTGCTCTGGGAAGACTACATTTTCCTGGATAGATTTCAACATTGTGTACATCTGCTTAACCCACCACGTTATTGCCTGGATCCTCCTCATGATGCCGAGACTATCCAGAGGTATGAAGAAGCCTTATCAAAATCACCGGGGCTTCTTCGCATTGTCCATGCGACTCGCATACTGGATTCTAGTTCAATTTTCGTCCTTAAATCTGCATTGGATATTTCATGGGATGAGATCAGGGCAATCATATGTCCCCTCAGAGATGTCGTTGGAAATGATCATGAAAACCTCCGGACGCTGTGCGGATTCATTGGACATAAAACACAGGGCTTCGACTGCGCAATCGAGCACAAAGATATGGCACCTCGGTGCATCCAACTACTGCAGGATGTTGATTGGGATAAAGTGCCCTTGGATTCGTGGAATTGGTGAGCTCAAGGAATCTTAAATCTAGTTGGAAAACCCTCACAAGTTGTAGGTGGCACGCGACGTCTTGGACGCTCTTGAGATGGCTGACCCCGCCAAGCGGGCCCCCCTAATACTTCGGCAAGTAATTCGTGAATTTGTGCCTCCATCTGGCTGTGCACTCATTGTGATACGGTGCGGTCGATGTTGAATCCGGTTGATATTTGCAATGTTATCCAATGGCTCAAGGTGGGCTGAACCTTACTTGGTTGTGGATTGATCTAAGGAGTCCCAGACTTTCATAGACCATCCACCGGATGTATTTAACTTTGAGAGGGGTACTTCATGGAGCTTTATCATTGAATCAGAGGCTTTTATGTTTATTCCAAGTTTAAGTCAGACATAGAGGACCAGAACCAAGCCTATCCGTCCAATGACTCGTTCGATTGTATACCGCATTTGATGTGTCTATCTCAAGAGGAAAATCTTGAGGATGGCAAGGAGGAGGAAGGGATTGTTTTCACAGTCCCGGCGATTGATGTATCTGACTCTATTTAATTTCTGTCGCATTTCACATATGTTTGTAGTACTGATTGCACCGGAGGCCGCTGCAGAATACAATTGTTCTCGCGAAAAAAGTCTGCTACCTTGGAATGTGGTTTGAAATGGGTTCTAAACTCATCTGGAAGGAACAGTACAAGATCAAAGCCAAAAAAGCGCGCACCATTGCAAATGTAATCCTGGGACTCGACTGGTTTTTTGGTACACTCCCGCCTGGGATGCCCGAACACTCTACATGGCCCATGTAGATCCTTACCTCACTGCTGGGTACGAAATATGCCTGGATGTTGACTTGAAAAGTCTCAAGATACTTGAAAAAGTGCAACTCCTGTTTCTGCACCGCATGCTTGGCCTCGGCTCGTTCCAAGAGTGCTGTCTTGTTCTCAGAGACAGGAATCTCAGATCTGGCCTATCAAGTACCGACGAATCTACTTTTCTCTGAAAAATCTGTGCTACCAGTTGGAGTTAGACCACAAACGGCCAGCTTGGAATGCATTGCAAGCCTCCTTGACCCTGGCCCACGCCCAGAAGATCTCCTGGGTCAATGACCTCCGAATTGTTCTCTCTCAGCTTCACATCCAAGTGGAGTTTGACATCTCATTGGAGCCTACAGTGGAATATGTGAAAACAATCATGGAGAACGTCAAATTTTCGGATCAACACTGAAATCAAATCTTCTTCATGTGTATGAGACCTCCTCATCGGTCGGCTGGAAATGGACAAGGACAGCAATAAGACAATCAACCCTTGATTTCCGATACTACCTCCGAGTCAAGACATCAGAACATCAGCGTGCGCTCACGCGAATGATCTTATCAGGCCCTCGCAATCGAGCAGCGGCGAAGATGGAAGGAATGAGGCAAGAAAATTGACCCACAGGAATGGCATATATGCCATCTCTGTTACATCTATGTTGAAGACCCTGCACATGCAATGTTCCAATGCCAACATGCAGAACACCTGCCAATCCGCAAGGCCTTCCTCACAAAATTATACACTGAATTACCTGAACTTGAGGACACACTGGACCCCACAAGTTTTTTGTGATATTCTGCCTCGAAGGGAGAACACCCCTCTCCTTGCAAAAATTTGCCTACGATGTGTTGAAAATCTTCGATGCTACACCCATGCTCTGTATGCATACACCCGTGCCCAGTGACATGCGACAGCTTTTGTGAACTTGTGGACTCTGGGGATTTACACCTGGGAGGAGAGAACTCTTCCTGCATACCAGCATATTCAGCTGGTGGTCAGGTCCCACAGGGTTTTAACTGAGTGTCCTGTGATACAAGTGGCCGACCAGTCCGCAGAATGCCAGCATCTTGCATGCTCTAACCCCTGGAATCAATGTGTGCTTGGTTAGTATCTTGTAGATTTCTGTGAGGATAGCCACCCTTACAGTACTACACATATGCTTTTCATAGACTCATTGTTCATGTTGTAGACTTGACAAGTATAATATACCCCCCCCCCCCACCAATTGTGGGATAATTTAGCCCTGTGCTCGAAATGCTCCCCAGGTTCGGAATTAGTCTTTTTCCTGCAGGTGCATCTTTGTGGAATCATCACAACTAAAATTTTGTAGAAGGAATGACTCAGCTCATGTAAGGGGTGGTTGGAAATTGAACCGTGGAAAAGTGTGGAAGTGCGAAAATGGTTACTTACAGGTTCACTGTGTCATCATTCATGACCTTCGAGCCACACAAAGACTGGCCCTCCCTAGAGCCTTCCTAAGAACGTGATTTCGATCTACGCAGTAGCTTTAATTTATTCCTGACAGTCTTCGAGTAATTTCGGCCTGCACTGCCTAGAAATGTTCCTCTCTCTCTATGCTGTTACCATTGATTTAATCCAACGAGAGGTCGCAGAGGTGAATACATCTGCAATAGAAATAATAATGCCTTCCAATGTTTCCATAATTGGCAGGCAGACTTATCATGTTCCCGATGTTACATATTTCAAAACCTTCATGCTTGCCAGTGTACTCAGCATTTGAGACATTACTTTGTCGGGCCATACAGAAAGGAAAGCCCAGCACGATTTTAAGATAAGCACCTGAGTCGAACGGCATTTCCGAATCCGAAAAAGGCTGCCGTGAGTGACCGTGGGAACATGCATATGATGCCATCAGTACACAGCGCCACACATTGATCTCAACTTTATTTCCTCACACCACCTCCGCATCTTTCGAAATTCATCCCGGCACAGGATTATCGCGTCAACGCTTCTGTGCACCTCGCTAATAGCGCGCGGAGGGTGTAGCAACAAAGTGAGAGAGAGAAAAAAAAAAAAATCTAGCACCGATGATGCAGCAACATCTCAAACATGGATGGGGTGAGAGCCTAGGGCTCACTGCCGAGGGCGAGCCCCCCTGCCGCAGCACAAACCCCAGACTCCCGAGCGGGGAATGCCTGTGACAAGCCAGCCGTCAGAGCAAGTTACACCACCCAGAGACGGCTGTCACAGCATTCGCCACTAATTAGTAGTGAATAAAATAGGAGAAAATAAAATATACTTGAAGGGATGGTGGGTGGGTCGAAAATTTCCAGAAAGAGGCGCGCATTCCTTCCCGCGCGCGCTGCGATCCTGGAGTCGTCGAGAGGTCGAGAGAGAAAAGATCGCATCATCACTTGCCGAGATCATCTGACTCGGCAAGATCAGACGCAACTACCCGCTTGCCGTTTTAACGAGGCATAACTTGATCTTGTAGTGCAGCTCGTGCCTCGCAGCACTTGAGCTCAAGTCGCCACTTCCTTGGGAGTAAGCAGCTAAAAATTCGGAATTTCGAGCAAATCGGATTACTTCGGAGTCATCTTAGCTGCGGCCGCTTGCTCACGCGCTCTTTGCCACTAGTAGCAGGCGGGCCTGGCCAGGGAGACCCGCGCAAAACGCCATGGTACACGTACGTCTTGAGCACAGCACCGTGTTTTAGACGGGCCCGGAACTTGGGTTGATTTAATGATTAATGCGTCGAAGCCGCTGGCAGGGCCGGCGAATGTATCAGTCGCCATGCGGAGAAAAGCATGGAGCGGCGGAGTCGAAGGTTTCTGTCAACGGTTAGACTTAAGGGTAGGGTAGGGTCGTAGTTTATCTGTCGCGCTCGCTCGTAGCAACCACTCTGATGTGCCCTCGGCGGAGATATTCAGGCCTCCTCTAAATTTCAACCACTTCACCAAAAATTCAACCAAAAATTCAACAGCCCACAAGCCGTAGAATCTACTGGAACAACAACACGTCGCGTGCCCGCTTAGCGACGTTTGCGGGGCTTCTCCACACTCGCTCCGAATTCGAATTCGAAGCGCGGGTGTCCGGGGTCCCCGGCGCTCACACGACCCTGTGCATAGCCCAATCTAGACCGAGAGCCACCACCGCTCCAGCGAGCTCTGGCCGTCGCGACGTCGCCAGCGCTGCCTGGCCCAGGCGTGAAAGGCCCTTCACGAAGACAAAGCTAACGACAAGGACGACCCGGTTTGTTCCTAGACAAAAGAGAAGCCGCGGATGTAAATATTGGGTCTTTGGCGGTTGCGATTGTCTTTATTGTATCAGTGTGTATCCGTGCTTTGGCTCCGCACCTATAAATTACCTGACACCGGCTCTCCATTGCACCACCACCCCACTACAGCCAACCAACCAACGACCGTCCACCCACCCTTGTTTCGTTCTCGTTCCTCTCTCACGACCCCCCACCCCTACGTACCATGACCCGCACCTCCCGCTCCGCGTCGCTGCGCTCTGTGCTCAAGGACCGCTCCGAGAGCAAGACGGGCCTCAACAACGCGCTGCGCAAGAACGGCGGCGGCGCGCACAACTGGGGCAGCCTCGAGCACGAGGTATGTCTCCCTTCCCTCCGCATCCCCTCCCTCACCTTTCTTTGTCTTCTTGCTCTTATACCTGCACACTACTGACGCTCGCACCCACTAGCGTGACCTCGAGTTCGCCGGGATCGACGACGGGCAGCAGGAGCTCGACGAGCAGCTCGACGACGATTCCGAGAACGATAGCCATAGCGCGCATTCGGACGAGGGTGCGTTCCCTCTCCATTCATTCATGTTTTAGCCCCTGACTGACTTTGCGTGTCCCGCAGTGACAGCGCCGTACAAGAAGCCCAGCTCTCCTGTGCTCGAGCGCTCCGAGGAGGAACTCGCCACCGCGCGCAAGATCCGCATGAATGCATTCAAGGGCGAAGGTGCGTCTCTTTCCTTTTTCCTGTTCCCCTTCCAAAGTGTTGAGACCCTTCTTCCGCAGGCATCGACCTCGCGGCTATCGCGCGCACCTCCGCTGCCGTCTCCTCCTCGCCCCCCAGCGTGCGTCTCTCCCCTCCCTTTCATATGTCTAAGCGCTGACTGTCGTCTCTGTGCAGTCCGTCGACTCCGTCTAATAGCACTATAATTGCCCGCCACGAACCAATAAATTCACGAGACAATACCCCCCAGAACTCAATCCTGTTATCGTATCGCAATTCAATGTACAGTAGCTGCAGTTGTCTAACGTCGTAGTAAACCAAGAACGAAATATAAATGTATTATCTTGCCTCCTCTTTCCAGTCCACTCCTGTGAGCTATTCGACCATCTTAGCAACATCCATCCCAGTCGTAAGAAAGGTCGTGTGCGCACTCCCCGAGTCGAGGACCCGCAGAACCCGCACAGAACCTTCTCGAATCTCGCTCCCAGACGTTGGGGCGTCACGCGATTGGTGGCGCCCCACATCCCCATCAGGCGTAGAATGATGTGCGACAGGCGCGATCAAATGCGGGGAAAGGGCACATGATGCGGGGTAAACGTCAGGCCGCAGCACGGCGTTTAGAGTTTCATCAATTTAGGCAGGTAGGACCCCGGCGATTCGCGAGGCGGGATTCTGAGGCTGAGCAGGGCTAGGCGGCCTCGAGGCACCGTGGAGAAAGGACGAAGCAAGGTGTATCTAGCAAGAAAATTAACGGAACAAAAATAATAGTGTCCGAGGCGGACTCGTCGCGGATTGGATGCTTGCTAAATGCGACGCGCCGGCTCCTCCTCTCGCGGTCGTGTGACTGTGCTATGTCCGCGAATCGCGATCTGATTCTTGGCCTGCTGCCAGGGCTTGTGCGAGAGCTAAAATTGTGCTGCCTTTTCAGGCCCTTCCCCAAGTTGCAGTGGTACGACTGGTCGGTAATCTCGGTCCCGCCGTACTCCATCTTAGACCTATTTCATACTCGGCCTGCTCGCGTCCGAGTCAGGGGCCGTGGAACATGCTCGGAGGCAACGCTCGGATGCCGCCATCGCGTAAGATGCCTACACTGTATTTTTAAGCCCATCCAATCAGACAGAGATGCACGAACAATGGAATCGACGAAAGGCATGGCAGGGTGAGAGAAACGTACTCGTTCTGAAAGTGATAATAATATGCAGCGCTGGCTTTTGACGGGAACATATGTGCGAATTTGAATTTATTATATTGAGCCCACACAATCAGGGCTGGCTTGACGCGCCGGCGAGCGCCGAGAAGCCCCGGGTATGCATCGCGATTATGATTGGGATATGTGTAAGTATTGCGCCATACCGGTGCGTACTAGATTCAGGATGAATGAATGAGCAAGCGACTAGCTTAACTTGCTCTGACGGTACGCTGATGTCCGTGACCAAGATCTGGCGGCGTTCTGGTTACTGGTATCGGTATCAGGTTTCTGATAGATAAGTCTCAGCAATCTCAATCCCAAGCCAAAGAGAAGGACAGATCCAGATAAGTTAATCACAGAAAGGGGAGGGTGTTTGAGCGGCGGCGGCACTCGTATCGCTATAGCGGCTGATAGATACGTAAGCCCAGCCAGTCTTGTCTTAATCTTGGCCGCGGTTCTAATATCGATATATAGATATTTGGTAGCCTGAGATAGACACCTATCGGTGCGGGTAGATAACGACTCAGGGCGTTGTCGTAACGCGAGATGCGTATGCATTTATCCCATAACGCGAGATACTTTCGCCAAAGGACGGACGCAGAAACGTGCGAGGGGTACGAATGTTCTGTTGAGCACAGCCCGCCTGATGTCCCAGAAATAGCTGGATGACAGCCATCCACCCATCGCCAGCGAGGAGATGTCGTTCCAGTCGTTACAGCATACCTTTCAAAGAGAGGCATCCTCAGCGCGGAGATGGCGTCCGGAATGCACGTTGGTGGCTCTTCTCCGACGTCGAAGGCCTGCATGGAAGCTGTCGATTCAGATGTGGATGTCGATCTGTCCTAGGCAAGCCAAATTAGTATCTGTGCGGTGGGGAAGCCTTGGCCATGGCTGAATAAGGCGAGGGAGGACGGCGAGGTGCGGGGTTCTTTGCCTGCTTGCGAGGATCTAAACAGAAGGTGCACGGAGATAGGGGTAGGTATTAACATTCTACTAATAGTAGCGGCCGAGAAGTTCACTGGTTGGATGCACAGATGGCGCGCGGTTGTAGGTTGAATTGACTGAGTAAGGCGGAGTGAGTCGGCCGGTAGGCGCGGCGTTCTTTCTCGCGGATTCTTCTGAACTTGAAGAATATAAATATTTATAGATACCGCTAGATCCAGAGACGGAGATAGCCTGTATTCCAGCGACAGGACGTTAGAGTAGAACCAACGAACACAGGAGATGTCAGCCTCAATTGAAGTTCCTTGAGGTGTACATAGATTCTCGGGTGGGAGAGAATGATAGGGGCGTAGAGCCATATGGCCGCCGCTCTTTTCGACGGCAGGTCATATGGTAGTAGAATAATCAGGGTGCAAGGCACCGGGATTCGAAACGCGAATAAGTGGTCGGACAGTGCGTTCGAACGTAGGTGACTTAATTCAGCCTCAAGGTTTCCCAGGAAAGATGGCTTCGGCGAGAGGGACCATTAAATATTCGTCGCAGATCTGGAATCAGCACTGGCAGTAGCGTCGGAATAGCCTGGACACAACCTTTTCCCGAACGAAGAGTTGAAAGCTAAGGAGAAAGATGAGTGGTCCGTGCGCCATGTTTGTGGTTATGATGACATCACGTGAATGTTCAACCTCGGAAGTTGAAAAGTTCTCAGATTCAAAAGGCGGGCCCTAGCTGGCCTTAACTCCTCCTCTAAAAATTCTTGTGGAGGCACACTGACCCCGCACGTGAACCCCGGGATAGCAATCCCAAGCCCGACTTTTGAAATTTGCTTTCAGTAACATCATTGGCACGTGTGATACTCTGAGTGTAGTTGCAACCAACCTGAACTTCAATAAACTTACAAACGAAATCTGATATCGTAGCTATGATTATATTCACACCGCTAAGAATATCCTTATCAAGAACGGATCTGTGCTCTGTTACGCCAGACTTCCCCAACATGCTGCGCTTCCTCCTCCTGATATAGCCACGTCAAATGAGCTACGCAATGGGAGTAGTCATTGAACGAATATTCTTGGTTCTGCTCCTCTATCTGGCGTTTCAACTCGAGATAAAGGGGTGATAAGCCATGTGGGCTCCCTTCATAATGTCGCGAGGCTTTTAAGCAATGATAAACCTTCATGAAATAACCCTCCCAACGATGTATTACAGCCAATGGTGGGACTTGAAATGTCTTGGAACCATTAGATAGTTACGCAACACAGCAAATTTCAACTCACCTTGAACCATTGAACAACGTTGTGGAAATCCATCGGATCCAAACCCGGCCTATCGGTATCGTCACACATCCAGAAGGGGGGCACAAATTCACAAATTTCTTGCAGAAGTTCTGGGCAAGGCGGGGTCGTTCGTATTAAGAGCCCCCAAGACGGGCAGGTCCTGCAACCGATGAGGACTTTCTATTCATCTTCGGTATTCATTGAACTCACCAGGACCAGAAGTGGACGTTCAATTCACCTGAATCAACGTCCTTCAGCACCCGGATGCACCGACGTGCCATATTTTTGTGTTCCATCGCCCACTGGCAGTCCTTTGCTCTGTCCTTCATCCATGTGGATAGCAACTGGAGCTTTGTTAGATCTTCGCCAACGATGTCCCGGATGGGACATATAATTTCCCTCATTTCGTCCCATGACCTATCCAACAAAGATTTAACCAGGAAGATTGAGGGAGAGGACAGGATGTCAATCGCATGGAAAATACAAAGAAGCCCAGGTGATTTCGACAAGGCTTCCTCACATTCCTCGATTTGGAAAGCACTTGAGTCTGGTGGTGAATATGATTCCAAAGTCATTGGCATCAGCGAAATATAAAAGTGATCTAAGAAGATGTAGTCTTCCCAGAGCTGTATTAAATCTGTTGGAGGGGGTTTGATTTCCTGATAATGCATGAGATTCATGTGGAAGGGCGAAGAGTTGCATGCCAACCTGGAACCACCTGATAATTTTCTTCAGCTCTGAAATGTCACTGTCATAGGACAGCAGGAAAACTGGGTTGATCTGCCGAATAAGGGGCAGGAGTTCTGTGGAGGGTGTAATTGATGAGACCACATAATTAATCCACGCCCAATTGATATCCCTACAAACGGTTGTCAAGTCAATATACGGACACCTGCATCATATTTGACACGCACCAGCCAACATGCTCACAACAAGCCACAGATGAAATGGCCTTAAGAATAGATCGAGCGAGATCTGTTTGAGCTTCCACGCCACCAACATGGAAATTTCCTGCCCGTGTTGGATCGCGGAGGAAATCCCCGAACGATGCATGGTGCCAGCTGATTTTGCACCTTGAACTATTCAGGTCATCGTCAAGCATATTTCGGTTACTGGGGCCACGTATTAGGGAATAGAGGGCGCGTAAAGCCAACGCTGTGTTCCCTGCATCAAGTTCGAGAAGCTGATCAATTTTGCAGGGGGAAAAGTGGCCAGGAAAGTAGGTAATAACGCGCAAGATGTTGACAAGTTGAATTTTCCTTGGGGCTGTATTAAGAATCTGGGTATAGAGTTGGTCGAGAGAATCAAAAGGCGAATCAAACTCGGGATCAGTACGGTTTCCGATGATGGCTGCCAGGCGTTCAGTGGGCCGGAAATTTGGATCATCAACGAACTTGACGATTGTCGCAGCATAAATAAAATAGCCAGATGAGCGGCGAACCAGAGTCCTAACTTCTTCCTCCGATGGCCATGGACTCGGAATATGTAACATAGTCCTTGGATGGGCATGATGAATTCTGGTAAACTCATCGAACAAATATTTCTGCACGTCCTTGAACGATTGCTCAACATTGAGAGCATGGTAGTAGGCAGCCCCAGTTATCTTGCTAATATGGGCTTCCGGCCTGCTTGCGATGAGAATGCGAAGCGACCTGTGATGCTGTGGAAAGCAATCGACGAGGATGCTTAAAATTTCTTGTTGCATTTGATGGCCTTCGCACTCGTCTAGCCCGTCAATGATGATGATCGGAGGATCCTGATTATCCGCAGATTGACAAGGCCCCAGAATTAGCTTCTGGAACTGAATATTGGGTGCGCTGCCGACAAGCGAAGGGTCATTTTCCACCGCCTGAGAAATTGGGCCTTTCAACCATGGAACACGGAGTGCAAGGCGATAAGCAATGGTGGAAAATAAGGCTTTCGCATTCCCTCGGGTCGGATGCCCACGTTTGAAAAAGAAAGTGCCTCCGAGACGCCCTGCTGCCTCCAATTTCTCGCATAGGCTCCACATGATCGCGGACTTTCCCGCCCCGGCAGGACCATATAGCCAAAGAATCTTCTCGCGAGGTCCTGGGCCTGTCGCATATTCCCACAAATTATCGAGCATTTTTTCGCGTGTCTCTGGATGGCATTTGGGCTGAGGAAAGCTATCAGCCGAGTCGTGAAGTGCCTCCAGCGCAACTCCGCGATGCAGAATATTTATTCCGATTTCCCCGTGGCGGTAATCGTTATTGACATTCTGTGCAGTTATGAATGTTCCGCCGTGGATGGAGGGCCTAGGGTCGGCTCGGACACTAGCCACGAAGTTATTGGCACGGTGATCGGGGAAATCGGGGGATGACTGTTGAAAGGGTGAATAGCTGCAATTCTGACGCGCTTCTGGATCGAGAATATATGGGTCCGCTAGAGTATCGGGGTGGAGGCGATGGTGGGATTGTGGATCGGATGAATGGGTCCACTGGTTGCAGAAAAGGTGGCATCTCGGTGACGAGGTCGCAGGCTTATTCCATTCAGGCACGGAAACCCTGACGGGATCGAGGGTGGATCCACCAGATCCCGGGGTTCTGACGCTGGAGGTCGATGAGCATGACCTTGTATCTCGGCTAAAATTGGAAGAACCGGGCGTTAAGAAACGTGAGGCACCTAGGGAGGATGAGACTGGGACAATTATCGGTTAAGCTTTAAACGCACCGTACGGGACCACCGGCGCTGCAATCCGACGGAGGCTCCTCGCAGCACCCGATGATGGTCGGCGGGATGCTTCAGTCCAACCGTCCTGGAGCTCGGAAGCTGTCGAGCCGTCCATAATGGCCGGTGTCTGAGCCGCGCCGAGATGGGCCTCGTAATTGTCTCCACTTATGAGTTCTGGTTGGTGCGGCCGAAGATTCACATCGCCAGAAACTTCATAGAAATTGCCGTCGTGAATTTGGAAACCGCTACATCTAGCGAAGATCGGCATTTTCGTCCGCGAAATGTGGGATTCCGGGTAGGGTCACCAGTGAAGGAGGTACTCGCAGACAGAGAGAACGTGTGTAGTACCAAGCACTGCCTTGCCGATGTCAGCATTACAGCACTAGTACTGGCTGCATGCCATGCCGATACGTATACGTCACGCAATGGAAGGCTGGAGAAGATCCCACATTCCGTGACAAGCCCGCCTCGGGAAACGTAATCCGAAATTATGCGCGGTAGATTGTAGATTTCAGAGTGGTTCGAGCCCTCGACCGTCTAGTAGCTCCAATGAGGTTGTATCACACTGGAGGACACAAACCCGACTCGAAATGACTTGTCTCTACAGATTGATTTTCGAGTTGAAGAGATTCAATAGAGATGAGAAGGTGCGAGACGACTTAGAGTTCTTGCCTTTCCGTTCTGGCTAGAAGTAGAGGAAGAACTGCTGCACAGGGCAAAGATAGGGAATTGGAAGCCCAATTGAGAACTCGCGCCTTTGAGCCAGGTGGTTGCGGTAGATTTTCTCGGCCGTAATCTGAATTTGGCTGATTTTAATCTGAGGGCGTGCGGGGAATCTAGATCTTGCGAGGATACAGAAGCCGATGGAGAACAGTAGAGAACGCTTGGAGATGGAAATAGGGTCCTTTGATGTCAGTTGGAAGATCCCGGTAGGACTGGGCAAGGAAATTCAAAGCGAAAATGTGGTCGCCTTCGTGGTGCGCCAGGAAAATTCGTCAAAATGACCCCATCCTAGAGCGCCAATGCCTGTAATTAGAATTTCGCGGATTGCTGCGGCCCGGGATTGCCTTGCCAGACCTCGACGTACAGTATTCGGAATCGCTATCGCAGGTGGTATGCGTACTGGGCAAAGGCTGGAACCGCGGGGTAGGCGATTTTTTTAGGACAAGAAGTTGAAGAGCCAAGCCGGGCCGTATACGTAAGACGTCATTCGAGTCGCTTCGGCAAATGCCATTTCGGACTCCACTGATCGATCTCCATCTTCCTTTGCCTCTCCCCACCTTCAAAGCAACGCTGTAGACATGTGGCGGGGACCGCACTGCGTCGCGGAGATCGACACGCCGCTCGCAGGTTTGATACGATTGAAACGCTTAAGCTCACTGGGCTCCAGCCTGATGTGCACCAGAAGTCAGAACTGTGACTGGATTCTTAGCTACTCTTGGTTAATGCTGTCGAATATATCTCGCGCAAACGCGACCAAGGCGTCGATTTCAAGAATGCTAATGACACAAACTGACGCCGAGAACAGGGCTACTTTGATTGCCATTCATACCTACTTTCGATCGTGTGTGGTGAGCCAACATTCGGGGTCTTCTTGTTCTTGTTACTCATTCAAACGGAGCTCCTCACGCGGGCATATTTTCTTGAGAGCTTGAAGTTGGACCCAAGCCAAGCAAGTTCATTTTTGCATGACGAACAAGTGCATCTCCCTCGCTGCTATCCTTCGTTCGCCGCCTTAATAGCTCATCGTCGTCCATTCTCGGACTCCCTGCTCCAATACGTTGGAAGACGCACCTCTAGCTTTGATCACCGAAGCTTCATGAAAAGTGCGCGCGATTCGCTCCCCCAACACGAGGCCCGTGCATGGTTCTCCCTTATAACCGGCGCGCGCATCAAGCACCTTCAGCAAAATGAGCTCCCCCTCGCGGTTCTCCAGCCGTTCCTCGTCGCCCTTATCGCCCGCAAGCCCGGACTCGGTGGCTGCCACGCCAGGACCGGGCTGGTCTCCGCGCCCTGGGATGTCCATCCGCATCCCCACCAGGAGTCCCGCGGGCTCCACGGCGGTTAGTCCGTCCTGGTCTCCTCCCCAGGGAAGCCTCATACTAGGCGAAGTGACCCCGCCGCTGTCTCCCCGGTCGTCAGGCGACCTCCTCGATGAAGAACTTTCAAAATACACAACCGCTGCCTGCTCTATAAATCCGCGGTACTACTTCGACGACCAGATATCGTTTTTTAAAGTACGCTTATCATTCTTCTTCCCTAAATTATAGCTGGCCGGCTAACTCGTTACATAGGTTGAGAACCAGCGCTTCAGAGTCCACCGCCACTTTCTCGCACGGGACTCGATTTATTTCCAGGAGCTCTTCGCAGGGCCTTTTGGGGATTTTGGGGCGCGTGAGAGCGAGGCAATTCCCCTCGAAGGCATCGGGAGCGCCGAATTCGAGTGCCTTCTTGATTTCTTCTATGATGGGTACGTTTACCTGCAGCTTCCCATCTTCCACGCGATTTATACGATGAACGCAGGATGTACGGCCAGCCAAAAGAGTCGCTCAGCCAGTGGATCACCCTCCTTTCAGTCGCTACCCGCCTGCGCTTCGACCGCCTCCGCGCGCACGCGGTCCAGGCCATCGAAAACAGCGCCACAGCCCTCGACCCCGTCGACAAGCTCGTGCTCGCGACCAAGTACGACATCCCCGCGTGGCTCGCGCCCGCGTACACCGCGCTGTGCCAGCGGCCGAACTGCCTCGAGGAGTGGGAGGCGGAGAAGCTGGGGCTGAAACGCACAGTGCAGCTCGCGCGCGCGCGCGAGGCGTTCCGCGATGCGGGGAGGTCGCCTGCACCGAGTCCCATGTACTGGGCGCGCGCGCCGAGTCTGAGCCCGCCCTCGCTCCCGATCGACTACCAGGCCGCGCGCGCGGCACGCATTGTGGATGAGGTGTTTTTCCCATGAGAGGCACGTTGGGCTGTTTCTATGCAAACTATTTCGGGGATTGTGTTTTTGGAATGGATCATAGTTTAACTTCGAGGGTTCGGTGATCCATCACTGCCGCTGTGCCGCAAGCTGTGCCACGTCCGCGTTGCAACCACGTGTGGCTCTTTCCCTCCCACCTTGCTTCCACCCCCTTGTCGAAACTGCATGAGCGTCCCCAGCATGATGCTAGAGCCTGAGGAATTTGACCTGACGAGCGGGTTCAAGGCGACGACTCCACAAAATGAACCCGCAGCCTCTGACCTGTCGGGCCCTCCAAAAAATCATACAAAGTATTACATGGACGATCCCATGGCAATCTTCCTGGTAAGAGCAAATCTCAGCCCAATCTCAGCCTGACGAGACGTCATAATCATTCAGGCAGGAAACCGACTCTTCAAAGTGCACCGTCACTTTTTGGTTCAAGAATCGCCGGTGTTCGAGTGTATGTTCCTTTGCCCGAGCGGGGGAAGCGACCCGGACGGATTCAGCAATGAGCGCGCCATTCCACTGCACGGTGTCACGGCCATCGAGTTCGAGACGCTCCTCGACTTTTTCTACACCGAGTGCGTGGCGGATTCTAGATCAATATTTGTGATCTAACCGAAGGGTTAGAAAATTCCAGCGCCACACGGCCAGAATGCAGGAGTGGATCGACCTCCTCGCTATATCTACGCGCTATGATTTCCACAGGCTACGCGAGGGCGCGATAGACGCGATCGACCACAGTCGGTGGCCTCCCGCACCGCGCCACTTCAGCGCGATCACCATCGATCCAATTCAGCAAATTGTCCTCGCTGAGCGGCACGATATTCCGCACTGGCTCCCCATTGCGTATACGGCTATTTGTGAACGAAGCAAACCACTCGAGGAATGGGAGGCGGAGAAAATAGGGTATCGAAAGATCACCTTGCTCGCGCGCGCACGAGAGGCAATCAGAAACCCTCACCACAATCCTCCGGAACCTCCCTCGGCCCCTCGAAGTCGAGCATCTACTCCGGTATCTTTCATCGAAGAAAGTAACACCGCTCCAACACGCCCATCCTCCTCCAACGGCTTTTACCACAATCGGGCCAGAGTGAACGCCATTGTTTCCGAGATATTCTTCCCGCGACCACATGTCGAGTTGGAAGGAGAGCCTGATTGATCTACAGATCCTCGCCTCGGTGCTTTTAAGGTGGAGGGGTCATGTTCAATTTCGCTGGATAAATGAATGGTTGTATAAAATTACCACTGGAGTCGTTGTGGTTGAAATTTCTGGCACAGCCACACATCGAGTTTTGGTCACCGATATTCACTCACACGCAGTTGCACGTACAAAAGAAAATGCTGCCGGTGAAGCTTAACATGGAGTGGATCAATTTCGAACAAGAATACAAATACAGTACGGAGAACGACAGACTGAAAAAAACTAGTCCCGAGAAAAGCAACCCGTTCATCCTCGCCCATTCTCCCGAGTCGCCTTGCAGGCGGCCTTGTGCTCTTTCCATGCAAACCTCTGACATTCCGTGGAGCAGTACTTTTCATTTCGGCAGCCTCCACAGACTCGTAGCGGTTCATCAAGAGAGGAGCCGTTGACTTTGCAATGTCCGCAGGAAACTATTTCGTCGAGATCTTGACGCTTGCTATGATTTATCTCTACCGGTTGGATGTCAATCTCAGATAGAAAACGGCGAGTAACACCAACGCGTGGCTCTCAATCGATCAATCATTCGGTCTGTTTTATCTGGATCCGGCGGAGTCAATCCACGCAACTATTCGAGCATCGCAGATTGAAACTGACCGTAACGCCTTTTATCGAACCCGCTGCCGGTGTTGCTGAGAATTGGATGTAACTTTTGAAAAATAGGCCAAGTTTGGTCAGTCTGTAACATCATGTCATCTACCAAACAGTTGAGCCTCGCGATGCGGATCCAACAACAAAAAACCACCTGCTGAACTTCTTCTCTTCCTCAAGGAAGTCTCGCCAGTGGTCCGAATTGTACCAGGCCGGTATACTGAGGGAACTGAACAGCTTTATTGCTTGGGGCGGGACATCCAAGTAATCCATGTGCGCTCCTGCACCCACTGCGATGGGCGCGGGCCACTGGCTGGTCTTAACAACCACAACATCACCTCTCCACAGTGGTCGTTTCCCAGGTTTTTTCGGGTCGACACCTACTAGCCGCGCCATCGTAGCGTTGACAGGGAGCTTCGGGCTGACATTGTGGAATAGATCATATTCCCCTTCGACAATCTTGTCTGGCTGGTTGGTTACATCCCAGCCTTTTTGACGCGTGGCGTGCATATTGCGCTGGCCGTAGAGGCCCCGCAGATCGACGTTGATCGTGTAGAAGCCGTACGGATTGGCCTTGGCACCTGCCTCGTTGAAGGTCATCGGGGAAATGCGCGGGTCGCCGCCATCCGCGGGGAATATAAGCACGTCACGGACGATGGCTTCATGAGGATCTCGCAGGACCATGAGGGATGGAAGAGAACGAGTGACGCTCTCTAAGTCCGCTCAGTGACGTGATCCTCAAAATAAGCGCCCATTTATTTTCGTCACAGGCTCTCACCGTCGTCGTTGTTGCTTATGAGTTTTCTAACTTGTCGGTCAATTGGAATTGCGGGTACAGTTACATATCGAATTTTGGCCTCCGATGTATATTTTCACTCGCATAGGAAACCGCAGGCGCTGATCTCTGGAAAAACCGCCGCTGAGGAAGCTTCACATGGGGTGGTTCAATTTCGAAGAGGAATACAAATACGGAGAGCGACAGACTAAAAGACTTGACCCAAGAAATGAAGCACAACTCGTTCATCCCAGCCCATTCTCCCGACTGGCCCTGCAATCGCCCTTGTGTCCCTTCCACGCGAGCTTCTGACAGTCTCTAGAGCAATATTTTTCATTTCGGCAGCCTCCACAGACTCGGAGCGGCTCATCAAGAGAGGAGCTGTTGACTCTGCAATGTCCGCAGGAAACTATTTCGTCGAGATCCTGACGCTTCCTATGTTTTATCTCTGTGGTTCAACGAGATTTTCAGTATCAGTTGAAGGAGGAGGGGCAGTACGAACGGGCGGCCTTCAATCGATCAATCGTTCGGGTCATTTCTCTGAAACTGGTGTCAATAGACAAATCTACTAGGCTCGCTGATTCAGACGTCGGCCTACCTTGTGTCTTTCCGTCGAAACCGGCTTGGTTGCTATGAAGCAAATGTCTAGGAAAGTTTTGTGCGGCCTTCGCGAGTGTCTCATCTAGGCAAAATTTGAGCATCGCAAAACGAATCCGAGTACATGAAACAACATACTCCAAGACTGCTGGTCCTGAAGGAAGTCCCGCCACGCGTCCGAGTTGTACCATTCCGGTATGAGGCAGGAACAGAACAGCTCTATGGCTTGCGGAGGGAAAACCAGGCAATCCACTGTGAAGCTCTCGGGCACATCGACTGTCTTTACCACCACGACATCGCCTCTCCACAGAGGCCGTTTCCCAGGTTTCTTCGGATCTGCACCCACGAGACGCGCCATCGTAACGTTAACAGGAAGTTTCGGGCTGACATTGTGGAGCAGAACATATCCCCCCTCTGTAATCTTGTCCGGCTGGTCGGTCACCTCCCAACCCTTTTGGCGCATGGCGTACAGATTGCGCTCGCCGTGGAGACCCCGTAAATCGACGTCGACTATGCAGAAGCCATACACACTCGCACCAACAGTTCCTTCGTTGAAGGTCATCGGGGAGATGCGCGGGTCGCCGCCATCCGCGGGAAATATAAGCGCATTGCGGACGACGATTTCAGGATCTCGGTCCCGCAAGACCATGGAAAAGAAGAGAGGGACTTCCTGCAAACTTAATAGGCGCTCTACTGCCAGTAGTACGTATCAAGTACGTGTGCAAGGCTCGCGATCCAATCGGAGCCTGAAGTCGGGCTTATCTGCCTCATAGCCCCCGATTATTCCATTGCTTTAGCCGCAGCGTCTGTGCAGGTCAGTTCTTTGAAGTTTCTGGTGCTGAGAATATTTTACGGTGACCATTTACAACCGTGGGAGCATTTGACTGAAGAATGATGCCGAAGGATGCCGGTTCCTTGCCCGTGGGAGATGTTTTGCCTGAAAAGTGATGCCGATCTGTGGCCTTCCTGTCATTCAAAAGTTAATCTCCCTTCTGTCTCCCGCACTGTCTCTGCTTTGACAAGACCGGGAGCAAATATGTAGAGCAGTTAGTTGGCTTTCTATTCATACTGGGTATCCGTACCATGCTCACAATTCGTATAGAAACTGGCCAATGCGCGCCTCGAATACTTATCCCTCGCAGCGGTGCTCATCAACCTCCCGCCGCACGCTGCCCCCAGCGGCGAAGGCGAAAAAAGCGCGCGTATCCACATGTTCGTGGCACATGTGATGGCGTCGCGTGGGGCCCGCAGCCATGTCTACCCACGTTCAATTACCTCGCCCAATCCGGGATAAACTTTCGTCCAAAAATATGAACGCTCAAAATCAGAGGAACTGTCCCTCGTCGTGCTTAGCATCATGCTGAGCCCCGTCGTCACCCTCGTTCTACTGGTGCTATCTGCCACTGGACCCGCCAGCGCGGTATTTGGCCCCAGTCTTCAGCGCTGTCCAGCGAACTTCGAGCTCGTGCGACGCGGCCAGACGATCAGCGCATCAGAGGCGCGGTATATCGAGCAAAAGCGCGAAAAGGTCCTACCGGCCGCGTTCAAGGCGTATTTGCAGAACGTGCAACGCACCGGAGTAACTTTGCCCAACTATGTGGAGAGCATCCTGCAATGCAAGGAGCAGTTGCCCACCGTTGGTATCTCAACTAGCGGAGGGGGTTATCGCGGTGAGTGTGCTCGACAGCTAATACCAATGGCTTCACTAATAGATTTGTTCTAGCTGCGATCTTTGGCGCGGGTGTCTTGAATGCGTTGGACGGACGGAATTCATCGTCGGTGAAAAAAGGCACGGGTGGATTACTACAGGTGCGTCGCGCCGCGTCATCGACCCCACCCTCGGACTTATCCACGATCTTCCAGGCTGCTACCCACCTCGCAGGACTCAGTGGAGGAGCGTGGCTAACAACCTCTCTCGCGCAGGCAAACTTCCCCACTATCCAGCATTTGTTGTTCGGTGATGGGCGCCCGGGAGACTTTGGCGGCTGGATCCCCGACTTTGATACGTGGGTGGTGTCCACGGATCCGACGGTACAGGCCACATATGCCGCCGAGCTCTTGCAGGAAATCGCAGTCAAGGCGAAGCACTTCCCTGTTTCCATTGGAGATGTCTGGGGGCGCTCACTCGCGCGGCACTTCAGTAACGGCACGACGCTTGCGTCCTTTCTCGCAAACTCCTCCCATGGCGCGGGGATCCTATTCTCCGATTTAGTCAATCTGTATGTACTCCTTGTGTCTGCTCCTTCGCTCCGAGGCCAGACTGACGCGCCACCGCAGCCCGACGTTCGCCTCGCACGAGCAGCCGTTCCCGATCATCACCGCGACTCTCGAGTCCAAGCACATCAACGGGACAATCTTCCCTGGCGGCAACTTTATCCCCCTCAACTCGCCCATGTTCGAGATCAACCTCTGTACGTTCGCCCCCTTTATGCGCAGCCGCCGCCGTTGACACTCGAGGACAGTCGAGATGGGATGCTACGACGACGTGCTGGCTGCACACACGCCCACGAAGAACCTCGGCACGACGAACACGTCCGTGTGCGTGACAGGCTTCGACGAGGCGATGTTCCTCGCCGGCACCTCCTCGAACCTGTGGAACGAGCTCAATATCACGGTACGCCTCCTCCGCCCGTGATTCTACCCCCTCACTGAGCAAGGGGACGCCCAGGCTGAGATCCTCGCCGAAAACACAGGGAACTTCTCCATCCTCGTCAACGAGACGTACCCCCAGCCCCCGACGCTCCGGCTCGACACGAGCAACTTCCCGAACCCGTTCCGCGGCGTGGCGCCGGACACGTTCGCGGACTCGGGCGAGACTATCCTGGCGCTGTGCGACGGCGGCGAGGACGGGCAGATCACGCCGCTGCAGCCGATGCTCGTGGAGGACCGTAAGATCGATGTTATAATCGCGATCGATGCGGTGGGTTCCTCACTTGCATGTACATGAATGGGAGGGCTCAATACGCGCGAACAGGTCAACGATGTGAACGGGTTCGCCGCAGGCGCGTCGCTTATCGCCACGTAAGCCCCTTCTGCCGTCCTCCCCCCGCTCTTCTCACTTCTCACAAATCCGCTCTCAGCCAAGACCGCATGCAGATCTTCCGGGGCGGCCTCGCCGCCTTCCCGCCCGTGCCAGACAGCCTCGAAGGCTTCGCCGCCGCCAACCTCACCTCCCGCCCGACGTTCTTCGGGTGCACGCCCGCGGCCGCGGCCGCCCCGCACCCCGGCCCCCTGCTGGTGTACATCGCGAACGGCGCGCCCCCGCGCGACGGCGCGGCGCCGCTGACGAACACGAGCACGTTCCAGGTGATCTACCCCGCGGACGAGATGCAGGGGATGCTGCAGCAGACGTTCGACGTCGCGACACAGGGCGCAGTCGTCGGCGGCGCGCTGGAGGACCGCGAGTGGGGTGCGTGTCTTGCATGCGCGGTGGTGGACCGGGCGCGCGCACGGGCGGGCGTCGCGCGCAGCGGGGTGTGCGCGACGTGCTTTGCGCGGTATTGCTGGGAGGGGTAGTATGCGTGTATCATTATATCTCGAGCAATCATAAAACTCTTTTAATTGGAAGCCCTGCATTCCGCTAATATGCGAACGCCCTACATAGTCCCGTCCATACATCTTCTACGTATACTTCTTCACTATTTATCGTACGAGCAGCCCGCTTTGGCTGTTTACGCTATAATTCTACTCACCCAAACATCTTCTTGAACGCCTTCTTCTCCTTCTCCCGGCGCTCCTTTCTGCGGCGGCGGATGGCCGCGAGCTCGTTCGCGATGTTGGTGTCGGTGGGGACAATGACGAGCGCGTCCGCGAGGTCTTTCTCGGCAGCCTCCTCGTCCTTGAGGATGATGTGCGCGAGCGCGCGGCGGTAGAGCGCCTTCGCTGCGAGGGGGTGAGCGCAAGCAATACGGGGGAACGCGCACGCACCTTGGTCCGCAGGCGCGAGCTTGAGCGTGTTGAGCGCGCGCGTGGCCGCGGGCACGCCAATCGCGGCGGACGGCGGCTGCACGCGCACGGCGAGGAGCGCCGTGTTGAGCAGCAGCGGCGCGAGGAGCGCATCGTACGCCGTTTGCATCTCTCTGGCGTCGTCCGGGAGCAGCGTGTGCACGTCGAGGTAGCGGATGGATTCTGGAGAAAGGAATGAGCACATCGAAAACAAGGACGTGGAGGGCACGCACTTTGATACTTTTCCAGCGCGGTCTGGAGCTTGCCCTCCTTGTAGAGGGTTGTGGCGAGCGCACGGAGCTCGGTCGCGATGCGCAGTGCGACGGCGGGGTCCTTCACGTCCGCGTTCTCATCCTCGGGGAAGTCTTCATAGCCGTCGCCGTCGGCGGCCGCTGCTCCCTCCGTCAGGCACGGGTCGTCCGGCGCAAGGACGCCGCAGTCGGCGATGACGACGGGGGCCGTGGGCGCGTCGCCCGACGAGGTGGGGAAGTTCTCGATCTGGCGCACGACGGACTTGCCCTTGATGACCTCGCCAAAGACGACGTGCTTGCCGTCGAGGTGCGGCGTCGGTGCGGTGGTGATGAAGAACTGCGAGCCGTTGGTGTTCGGCCCCGAGTTGGCCATCGAGAGCAGGAACGGCTTTTCATGCTTCACGGGGAAGCCCTCGTCCTCAAATTTCTCCCCGTAGATGGACTCACCGCCTACAAGCCGGTTACTGAGGGTTGTGGATGCATGGAAGATCTCTACCTGTCCCGTTTCCAGCGGTGAAGTCCCCACCCTGGCACATAAATCTTGCGGCACGTCAGCACAAGTCATCGAGGCCGCGCAAGCACGTACGCCTTGATTACACGGTGGAACCCCGAGCCCTTGTACCAGAGCGGCTTTCCCATCTCGCCATCGCCCCTCTCTCCCGTGCACAACGCACCTGCCAGCGCAATCGGTGAATCGCCTAGAAAAAATAGACGCGCGACGCACGGAAGTTCTCAGCTGTTTTGGGGACGAGGTCGGTGTAGAGAGAGAAGACGACGCGGCCGATGGGCTTGTCGCCGATGGTTATGTCGAAGAAAGTAATAGGTCGGTCTGCGACGGACATGGTGTTTGAGAGCAAGCCTTGGACATTGTTTGCACCCGATCGAACAGGATAGAACTTGCTAGTAAGAATCCCCTTTGGGAAATGTGGATCCACGGTTCAGCTCAACCCTACGGCGGCGGCTGTAAGAAGTTATTGAGAGGGAAATGAAGCCAAGGAGAGTCTAATTAAAAGGTATGATGGAGTAAAGACGTAGGTAGTGGGGAACCTGCCAAAATTGTAACTCGACTAAGAAAGCTTTTCTCGGCCTTCTAATCGCAAACGGCGCAGATTTATAGAGTATTTAGTAACCACGGGCGCGCGATTGTAGCGTATGTATGATATTAGCTATAAGTATGTGACCATCCATGTCTACCCCAAGTACCCAAAACGAAAGAAAGAAAGAACGATACTCCTCATCCATCCTCCGTATAAATGCGACCCACCAACTCCCCCAGCGACCCCAAATCAGCGCTCGTAAGCGTGCAGCCCACGAGCCGTATCTCCTCTATCCCCAGGTTCAGCCGTCGCCGCTGCGCGAGCCAGTCCAACATCACCGCCGTGTGCTGCTGCGTGAAAGTAACGCAGTGGAACGCGAGCTTGCGCAGGCGGGGGTAGTACACCGCGGAGTTGAGGGGGTCGAACCGTGTGAGGTCGCCCGCGACCATGAGCGGGTCGCCCTCGAGGTGCTCCGTGAAGGGTTCAACATGGAAGTGGAACGCGGCGCTGCGGAAGTGCGTGAGCAGGAGGGGCGTCGATAACCTCAGCGCCGCGCTGCTCACGGTCAGGGTGCTGACCTGCTCGAGGTACATGATGGCCATCATGGTGTAGAGGGCCTCCTCCCGCCAGTTGGGTAGCGGTGGGTCGATGGTAAAGAGCACGGTATACCGCGGCTCTGTAGGGTCCGAGCGGCCGAACAGGCTCACTTCGAACTGCGATGTCGCAGGGCTGGGGCCGTCGAGCTTGGGGCGAACGTCTGCGAATTTTAATCCGCAGATGACCGGATCGTCCGCGCGTCCACGCTGGCTCTCGAGCGCATTCCAAACGAATCGCAGGTCCGAGTTCGAGTACGGGACACGGAACCAAATGCGACACGCGGGGAGCAAGACGGTCCGTAGAAAACAGTAGCAATACCAGCTGATTCCCTCTATTACCAGGCTATTTAATTTCAGGGTGACGGGTCCTTCGTCCTCCAAATCCGCGAGCTCAGCTGGGTTGGACTCGATCAGCGTCAAGGCTTGCAAGTGTGCCATCCGCAAGAGGAAGTGCGGCATCCGTGTAAGAAAGAGTGGTAGGAAAGCAGACGCGTAGGCGAGTTTCAGCGATACGAGGTTGTCCCACAGAGGAGAGTCTAAGTGCAGCATACAGAAGCGCAGAGACAAGTGCCGGAGAGCGGGGGCCTGACCTGCGAACAGCGCGGGGGTGATCACCTCCACGACTCGGGCGGGTGGGTCGTAGCATAGATGAAACGTGTCGAGAATCGGCGCAGAAGAGAGGAGCGCCGAGGGGATGCTGTGGAACCTCGCATTCTGGACTCGCAGCTCGCGGATGCGAGGCAGCTGCGCCAGCACCAAGTCGCGTGCAGCAACGGTCTTCGTCGCCGAGGCCGTGATATCGACTCCGACCACGAGCGGCGCGACTCGGGAGCGGTGCAGCATCTCGAGCGCCCAGCGCGGGCGGGAGAGCACAATATGCGTCCAGAACCGCGCGCTGCCCATCGCGACTTCACGCCAGCGGCGGCAGACATGCGCAAGTCGGAGTCCCGAGACGAAGTTATCGGTGTGGAACTGGGGGCTGTCGTCTTCTATCGTCGGGCACAGCTCCAATATCGGCGCGAGGACTTCCGTCGGGAGTCGGAAGACGGGCGCAACGCTATTCCGCCGCGTCCTGAGCGCCCTTTGGAGGAGCAATATTTCGGGGGGCTGCAGAGAAAGAAGCGCACGCCGCCCGGAGGACACCTCTTGAGCTAGGGCAGCCACGGCGGCGTTATCGTCAGCGCGCACCCGCCGCGATTCCAGTTGCACGTTGAGCTTCGCTGTCGAGCGGCTGCGGAAGAGCTTGAGGGCCTGCTTGACGGGGGACCGGTTCGCGGCCTTTGTAGTCGCGTGGGCCTGCTCGAGCTCTTGGAGTGCAATATCTATGCGCACGGTGAGTGTCAGTCGCGCATCCCGCCCACTGAATGCCGAGACGGAGTCATCGAGAAGAACTTTGAGAGAAGTCTGCGATTGCGGTCAGCACAAGTCTATGCCGCAGCAGAGAGCGATACCATTCTGCACCATGCAAGTCTCTCGCAGGAATTCCGGCCGCAAGGCACCGCAAGGGAATGTTAAGAACAATGAAACAAAAGATACGCGTTCACGTGGCGTTGTAGGCGCGCTCACGTCACGCGATAAGCGGTACGCGACCTGAGACATGCGGCCCCATAAAGTGAAAGGCAGAAAGAGGCTGGATCCCAGAGTGACTTTCAGGCTACAAGTATAAAATTTTGTACCGAATTATTTACCGGAGAGCTACAAAGCAAACCAATGTTCCACTTCCAGCCCTCCTCCATGGCCCTTCAAAAACTCCCCAATTCCTCCTGGTTCATCCCCACACTTTACCATCGTGGGATCATCATCTGTATCGGATGGATTGTCTTCCGTGCTCATCGCGCGCATTCGTTGACGAACAGAGCTCTCGGAGCACAAGAACTCCGACTTCTAGGCGCCTGGCAGTGCTCCAAGAATCACCGCAAGCGCTCTGAACAAGTGGTGCCTCGCCTCGGGCAGTCACCCTCCAGCTCGAGCGTCTGTTCGAGCACGTCCAAACTTCCCGGAGGACTTTGATATCAAAAAGAAGAAAAATCAGCGCGCAAGCTCGAATGGAAGAGATGGCGTATGAAATGGAGGCGGTGGTGTAGAAGCGGGGAAAGTGCCTGCAAATTCACAACGGCAACGATCTTCCGCCGTGCTCAATCGGCTGTGCTCATTGCGAGGATCTTCAGATAAAAAACTGATGCTTAGTGACGAAAAGAAAAGGTTGCGAGACGAGGGGGAGAGAACGTCGATATTTATCACAGTAAAAGAAGAATCAGAATGTTGCAGCGTCTGCCGAATTCAAATCATCGCCTCCAACCTTACTCTATTAAAATTGGAGCTGGCATAGTCCCAACTTCGACGGTTGGTCGGCGCTCACAAGCGCGCATCGTAACTTGAAGCACCATTCAATAGCAGATGCATCTGAAGCAACAGATATCAGAATTACAATGGCAACCTGACGATTGGACAACCATTCAATCGGACGCATATGAAAGGAAGGCAGATATCAGAATCCCCACATCGTTTCCTTATGCCACGTCCATTCCACAGTTTCTTTGCTTGTCCTTCTCTTCCCGCGGTGAATACGCTCATACACACCTTCAGCTGTCTTCAGGAGATGGCGAGCCACGTAAGTTCGTCAGATTGAATTATCAGGCAGTGTTGCACAAAGATCCCGGTACGTCGGCCAAAGAGCAACCTGGAACCTTCGAATCGACTAGAAATGGGGAGTTTCCAAGGGTTTGCGTACAGGAACTGACAAGAAACTGAAAAGAAACTTTTTGGGGCTGGCAGTGCTGCCTCGAGGCGTTGAAGTCGGCTATGTTCACGCGACACGGATTCAAATTCCGCTGATGGGCGCAGCGGCAATCTTGGCAGGTCTGAATCTGCTTCTGTCTCTTCTGCCTTCCACTGTCGCTCCAGGTCCTGCGGAAACGGCTGCGAACGACGGAAACGACTGAGCACTCGCAGCGGTAAGTATCCCCAATTGTTGCTGGTATAGGATCACTGACTCTTCCCAGATAATACGGCCCGGGGTTGAGGACTTTCGGGACCGCCCGCGTAGCTCCCACATCTGCAGCGCCCACTGTCCGTCGCACAGCATCCTCCTCCGCGGAAAGCAATCGTGGAAGGAACGTGTCTCGCACTGGGTTCGTCAGAGAATTCCTCTGCACTGGATTGCGGGCGTTGACCAGGCACAGTTCCGGCGCCTTCAAAGCGCTTAAGCGCATGTTTCTACCTCTATCATCTAGATCACCCAGGTTGCGGCCAAGCTGAGTGGATCGTGCCGTCAACCCGCGGTGATGGCGGTTCCCTCCAGTTTTGACTCCGAGTCAGGTCTCCTTCAAGTTGTGAGTTTCCTTTTGTTGCTCAGTTGCTGTGAGTCAATTGAAGTGAAGCGCCTGAGCAGATGAACGCAGCTCACCGAGTCATCGACTCGATGGACGGCGTCACGCACTGGCGGGTAGTCACGCCCCACCGTAACGCTCTCATAAATCCCACTCTCGACCGTAATGCGACGCTTTACCCTGGCCTTCAAATGCCAGAGCCCTCACGCATGCTACGCCGAGCAGCCAACATCATGAGCCCCACCGCCGACCGCCCCCCTCCTCTTTCTAAGAGGCTGGGGGCGTCCATTCGCCGTCGACTTGGCCGCATCGGGCACACGAAGTCTCCCAGCAGCGACAGTTCAACACCTAGGAGCTCCAGCTCGAGCGCGGAGGACGCGGTGCCGAGGATATTGCAAGATGGAATACTATTGACCAAGATATCGACCAAGAAACAGCGGAAGCTGCTTTTTCGGCTCGATCCACAGAGCGGGCAACTCATCTGGGAATCGAAGGTCAAAAAATACAGTACGTTTCTCGATCTTATCTTTGTATGCTGCTGGTCTGAATCCTGTGCCAGTCCCCGTCGTCGGTGTCCGAGAGCTGCGGACAGGGCCGGATGCCAAAAACTATCGTGAACAGTTCCAGCCCCCGAACGAAGACTACGAAGATAGATGGCTCACCATCATCTACATCATCGATTCGACGTACAAGACCATGCACCTGCTTGCGCCCACCAAGGAAGTCATGGATATGTGGACCACTGCGCTGCGGCGATTGCACGCCGTGGAAACCGAGCTCATGAGTGGGCTGGGGCAGGGCGAAATGCTCGAAGCCGTGTGGGAGCGACACTATTGGAACGGCCGGGGCTTCACTTTCGAGGACGTGGAGAAACTGTGCAAGCGGCTCAACGTCAGCCATGCCGAGGATGGGCTGAGAAGGTTGTTTCAGGCAAGCCCTTTTCCCTTCTATGGAAGATAAGGAAATTAACTCGGCCGTTTAGCGAGCCAACTCGTCCAACCATGATTGCCTTGACTTTGAGGACTTCAGACGATTCGTCAAGCTCCTCAAGGCCCGGCCAGACATTGATCGGCTGTACAAAAAGCTGATAAAAACGCAAGGCTGCTTTGACTTCGACGTGTTTCAGAGATTCATGAGAGATGCTCAACGGGTGCGTCCACGTCGTCATCGCGGCGCCAGTCCACTGACGATGGTTTATAGAGCGCTCTTGGGACCGCCGAATTGCAAGCATTATTCGATACTTACGCTTCCGATCCGGATACTCTTCCCTCGACCCCCGATGTCCCCTCTCCTTCTACTTCTTCCATACCTCCGGCGACCATATCCCTCGAATCGTTTGCCTCCTTCCTTGTCTCCTCAGACAATCCCGCATTTGTCGACTCGGAGGAAAAACCGCAGGAACACAGACACCACCACCCTCATCACTCATCAGCGCCGAAGAGCATCCTAAATGAGGAAACGGTCGGCGATGGCAAAGCGGTCTACCACGGTGGTGGGCACGACATGACGCGCCCACTCTCCGAGTACTACATTTCGTCGTCCCACAACACATACCTCGTCGGCCACCAACTCGTCGGCGAGAGCACCGTCGAGGGCTACGTGCGCGCGCTCCAGGCCGGCTGCCGCTGTGTCGAGAGTAGGTGCATTCTCCAACCGTCTCAGCACATCCAACTGACGCCCATACAGTAGACATCCACCCCGGGAACCCCACGCCGCTCATCACCCACGGCAAAACGCTCACGTCGAAGATCTCGCTCCGCAAGGTGTGCGAGATCATCGACCAGTACGCCTTCTCCGCGTCGCCGTACCCGCTCATCATCTCGGCGGAGATCCACTGCTCCCCCGCGCAGCAGGACATGGTCGTCGACATCATGACGAGCGTCTTCGGGGACAAGCTGATCAAGGCGCCCGTCGGCGGCCGCCCGCCTATAGACGAGCTTCCCAGTCCGCATGACCTGCGGGGGATGATCATGCTCAAGGCGAAGAACCTGTACGTGTCGCGGGACTCGGCGCTCGTTGGCGGGGCCGCCGACGCCCCCGGGACTGGCGAGGTGCCCGCCTATACGTCTGCTGAATCTACGACGGAGTCGGAGATGAACAGCAAAGCGGAGGACAGCAAGGGCCTTTCCGTGCCAGGTATGCTGCCATGACCCGCTTCTCACCCTTCTACTCACGCGTTCCCTCCCGTAGAAGTCAGGCGGGAGCCGCCTTTACTGCGAAAAGCGAGCGCCGCCATCCAGCGCGTGCGGAGCCGGAGCCGAGGGCATTCCACTTCGCAATCATCCGAATCCTCCCCGCCCTCCTCCTTCGTCCCCCTCTCCCCGCGTTCCCCCTCGGAAAACGCCAAACCCAAGATGTCGTTTGCGCTGCTCACTCTCCTCGTGTACACCGTTGGCGTCAAGTACCGCGGTATCAACAAGAAGGAGGAGTACGCCCCGCAGCATATGTTCTCTCTCTCGGAGAACACGGCAAACAAGATGATTCGGTCTGGCGCGGTGCTGGACGTCATCAAGCACAACCGTACCCACCTCGTGCGCATCTATCCCAAGGGCATGCGGTTAAAGTCGTCCAACTACCTCCCGCACAACTATTGGAGCGCGGGCGCACAGCTCGTGGCCATCAACTGGCAGACGCTAGGTACGCCCCGCGCGACTCATTCCTTTCTTCGACTGACGACGTCTACTATTCTAGATCTGGGGTACATGATGAACCACGCAATGTTCCAGCGGAACGAGGGGTCGGGGTACGTGCTGAAGCCGCGTGCGCTGCGGCTGCCCAATCAGAAGGACCTGCTCGCGAAGTGGACGGAGCACGTCTTCGAGGTGGGGATCATCTCGGCGCAGCAGCTGCCGCCGCCGAAGGATAGCGCGGGGCCCGACCGGGGGAACACCGCGGCGACGGTCGACCCGTATGTCGAGGTGGCCGTGCATGTGCCCGACTGGAGCGGCTTCCAGCCGCCGCGCGCAGGCGGGGGCGGCGTGGGGTCGCCCGTGCTCCCGCCCGCGCCGGTGAGCCCAAGTGCAGTGACGTACCGCACATCCGCGGTGAAGAACAACGGCTTCAACCCCGTGTGGGAGGAGAAGCTGCGGATCCCGTTCAGCTGCGTCGGGGACATGATGGACCTTATCTTCGTGCGGTTCACCGTGCGGCAGGACGGGAGCAAGGATGACGACGAGCCGCTGGCGGTGTACTGCGTTCCCCTCGCGTGTCTGCAGCACGGTGCGTAATCTTCACTCGCGGACGTTGGGCAATTTACTGATTCTGTTTCATTGCAGGGTATCGACATCTGCCACTGCACGACACCCAGCTGTCGCAGTACATGTTTTCCACTCTCTTTGTTAAGATCGCCGTTCGGGATCTATGATTTGTTTCGTGCTATCGGTCAGAAATTTTGTTTAATGCTATCGGCCACAACACTACAGTACAATACCACTTTTCGCATACCATACCCACCATCCATTTAAATACGCAAAGAAAGAAATGTACATCTAGACAATTCATATGTTATGTGCGAGCGAATTCACTTCAATTCTCGAGGAAGCGGCGAATTCATTCATTGAAGAGTGTACAAGAGCGTCGGCCCCGAAGTGCGCGTATTGATATTCTCGGCAACGGGATCGAGGCAGAATACGGATTTCCAGGTGCAGTTCTTGTCTTGAAGATCGTTCCTGACATGGTGGTTCAAAGAGAACTCGAACATGCGAATTTAGAATCGGCATACAATGTATGATACATTATTACATCCAAACCCAATTTCTACATTTTCACGCATGACTGGTTATCCAGCATAATATACCCCTGTTGCTCCTGACCAAGATATGCATTCTTCTCGGAAATAGAGGCCATTTCGCCGTCAGGATAAAATTCTCGGAAATACAACCGCTAAGGCCGTTCCGGCTACCGGGAAACGTATATCTTGCCGAATAACCGGCCACCCCGCATTTCCCCCCGAACCACCATGCCCAACGATCTCTCTCAAGTTGTTGGCTACGAGCTGCCCTCTCGACCAGTGAGTATGCAGCACAGCTTCTCGAATAGCTCTGAGGCAGTCTAGGTCGCGTGGAATAAGCGCGATCTGCTGGTATACGCCTGCGGTGTCGGCGCGAAGGCAGACGATCTCAACGTCGCCTATGGTGCGTCTCAAGGCCATATATCTGACCGAAATCTCACTTCCTTTTGTAGAGCTCGGTGAGCGAAGCGTATTGAAACCAGAGGCGCATTCTCATTGCTGTCGCAGACAAATCATTCGCCGCACTCCCGACGTTCCCGGTGGTCCTCCCCTTCAAGGGCGACTCGTCTGAAGTGAACCTCTTCGCGGACAAGATGGGGAACCAGGCGATCCCGAGCATGCCGCGGCTGGACCCGAACAAAGTGGTATGCGCGTACTGGTGAATCGCAGTAGCTCCAGGACTACAATACAATGCAGGTGCACGCGACCCAGTCCATCCAAATCCTGAAGGACCTCCCGCTCGTGAGCGGAACTGGCTGGACCTGGACGACCAAGTACACTGGCGTCGTCGAGAACCGTGCGTCCGTCCGTCTACTTATAAATGTCAATGCATAACGGCTTGCTGCAGCGCGCGGCATCATCGTCACCGCCGAGAACACGCTCCTCGACCCCAAGGGTGTTCCGTACGCTAAGCTTTACGTGCGTGCATGGTGTGCGTGGTGTCTGCATTAACTAATATATATACTGCGCAGAGCTCCTCCTTCAACCTCGGTGCCAAAGCCACCGGCGACAAATTCTCGAAATTCATCGCGGGCCCGCCGCAGGGAAAGCCCATCCCCAAGGACCGCAAGGCGGACTGGGTCGTACAGGACAAGACGTCCCCCGAGCAGGCGCTCATCTTCCGTCTCAGCGGCGACTACAACCCGCTCCACATCGGTGAGCCCCCGCCGGTACTCATTACGCTGTATGTCGGCGCTAACACCCGCCCACACAGACCCGGCAATCGGCAAAGCAGCGGGCTTTGGCGGCGTGATCCTGCACGGGCTTTCGACGTTCGGCTTCGCCGCGCGCTCGCTCATCAAGGCCATCGGCGGGAACGACCCGCGCTCGCTCCGCTTCTTCGGTGTGCGCTTCACCGCGCCCGTCAAGCCCGGCGACGCGCTCGAGACGCAGGCGTGGGAGGTCGGCCCCGGCCCCGCGGGCACCATCGAGGTCGCGTTCGTCACCAAGAACCTTACGAGCGGCAAGGTAAGCCCTGCGTCTCATACCCTCCGCGCGTTATTTACTGAAGTGGTCGCGCGCAGGACGCGCTCGGCGGTGGGATCGCGTACATAAAAAAGGCGGCCCAGGCGAAGCTGTAGTGTACATATCGGAGGCGGAACATCATTGTACATTATTTAAATATCCTACCACTTCCGGTCCTTGCGCAGCATCCTCCCGCGATCGAGCAGCGCGTCCGCCTCAAAGTAGCACCCCTTGAGCCAGCGGTTCGGCTCGCCCTCCTCACCCTCCACGCCCTCCTTGTCACTGAACGCCGTCCGTGCATGCAGCACGCGGCGGTTGTCAAAGATCACCGCGTCGCCCTCCTTGAGCGTGTACTCGAACACGCGCGCGGGCTCGGCCAACAGGCCCGCGAACTGTGCGAGCGCGCGGTAAAATTCAGGTGGCGTGTCGAGTGGGAGCGGCGCCTGGAACGGCGGGGAGTAGTTGATCTGCTCTATTGTGCGCGAGCCGCGCGCGAGCTCGAGTGTGGGGGGTGCAGGTGGTGCCCGTCATTGATGTAGTGGAAGTGCACGGGCGTCGTCGACAGAACGTCGAATGCCGCGGGGTCCAGCGCGGCGGCGGCGTGGAACGCGTCGACGAAGAGCGACGAGCCGCCGTGCACGCGGTTGCGCAGGCAGTGCAGGATCTGGTACTTTGGCGGGTTCTTGAAGTATCTGCACGTGTCCAATTAAATTAGGCGCGCCCAAAAGTAAGAAAAAAGGACACACAATAAATCCATGTGCAGCCCGAGGTCGAGGTTCGTGTACGCGATATTGCGGCTGTCGCGCACGTTGACGACGTCCCATACCTGCCCGTAGAATGTCTCGCGGATGTGACTGAACGTCCCCGCCAATTTACGCAGCTCGCAGTCTGCGGCGCCGGTCTCGGCGGTCGGCACGCCCGTCTGACAAACACACACACTTAGCCCCGGCGCAGCTCAGCGGGCAGAAGGGCACGCACGACGAACAGCAGCCCGTCCGAGCACAGTTGGTCGATAGCAATGCGCAGCATGGCTGGCTCCTGCAGCGACGCGTACGGAACGAACAGATTCCAACGGCGCGCTATCTCTGCCGCGCCCCACGGCTGCTCCATTAGATCCCCGTGGAACGCAGCGAGCCGCTCGCTCGATGAGTGCCGGTGCAGGAAGTCGCGCGGATAAAAAGACTTGTGCCCGTCGGCCCACTGGATGTGCAACCCGCCGTCCGCGAGGGTGACCCCGCCTTTCGCCGGCTTGACGTCAAGGGGGATGTCCGAGGTGCGGTGCAACTTCTGGGACGTCGAGGGGTGGATGCAGTCGGGCGAGAGACAGGAATCGCGCAGCCAGACAAACGGAAAAGACGCGCTGAGCGCGTCGATGGTTAGCCGCTCGCTATCTTGCGCGATTGAGGACCATGAGCGCGGGCTGCGCAGGGTACCGAAGGGCTTCACTAGTCCAGCTCGAGAGATCCGGCTCAACAGCGACATCTTGCTGTAGGCTGAGGGCAATCGATGGACAGACACGGAGCAGAGGGCCAACTTCGCCAAATACACGATTCTCCCGATAAGCGAAAGCGCAAGGCCAAAACGCGGAGAGGGCACAAATTCAGTTGAGCTAGCTGAATGCAGCTCAGCTGTAGAGTTTCAACTCAATATTGAATCTCTCAATTTGTGGTGGGAAGAAGACCGACGAGTCGTGGTTTCGTAGTTCGTCAAGCTGAGCTTGAGAATGGGATGCAGGCCGAAATCCCCCGCGAAATTTCCTACTAAAAGTGGGATTCAAAGCGCGAGATTCCTAGTCTCTCGTAGACAGACGCTTCAACGCGAAGCTCGTGCCTTGCTTGTTGAAGTCTGTTGGCTATCAGGGGGGTCCGATCGGACTTCCAGCTTATTACCAATCTTTTGGCGGGCGAATCACAGTGATTACCAATCTTTTATCAATCATTTGGCAAATACTCATAAAGTGACCATCAAACTTTTTGAATAGCTTAACATCTCGGCCAATTTGCAAAATTCTGAAGAGACAGAAGTTTTCCGAGCAGGGTAAAGTATGACTTTGCATCTTTGCCCGTTGCACATACATAATTCTCAGTGCTGCAGAGTTGATTGGTAATAAGCGAAAACCCCGATCGGACCCCCTTTGTAACAACAGGACTACGAGATTCCAGGAGCAAACGGCAGAGCGCGTCGCCGGGCAGGACTTGGAACGTGTGACGTCACGAGTGTCACACCGCCACTGGCAGTCCAAAAAATTCGCAATAAAGCACCATTAATTCCGTATCTAAGGTAAGACCCCTCAAGCAGCGCTGGGGAGGAAATAGTAAACAACAATCCCAATAATCATCACCAGCAGCGACACAATCCGCGGCCCAAAATCGCTCCACCAGTCATTCAGCTCAAACGCCGGGACCAGCGGCGGGCTGAGCGACACCTCGATCCGGTGCCTAGTGCCAGGCGCGTTGTCGCGCGGGACGACGAAGAGCGTCTGCCGGCGCTCGTCGTAGACGGAGCGGTCGTCCGGCCCCAGCCCGCGGACGACGACCTTCCGGCCCTTGGTGAGGAACGACGGGACGAAAAGCTCCGTCTCCGTGGCGGTAATAGGCGAGTGGCCCGCGAGCGGGGCCGCCACTGTCGACGACGCGGCCTTCTCCGCGGCGCTGCCAGGCACGGCCCACTCGAACACGAATGCGCCCGTGGTCATCTCGTACTCGAAGCGCAGCGGGATGCCCGCAGTCTTGGCGGCGTACGGGCGCACGACGGCGGACAGGATCCGCCCACCCTGGTCGAGCGACGGCGCGTCCTGTTCATGGTACAGCAGCGACGCAGGCAGCGCGCGCCGCCGGCTGAACCACGAGAAGTTCTCGCCGTTCCACGAGTCCCCGAGCGCGTCGTCGTTGAACGGGTTATAGTTCCAGAGCCTGGGGCAGCTCGGTTAGGACGTGTCGTTTTGGGCGGCAAGACGAGGGGACGTACGTAAAGCCGACGAGGGCGCGCTCGAGCCCAGTGAGCATCGCGTCCATCATGCGCGCCTGCCACGTGAAGTCGTCGGACGCGAACGCTTCGCCCTTGCTGTGACGCACATCCAGTCAGCACCAGGAACGCGGAAGGAACAAGCGAAAGGCACACACTTCATGTCCATGGGAACCCCGCATTCGCCGATGAGAACCGGTTTCTCGCCGAGCGCCTTGTAGCCACCTTCGACGACATTGCGCAACTGCAAGGAGAAATTGTCCCGGGCACCCTTTTGCCCCCAGTAGAACGCTTTGAGCGGGAACATTCCCTGCGGGGCCCCAGTTAGTGGATGGAAGAATTTAGCAGCACACGCGACCGACCCTTGAGAGCCCTTGCACATTCACGGTAAAGTCGCCGAACGCCTTGGCGAACAGCGCGTTTAGATCGTACCTAGAAGACGGTGGAGTGAGAATCGACCCGACACGTATAAAAGAAACCCCTTACCAGTGGGGCGCGTAGACCATATTGGGCACACACTGCTCCGGGGTCCACGAAGCCGGGCAAAACTGCGAAAATAGATTTAGTCTGTGGACGAAAGAGACCAAGCCACAGCAAGGGTGCACACCTCATTGGGAATTGCCTCGACAAACACAAGCTTCTCCGGCGGGGACACGCTCCGCACCCGGGTGACCCACTTGTGCAGGAACGGGTAATAAAAGTCGGTGTACCAGTCGATCTATCAGCGCGGGGGTCAGCGAGACGCAGATATGGAGCGGGGGCGACGGGTACTTTGTCGCCTGTCAGCGGGTGCTTTACGAAGTAGTTTTCACGGAGTATCACCGCAGCGTCCTTATTGCGGTCCCAGCCCCACACGCCGTGCATGGCCCACACACACTCCCCAAGCGTCGGGCCGTCTTCGCGCCATGCCTTACGGCGGTTCGTGTTTAGAACGGCCTCGGAGGTCTTGCGCGTGGGCATTGGGAAGGAGCGTGTCCAGATGGACACGGATGTAGGATGCCCGGCACCGAGCTGGAACGATTGGAAGGGAGACGCTGTGGAGGTGGTTCAGAATCGGAGAGACGGGGATGGTGGGGGGTACTCACGGACATACGATAGATGCAGGTCCGTATTATAGTCAAATTCATGTAGGGATTTTAAGTCTATGTATCCTCTATGGGGCTCGTTCATCATCTGAAGGTAACGTGAGATATGAATCGTGCGTGCGAAGAGTATAGTACGTACCTCAAACCCGATAACTCCGTCTAGATCCCCAACCGCCTTCGCAAGCACTTCCGCCATGTCCAGGAACGCGTTCTGAAGGAACTTCTGAATAGAGACATCGTTTCCGTTGCGGTCTTTCACGAGCAACTTGGACGCAAACGTGTCCCCAGCCCAAAAGCACGTCCTAAAATTTGCGTCGCAAATGAGCAAGCTAATATAAATGCTGTTTTACTCACGCCATCGTAGCAGCAGCTAACTTCTGGTATCCACACGGCCAGATACCCCGCTCCTCCTCTACGTGCCCCCCGCCTTTCACGCCCAGAAGCCACGCGGCACCAGACTCTTCTAGGCCGTGTAGGTCGAATCCGGCAGCTTCCAGCGTCCACGCGGGAGCACCGGAGCCTCCGGCGTAGCGGGACCACACGTCCTGGTGGACCGAGACGAAGGCAGACATTCCATACTGCGGTAGAAGGGACAGCAAATCCCGAATGTAGGCTAGGTATTCCGTATCGTATATACCCCTGTCAGAAAGTGAGAAGCGTGTGATACTCAACGAAAGGCGCACGCACGGTCCTTCGTGTTCTATTGCTTCCCAAGTCACCAAGAAACGAACTAAGGTGCATCAGGGGAAGGCCCATGGCGCGCAAACTTGAGAGACGCACTGAACGACAGGCCCCACCGGCGCAGACGCGCCAGATGCTCCGGGGCCTCGTCGAGCGGAAACGGCCGCCCGACGAACGTGACGGACTGGTGCGCAGCCGGGAACGTCGCGTTGTCGTCGTTTGCGGGTCTTCGAGGGAGAACACGTCAGGCACGTCTGGCGCGAACGGATTCGTCCGGAATCAATGGGCACGGTGCTCTCTGTACTCACGTTTTGCACGAGCCGCCGAGGTTGACGCCGCGGAGGCTGCAGACACGCCCGTACGAGTCGATGAAATGCCGCCCATGCGTGTGCAGACCTCCGCCGGTGCCCTGAGAGGACCAGTCGTGCGCATACGTCGGTACACTTCCCGGAGAATACTTGGGGTCCGCCGACGGGTGGACAGCCTGCAGGTACGGTAAACTCATGGCTAAACCAAGGGAAATAAATATTCTTCACCCGAGGTTCCTGGGCGCGCTTGGGCGGAGTTGGTGTTGTAGCGTCGTGCCCTTGGGTCTCTCCGCCAACCAGAATGAAGGAAGCCTCCGAGCTTGAAGGACTGGGCATTGGAGGTGGTTGAAGAAACGAAACGAGAAATTGGTTGGCCACGTTTGGCTGAGACGCTGCACCAAACAGCCGCTACGCCTAAACCCGCATTTGGTAATTCCCGAAATAGGCGACGAAGTCCCTGTAGAAGTCGTGGAAGATTCGCTCAAATATCAACAAGTGTTGTGTTCACGTATATTATGCTTCCTTACAAAAAGCAATCAATTTCGCAACACTTTCATCCCATACGAACTTCTAACTAAAAACATCGTGAATTCTACAGAAGGGCTCTTTCCCAAAATAAGTTTTCCTCGCGATTGCATCCCCATGAAAAGATTAGGACCCCGGAATCAGATACTTAGACGATATTTCCACAGCGACATCCCACCGAGGCAACTCTTTATCCGCCTGCATCGCTTCACTCGGCGCATCGAGGGATTTCTGGCCTTCCTGGTTCCCAAGCAGCAGGAGCCGATTTCCAACCGCAATGAACGACTGGAGGTCGAGATTCAGCTCGCCGAGCAGGCGACCGAGGTTCAGGCAGCGGATGCGCTCAGCCGGAGGGAGGAAATACTGCCACGCCTCCGGGACCAGCTCGTCACCGTCTGCGGCAAGTTTGACCCACGCAAAGATCACCACGGAGGGGGGGAAGTTGTGGGTCGGCAGAGCGGGGACGGTCGGAACTTCCACGGGAGGTGCGTATTTCGGAGGGCGCCCTCGGCGGCGGGGGGAAACCGCGGAGGGGCGTGGTGCTCCTGCGACTAGCGAGCCCAGTTGCAACCATGAAATTCCAGTGGGGAAAGGGCCCATTGTCGCACGTGCATCTTGGAAAGTGTAATGCTGGGTATGGAAAAATATTGTGGTTTCTCGAGACAAGTCTATAGGCTGCGATAATACCATTGAACAACTGTGGATAGGGGACGGCGACGACTCACTGTGTCATTTTTAATCCGTCCTCGCGTGAGCAAAATCTTCTGGCCGTCGTAAACGGGGACAGCCTGGATACCGAAGCCCAGGAAAGGAAGATCGGGAGGCATGGGCGCATCTGAGACCATCCAGGTCCAACGAGTCTCGGGTTTGTACACGGCAATGGAATAAGTGCGGATAGTGGGAGAGTCGTCGTCGAATTGATCGCGACCGCCAAAGATAAAGAGCTGGTTGTCGACGGCCACCATGCACGCAGACATTCGAGGCCGGATCTGCGTACCAGGCACATCGACGAACCACCAGATGTTGTCGTCAAGATCGATTACAATGAGATCAGACGTCGGGTTTTGAGAGTTGAATCCGCCGCATAAGAACACAAAGTTTCCTCCGCCCAACGAAGAGAGTGCGATGGCGGGCTCCGTCAGGCGAGGCAGGGGGCGCAACTCGAGTTCGGGGCCGTTTTTGCAAAAAGGATCGGGGTTGTGATTTTTGGGCCGGAAACGCAGCGAATCCTGTGCAAAATCGGATACTTCAAGGAGTGCAACTGCAATGCAGTAATGCTACCCACAGTAAGATTTTTCCACTCCATAGTTTTCACGTCGAGGCAATAAAAATCGCAGGTCGGAGTATAACTTTCGTCATGTGGCCGGACACCACCATAGGTGTAAACTCGTTCGCGCTGGTGATCAACGACAAAGTTCTGCCAGTCGTTGAAAGAAGGTTTATCTCCCTTCAATTGCAACTTTATGTGCACCAAGTGCTCCGCGGGCGGCGTTGAAGCAGACCCGCCTGCTGTTGGGGCAGGAGCATACGGATGGTAATGCGTGGCATGTCGAGCACCGTCGATAGCCGGCGTTCTTGAGCCTCGTCCTTGACCTCGTCCTTGCATGTGGGCTTGGAATCGTTGTGTGGGAGGCTAGTGCCAGAGGGAGCCTGAGCGACGATTCAAGCGAGACAAAGCCGCTCGTCACGTTGTCACATCTTTCCTTTGTTCCCAAATGACAGCCACGGCGGAGCTGCTTCCTCCACCTTCTGGCCGCCGGGCGGGCGCCTTGAACACCTCGGGATTCGATTGCTCCCTGGACAGTGCATAACTTCAAAATATATTGATCTACAACTTACGGAAGTTCGGATGAGTGATCCAGGCACAAAAGGCGTGGCGCAAAAGTCCCATGGCTCACAGTTTCTCGAGGAAGACAAGGGCATCTCGGGGCCCCACAGGGTCGGGTGACCTAAAAACATCCAAGTGAGTTGTGCGCTGGACCGGAACGGCTCCTCGATTGCCGAATTTGTGGGCGCCTGGGAGAACGTTAGTCAACGATGAATCGGGTGCAGTGGCGTGGTATTTAAAAGACATCGACGGACGTGTGCAGCCTTGATCCACTCATGTTGCTGCTGCTCAGCCTTTTAACGTCCCTGGCGCCGTCGCTCTGCGTTGCTGCATCGCCCACGATCCGACTCGGGCAAACGACCCTTGTTGGGCTGGGTCTTCCGACACTTCAGCAGGAGCTTTTCGCAGGTTCATGCAGTGGTTTTGGCTTGAATCAAGCTCATGATCTGCTAAAGGCATCCCTTTTGCGGAGCCGCCTCTTGGGAGTTTACGCCTAAAGCCCCCTGTGCTGAAGACATCTCTGGAAGGGGGTACATTCAATGCGAGTGCTTTTGGACCGGCCTGTCTGCAAACGGTGCGACACTGAACATCCCCCATCCCTTACGCTCATAGCATCAACCATACTAGGGTCTTCCGCTCAGTGCAATGTCGGAAGATTGTCTGACTATCAACGTATTGCGGCCTGCCGGGATCCCGGCTAACGCTAAACTCCCTGTGGTGAGTGTTGGACTCGTGGGTGTAGCGACTTAGTATCTAATGACGAGCACAAGATGTTTTGGACGTGATTATTCTTCGTGCCTCTCGTCATACAACGCACTAAGCGCATTACCAGATACGGCGGTGGATTTGAGGGGGGTTTTTCAATGATGTACAACGGAAGTGCAATCGTCGGTCAAAGTGCTCTTCGCGTACGTTCATCTCTCTGAGTCGTTAGAATTCGAGCTTATACTGTCCAAGGGAACACCGGTGATCTATGTTAATTTCAACTACCGCCTGGGGCCGCTAGGATTCCCGCAAGGTCAGGAGGCTGACAACAGAGGCTCCCTAAACTTGGCCCTCAAGGATCAACTTACCGCACTCGAATGGGTTCAACTCCACATTGGAACCTTCGGCGGCGATAAAGACAAAGTACGTCCTCTGTTCCAAGTTTTTTATGCATTTTAATTCGTACAATCAGGTCACCGTTTTCGGCGAGAGTGCGGGATCAATAATGACCTCCATTCTGTTTTTGAATTCCCCCATCACGTCTTTGGCCAGAGCAGCCGTACGTCGAAAATCCCGCATTGCCTCCGTTTCCTTACCGAGACTGTTTCAGATTTTTGAGTCTGGATCCCAGGCGACCGCTGCCTTGTTCACTTCCGAGCGACGAGAGGCCGCCTGGGAGACATTTGTCGGCGGTGTTGCGTCTTGCGCCTCTAAAGCGACATCTGGGTCAACATTTTCGTGTCTGCGCAACGCAAACACGACCGAAATATTCCAAGGCCTTGCGGGGGCTATGGCGGCGGCTACTGAGGAATTCCCATGGGATCCGGTCATCGACGGGCCAGGGGGACTCATCCCTGACCTGCCTTCGGTGCTGTTCAAACGCGGGCAATTTGCCCAATTGCCATTCATCGCGGGGACAAACCTGGATGAAGGTGCTCTCCCAAGTCTTGACTCTCTCCGTGGGTTTAAAGCTTTCTAGGCACGCTCTTCGTCGATCCAACCGTAAATTCCACCGACGAAATCTTCGAGTCGCTGGTCGCCATGTCTTCTCCCTCCATTTCGCCGACAGCTCTCGAAAACGCTGTTTCAGAGTTGCTACAGCTGGATCCCGATATTCCCGCTCTGGGTTGGTGGCTCCTATGACCCTAGTCGCATGACTACCATTTAGTCTCCATTTTAGGCTCACCTTTCAACACGGGAAACAACACCTTCGGGCTGAGCACTCAATTCAAACGCGCGGCAGCAATCGGTCAGCACCCGTCGCTTCGCATGTAATTCTGAAACAACGCTAACCTAATTGCGGATAGGCACAGACCTGAACTTCCTCTCGCAACGCCGGCTCTGGATGGAAGCAGCCGCAACTGCAGGAGTCCCCACCTTTGCGTACTTGTTCACCCAGCCGCAGCCCAACGGGACGCCTGCGCTTGGTGGTTCGTCTTCTCTCCCAATCTCGCGCTGGTAGCGCAACTTACACGACGACACAGTTTCCCATGGTTCCGAGGTTTTCTACGTTTATGGCGCCCCAAGTGATACTTCTGTTTCCGCCCTGCTCATCAGCCACTTAATGATCGACTACTGGGTTTCCTTCGCGACGAGCCTTACGCCCAACGACGGGCTAGGAATTCCACGTAAGATTCAATTCCAACCCCGCGCTGACCACTCATTCACAAGGCGTTTCTATTTAGGACCTGAATGGGCACAGTTCACGCCGAACAACAAAGTGGGCTTTGACCCTTCCCTCAAATACAATCATTGACTGTGTGTCGCTTAGGTTGTTATCCAGCTCAACGGCGCAAACGTCACGATGATCCCGGATAACTTCCGCGAAGGTGAACGATGCCTTGAAACCAAGAGTTTGAGCTTGCTGACACCATGTAACAGAACAAACAACGTTCATCAATTCAGACCCTGCTATCTGGCATCATTGATACTAAACCGTCTTAAACTGCCCCGTTTTCGGACGAATGAGTGGTGTATTGCTTGAGTGTACGACAATGAAACGTGATGTTTATTGTGATGAAAACTCGAGAAATACCGCCTCTCAAAATATCTGCCTCAAGCTTACTATTTGACCTAGGCTTGGTCGATTTGAATGTGTATTGGAGTGTCGCTCACAATATTGCCGTTTCCTCCACTAGTTATTCCTTTCGCGTCATCTCATTTCTGCAGCACAATCGAACTAACGACCTGCTAGGAGGTAACTTGTCAGAGAACCCTTGCGCGGAATTTGAAGAGCGAGGGCAGATGCTGCATCGACAAAAATCTAAAATTGTCCACATTATGTCTCATTCAGTGTCAACTTTATCGTGCATCCTCTGCATTTCAGTGCACCGTCTATCCTTGTCAAGTCTCTGTTCTCGGGTACTTAGAGCTAATATTTCCCAGCTGCAGAAGCCTTTCCGTGGTGTACAGTCTTCCTCCCGGGGAAGACTGTACCCTCACCCTCAGTTGGACGCTGATTCTAATTTCTCGCTTAGGATTCGCCTCACACATTATCCGGTTTCCCCTTCAGAACTTTGGGGTTGCAGTTCTCTCAAATGACGAATCATTTGGAGACGAAATAATGGAGACCATCAAGTTTCGTCTCATAGATGAGATACTGAAACTCGAAGTAATTGACTGGAGTGGAAGGTGGGATTCAAGTGGTTGAACTCTGAGTCTCAAAATTGAACTCGTGTAATAGACTCAAATCTTTGGCCGCTTCAGCCTACGCTCGTCGAACGGTCCCGACTCCTCGTCCTAAAATTGCTACCTTACTTTCATTACCATTTCAATCGTTGGCTGGAACATACCGGGACCCGGGATACGGAACGCTTGACTTGTGTCTCGTCTCACCAGAAGGCGATTCATTGACTTCAAAGTCATGCCGCGAGCTCCTCCAAGAAATCCCTACCGTGCTTCCCGATACTCTCGACCCTCAAATACCGACGCTACTAGCAAGGTGGAAAGGCTTCCGCGTGACACATATTTCCCTGGAGCATTTTGAGCACAACACGTTTAACTTCACTTGGTTATTCAGCACTGTACGTCACTTGAAAGCTGCCCCGCTTCATTTGGTGATTATTTCTTTCAGCCCACGGGGAACTCGTCAGAGAGACCGTACTGGGTCACAGTTGACTCAAAACCAAGTTTTGTGGCCGAGTTTTCTTGTGGCGGGACCCTTGGGGTTGGTCTCCGCGGTTTGTGGGGTGCTGGGGACGAAAGCCACATCCCAGGGGCGAGAATGCGAAGGAAAGAGCTGAGGTTTGGTTTGAGAAAATCCACGAGGTTTGATTGTCGTCGGAAAGGATCCTGATCCACAACACATTGGAACAGCTTGAACTAACCCAGCTTTCGGACGAATGATTCGTTTAATGTTGTCTTTAGCGCGATCGGTGTTGTTTTATATCGAGATCAGTAGCGCGACGTGCGAAATTTGCCTGCGCTTCGTCGGAATATGTCAAAGGGTGTATACTAAAAGCACCGTGTGCTGCGAGTTGCCGGCGGCGGGGTCATGTTAGTACTAGTAGACCCAGTTCAAACTTGGTGCTTCGATGCCGTATATGATTCTCTAATCTATTTTAAAGCGTTCATGAACATTGATCACGATGTTCTGTCAAACGAAGTCGCCCTAGGTCAGACTAGGCCGCAAAGTCGGGGTAAAGTTGGCGTTGATGATACGATTACAGATGGGGTTTGAATGGTGCATATGATTTCCTTGGGCTATTTTAAGGCGGCGACCAGCGACGAAGAATGGCTACCTGCGGTGAGCTAGACGGCCTTCATGTAGCCTCATGGGCTCACGATGATACTGTCATTTGCATAAGTCCGTGAAAACACGAAAAAAAATCGTGCAGTCACGTGCAGGAAGAGGAACTCCCGAGGAGATTTCCAAAATAACTATTACAGATATAACGCATTGTTTACAGGTCGCAAGGTTCTTCGAACATCGATCGATGTCCCAAATCAACATGCCGGAACACGTGTCATTAAACAATATAGCTGATGGACGGCCGGAAGGGATATATTGATGTCCTGACATGACAAAAAGACTCACCCTCTATGTCTTACATAAGTTCCACAAAGAGCTGTAAGCATCCCTGAAGCATAGTGAGACTTGTGTAAATTAACACGTGACTGCGCGATTTTTTTCGTGTTTTCACGGACTTATGCAAATGACAGTAATGATGTTCTGTCGGATGAAACCATTCCGGTTTCAATGTTGAAGTTTAGTACAGTGTTGATTCCTAACAAGAGCGTGCCGTGTGACTTACATAGCTTCGAGACCCTCTCATCCAACTTTCAACATTTACGGGCTCCTTCCTACTCCCTTTCTTGCCTCTCTTGCACTTTTAGCGGTCTATTAATATTGGTGTTTTGTTCGCACTCCGATCAATATTGATGGATCCCTATTTTTAGACCTCGTTCAACACGACCATCAAAGAGACACGCATTCAGGCTTCTCGGGTTGCTATCGAGGCATACGGTCTTACCTTATCTTGACGTGAACCACGTCGAAGCCAGTGAGGCGCTGCGAGGTCAGGCGAGGTAGTGGCGAGGTCCCACCCTGCTACTCCACATGTCGAAGGTGTGGATGGCTTGTTGCGTCGGAATGGAAAGCTATAAAGGCAGCCCACCCCCGCCGACACTCTCCAGTTGGATTTCACTCGCCAGCCTCTCTTGAGCTACACTCTCCTTCAGACTCAGTCGCCATGTTCAACAAGACTTCGCTCCTTCTCGCTGTCTCGCTCGCCATCTCTGTTGCGGCGGGGCCTGCTCCATCTGAGCCCGCTGCCCGGGGAACCGCCATTCCCATGCGCAAGCGTAACTCCCTCACCCGTTCCGACGGCGTCTTCGACAAAGACAAGGCCATTGCTGCCACCATCCTCACGCAGAACAAGCACCGTCAGAACTTGATCAACCTCCAGAAGAACAAGGGTATTGAGGCCTTCAACGAGGTTCGCACGGCCATTTTCACTGTACACGTCCTTCGCTGACATTCGTCGCTTTCCAGGGCGCGGAGATCAAGCCCCTCGTTAAAATTCCCATCGACATCGAGGCCCGTATGCAGCGGCGCGCTGCCAAGCGCCAGTCTGAGAAACTCACTGATGAGGACGACGACGAGGAATGGGCCGGCAAAATCTCTGTTGGCACCCCTGCCCAGTCGTTCTTGATTGACTTCGACAGTGCGTATTCCCTCTACATAGTCGCGATGGTTCGTTGATGTCAGTCTCATAGCCGGCTCGTCCGATCTCTGGATTCCTTCCTCGTCTTGCACCAGTTCCACTTGCTCTTCCAAGTCCAAGTACAAGGCCACCTCGTCGTCGACCTCTTCGAAGAAGTCCGGGACGTTTTCCATAGAGTATGGCGACGGTTCAACTGTCAGTGGCCCTATCTACTCGGAGACTGGTGAGTGCCGTTCGATTTTAATTCTTAACCTGTTTCCTGACTTTGTGGCATTCTAGTCACCGTTGCGAAAATTAAAGCCACCAAGCAGTACTTCAGCCCTGTGACCACCCTATCGTCCAGCTTCAAGGACGACCCCATTGACGGGTGCGAATATAGCCTGTTGGCAATCCCTTTAAAGTTCTAACCCGTTGACAGGATTCTCGGACTTGCCTTCCCGGCCATCTCCAACCTCAACGCAAACCCCTTCTTCGTTACCGCCAACGATGCGGGTGCCGTCGATGCTAACCAGTTCGGCTTCTACCTCGCCAGCAGTGGCTCCGAGCTGTATCTCGGCGGCACCAATGAGGACTTGTACAGCGGCGAGATCGAGTTCAACAGCGTCGACTCGTCCGGTGGCTTCTGGCAGGCGACTGGCGCCAAGGCCAAGGTCGGATCCACCAGCGCGGTGACTGGCTTCCAGACCATCATCGACTCGGGAACGACTCTCATGTACGGTCCCCCCGCCTCGGTCAAGAAGCTCTTCGCGAAGGTTTCCGGCTCCAAGGTCTACGACTCCACCAACGGTGCGCCTCATCTTTTAGATCGTTTTATCGCATGCTCATTGTAAACTTCAGGTTACTACTCGTACCCGTGCGCCTCGCCCCCCACGATCTCCTTCAACTGGGGTGGCAAGGACTGGACCATCTCCGCCGACAACCTGAACCTCGGGCAGACGGAGACCGGTTCGACGGACTGCGTCGCCTCGCTCGCGGCGCAGGATCTCGGCCTCGGCACGGATGTCTGGCTCCTTGGTGACGCCTTCATGAAGAACGTATACACCGTCTTCGACTTTGACCAGGAGGCTGTCGGCTTCGCTGAGCTCGCATAGATACCATGATATTGCATGCACAAATGTATCATTATTAACACAATTGCATTATCACTCTCTTTCCGCTCAACTCTCTTTCCGTTCAACTCAAGTTGGCCTGATATACTCGTACATTCTCTAGCGCAAGGTGAAGGTTTGCGTGCTGTTGCTGATGTGATTTACATCCCCGACCTTCCTAGGATCTGAACAAAGACGTTAGTATTTGAAGGACATTAATATTGTGGTCAGTGTGAAGTTCCACGAACCGCAGTCACCAGGCTCGTTTTTATACCGATTAATACTTGAGTGGGTGAGGGCGGTATGCATTCATCAAAGATATCAACTTACCTCAGGTGTAGGGACGAAATAACGACCTGAGCCGAACCACAAGTCACGTTATAAACGAGGCTCACTACGCCAGCCTAAATATTTGTCTGCGTTAGCATGAAGACTTTTTGAATCGGCGCACATACAAGCCTAACCGGAACTTCCAAAACTTGCCCGAAAGTCACTTGGCAGGAGGCATTTCCGGCGGAAAGCCACTCCTTATACGAGTTCCGCGTGAGGGTTTCCCCGTTGAAGGTCACCGTGGCGTTCGGCGCGATGAAGCGGTCGAACGCGGCGCTGAATGCAACGGGTGTCGTTGCCACAAGGACGGATGCCAAGTGCTGTTGTGCCCACTGGCCGAGAGCGGGGAGGACGATGTCGCAGGTGACCATGGGGATCAAAAGTACGTAGAGGAGTCCGCTGGGCAGTTATAGCACGGCGGCAGGGAACAGAGCCGAGTCGCTTCCGCAAGCGTCTCAATCCAGATCTCAAGCAAGCCCTTGTCCAGATTTAAGGCTTAGTAGTGGAGTTGTGCGGTGCCGATTAGAACTTGAATTCTTCGCTTCAATTTTACAAAATAATTTTTTTAAACGGCGACTCCACAGACCAACTGATTAGTGGCAGAAATAATAAGGTGGTTTGAGGAATTTGGGTTGAATTAATGTGACAAATCTGCTCCTAGTTGATTTGAATGATATTTTCCAGCGGGCTTTGTTGGCATGTTGGACTTTTCGGCAATCACCGAATGAGATGATGTATTGATGTTTTGATTGATGCGCGTGTCCGACTCTCAACAACTCCCAAACACCTCAAACGCCGAAAAATCGAGCTTCTGTTCATCGGGCAGATTTTTAACCACCCAAACGGCACCTTCAACTTCCTGGCTGAATTAGTTGGTTTGGACAACTCGGGCCCGGAGTCGTGAGTTACCATTCACTGCGTTCAGCGGCTTGATAGCCGAGGGCTGGCCAGTTGTCGCGAGCTTCGGCTAGCCTTCGGCCCGATAGTCTAACCATGCCTAGCCGAAACTAGCCGCGGCTCGCAACAGCTGGCCAGCCCTCGGCTATCAAGCCGCTGAATGCAGGGGACAGTATGGATCGAACAGAACCTGCGTTTTTTTTTCCCCCGGATAACGATGTAGTCTAGACAAAGGTGAAGACTGTGCTACTACCCCACGCTGAAGCGAACGTTGCGAACTTCCTAAACCGGCATGGATCTACCCACTCCGGTGTCCAAACTTGTACCTAACGTGAATGTGACTGGATGCTGTTGAAGTACCGCTTGGTGCGGCGCCAGCGCTGACAGCGTTATTGGCTTCAAAAGCACGGAGAACGCCCGACTTCAAGGTATTTGATCACAGTCGGAACATGATGTCCCCCGCGAATTTATCTCCAGTACCTGAAAATTCAGAAAAACAAAGGCGCGAAAAGAACTCTGCGCCAACAAATAATGAGATACACCAAGTTTAGCCCCCGATTAGCTTCCATTGTTGTTGGTGGTTAATAAAAAATTATGTTGGAATGTCGAACGGTCAGAATTCGCGGGAGTCGGAGACTCCAGAGGGGATCGCAAAACTGGGCGCTGTTTAGCTTTGAGAGCTCTAATTAACCCAGGCAGCTCTTCGGATTTCCTTGGCCAATACAGTAGTCTGACTGACCCTCATATTCTTGCGGATGGTCGGAGTCGAATATTTCTCGATCTAATTTCACCCAAACCGGAATGGAGTTTGGGTAGCATATATAAAGCCTCCTGTACGGCGAATTGTTCCTCAGCACCTCCGAGTCCCCTCTGTTACAGCACTAATCGTCAGCCATGAAGTTCAGCATCACCCTCTTGGCTCTTTGCAGTGCTGCATGCGCAATGACCGTCCCGCGGTTCTTCCCTCCGGCCGATCTCGCCAAAGTCATCGATGCCAACGCCTACATGACCGGGAACGAGACAAGCGCTGTGAGAATGAACATATATCGCGAGGCCGTAGCTAACAAAAACCTAGCAGGGGGCCGACAAGCGCGCCCTCGGCACAGCGTGAGCCCAACACGAATGGGTTGAATAATCAACTAATTCATTATTGTCGCTCAGCTACCTCTGCACTGCAGCCTACTTCTCCGGCTATTGCGTGGCAATCACCGGCGAGTACAATGGCGGGTGTATCGATCTCGCCGACGACCTCAACAATCAGGTCTCAAGTTTCGGCCCAGGTGAGTGCCCATGGTATCCTTTCATGGAATATGTCCACTCATCTCGGATCCGCAGACCAAGGCCAGCGGTGCCAGCTATTCAAGTAAGTCAAAGAGTTTGACTACATCTCGATCAGGATTTATTGGTGCCGATGTATAGCGCGCACAACTGCGCGATCTCGGGCGAAGGCATCCCCCATTGGTCCGGCATCATTGAGTATCCCGGAATCCAGGACTTCAGCCAGTACTGGACCGATGCGGATGGCACTGTTAATGCGCCGTTCAACGATATCATCTCGTCTTACAAGTGAACTCCCGCCCGTACCTGTCGTGTGTCGTCAATCGCTGATGCGAAAATTTTCTCCAGGTGCTACTGGTGAAGAACTAGAGCTGGGCGGAAGTCGTACATAATTCTATTGTCGCGTGTGTTGGCAGTTTTTCCTTGGTATTAGGGTATTAGAATGCATTCTGCGCGGTTTCGACACTTGCCGTGATTCACTGTTAAACTTGGCTTATGTAATTTCAACGAAATGGTTAGGCGAGGAATCAACGTTAATCAACGAGAAAATAGACCCTACGAGCTCTTCGGTAGAATTGAATACAAACAAGCATGATTTTTTGAGTCACAGAGAAGGATGGACATCGTCCGCGATGCGTTGGAGTGGTGGAGGAAATATAAACGTACAGTGGCGGTGCTCCTTTGTGTACGCGCAGTTTCTGCGTATGATGGCCGTCACGAACCCGTGACCACCTCTTGTTCACCCACGTGTTCACCAATCACACACTTACTTCAAGTTGCTTGCATTCGTAGAAGTTCTCGACCTTTGCGTTGCGGCCCTGCATCATTTATCCAGTAATGCCCTTCCATTCGCTGAATGTCTTCTTGCACGTTTGTACGTTCCTGGATGTTTTCACGATACCATCAATCAATCTCTCGAGTGCGTTCCCGTCCAGTAACTCAGACTGGTCAAGTGATGCTCATGCATATGGTTGATTTACAGGTGAACAAGTATTCCACGCGAGCGCCTCAACGAAACAACTATGGATCTCGGTCGTCCGCGACCTGTCTTCGCGATGCTTGATTGACCCACCGGCGGAGAAAAATCTTGAAGAATTACCAACAGTTGAACTGACACCGCAGGTTAAAAGCGGAGTCGTCGGTCCCCTGACATAGTCGCCTACCTCTTTAGCGCCCCCAACACTGTCACGCCAGATCGACATCTCATTAGAAACCCTAGACGGCATTAAAAATATGAATCGTACCGAATTCCTCCCGGAGGGAAGGCACATCCTGTTCTACCAGGAGTACGGCGCTTTTCGTGGTGGTGTAGAGTGCTGGGAGGTGCACTCTGGGCGGCGGGTGTGGGGATGGGCATCCCCGGGGTGCACCGTTAGAAATACAACGTTTGGCTTCCGCGGGGGCGGGGGCAGAGGCCATAGTATCATCCATCTACAGGTGCGCCCTCCGACTCCTTCATCGTCGGTTGGATATCATCGTACGCCCCGTAGCCACACGCCTCTCAACAACACCATCGTCCTGCAAGCCGACTTGAAAACAGGGGAGTCGCGCATTCTGCTGTACCTCTCGACTGCTACATCTTTCAGGGCGCGTCTTTCGGGAAATTTCTTCCCAGGATGGATACAGTCGTTGTCACCAGAGCCTTTCCCAGAGCCTTTCCTCCTCGTGAATTGGCGCCCCGCAAAATTCATCCTCTTTGACCCACAATATTTGGAGGTGTACGATTCATGCATTGGTTATACTATTTCCGCACCAGCCTCAGCAGAACTTCACCCCGCATCTTGTTCGTATTTATCCTAGTGCATCTCTGGGCCACCTGTGGCGGACTGAGCGGATTTATTCTCGATAACCCCACGGACGCGACAGAAATTTCTTGTATTAGCATGGATCTCGACATCGATGGGCATGCTCCTGCGATCGAAGTATCCGTCTCCGAGAACCCACTCCGCCACGGGAGTTACGAGTTGGTGGTCGAGGTCACACATCTCGACGCTCCTTGCCCGCTGTCCCTGGTCAGACGAATACAAAGCCGAATCATGAATACGCCAGCGCCGGCCGTCACCTGTACTACCACTGTTACGATACAACCTTACCGCTTGCCGTCCCGATGTTGAAATCTCTGTTTCGCCATCAGAAATACTTGGTCTCCCGCGAGTTCACGATGAGGCACCAGTACAGATTTTCTTCCGCAAGAAGCCCTCCTGTCCCCAGCTGAACGACAAAGGGATTTGCCATCCTCGACAGCTGCCTGGTCCAGTATTCGCCTTTCTCAAATTCAAGCCGAAGGTGTCGCAAACTGGCGCTGTGATGTTCCCCTTCAACTCCCGAATTGTTGTATGCTATTATCTCTAAGTAGCACATTCTGAATTGCATAGTGATATGGACCTTGAACAGGTACAGCGCACGGTGTGCCTCAACTATGTTACTAAATTATTAAGTTTGAGTGCACATGGTTCGTTTCGGCTTCCTTTCCCAAGCAGGTGCAATACCATGAACACACCACCTGTGCTTCCACTCCGATGAAATTACAGTCATGCTAAATTTACAGTCTCATCCTTTCGTCGGCTTAACACATTATACGCAGTGCGAGATTTTGAAAATATCCCATCACCAGCTTGCTTCACGTGTGCGTGAACTTTCAGAAGTTCTCAGTTGAGAGGAGGTATATTGTTCGCGTCATTGAATTTAGTCCTCATTTCAGAGAAGACTATTGGGCTTTTTTGGAATATAGAAAAAGTTCGAAACGATGATGGTGGCCCCACAGAATCTGTGTTGACGCGATGTTTGGTGCGACACGTGAGCGCGATGGAGTGGCTGTACTGCCGCACTTCACACTCCACCTCCTCATCGACATCGACATCGAGGCTCGACCCACTTTTGAGCCTGCGCGGCTCCCTCAATGTCAGAGGTGCAGTGTATCCCAAGATTTCCTGCAATTTCTCAAGCTCAGCGCAGACACTCGTGCATCTGGTCTACATCCATGGTTTCCAAGGTCGATCTTCACCTCGATGTCCTGGTCGGCCGATTCTGACGGAGTAGCCACAGGCAACGACACCAGCTTCCAGGTCTGTGTCCTTTTAAGCCTGCCACTGCCCAAAATTTGAGCCGCGCTCAGACATTCCCGACGGATCTGCAACAACATCTATCGGCCACGATACCCTCACATCTGAATATCAAGATACAGACGAGCCTATACCCGACATACAAGAGCAGGAAACCTATTTCTTTGGCCACCCAGAACTTCCTAGCATGGTGAGTACACATCTTGCTTCTCTCACTTTCAATAAATGAAATGTCCAGTGAAGGCTCTCCACGCAACCGCCTGGGCCTATAATCCTCGTTGCGCACTCTATGGGAGGCCTATTAGCCGCTGACGCCGCCACGGACCCCTCCAACTCGGGGTCTGTAAGGTCGCGGCGCATACTTGGCGTTGTGGCATTCGACGTCCCGTATCTCGGAATGCACCCACACGTCGTGATCAGCGGCATCGCGTCTCTTTTCCCAGACGATGACGGCGACAAGACCACCGAGGGAGACTTGAATCAGCATTCCGACGTCCAGATCGTAGATGAGAAGGTCACTGACGATTGGGAGGCTTTCAGGATGAATCTAGATGGTGCGTGGGCTGTCCTCTTTGCGACATGCATGATTGAATGCCTTTGTTCAGCGAAGAGCTCGTCCCACTCCCGCTCCCGTTCACACTCCCCGCTTCCATCTCCGTCCCCCACAGGGTCATCCGCACTAACACCCCCTCCTCCACAACCCAACCCTTTCGGCCTCCCCTCCTCCCCCTTCGTCGATAAGACCCTCACTTTCCTCTCCGCTCATTCCGACGACCCACTGGTACGCTGGGTGCGCAAGCACTCTGATGAACCATTTAGTGCCGGCAAGCGCTTCATCGTGGAGTATTTCCAATTCGGCTCCTGCATGTTCGATCCCAGCGGCCTCAAAGAACGCTACGCGCGGCTCGTCGCTTGGCCGGGCGGGCTATGGGTGAACTACTGGACACAGACCCTCCCACGGCCAGCCAAAGAAGGGGAGCACGCGAAGAAGCTGGACAAGGAGGAGGAGGAGGCGGACAACGATGTGGCGCTGCTCCAGACGGGGATGACGAGCATGTCGACCGTGGACTCGTATGCTACAGCGGACACGTCCCTCTCCCCGTCTGCGTCTTCGTTTTCGCCGTCTCTTACGTCCACCGCTACCTCACTGTCGTCTGCTCCCTCACTGAGCCCGGCGTCCTCTGACCCGAAGGCGCTCGCTAAGGCGGCCAAGGCGGAGCAGAAGGAGCGCCGCGCACTCGAGAAGGCGCGCGAGAAGGATCTGAAGAAGATCCAGAAGCAGCGTGCGAAGGAGGAGAAGGAGGAACGCGCGCGGACCAAGGGGAAGCCCGGGCACCACTTCATCGTGCGCCCCACCGGCCTCGGCCAGGTCCTCGGCGGGGGCGAGAAGTGGGAGAAGGTGGTGATCGGCGGGGTGGACGACGAGGTCGCGGCACACTGCGGGCTTTTTATACGTGGCCAGAATCTGGACTATGACGGACTCGTTGAGAGGGTGGGGAAGCGCGTTTTGGAGTGGTGCGAGGTGATCGCCGGGTGAGTTGTACTGCTTAGATTGCCCTCGCAGGGTCGTAATACTACTTCGAATGTACTTTCTGTAGCGATATACGTGCTTGGTTTGTGTGGTGACTCTTTAGGCCAACATCTCCAGTGTTTGAATTGTTGTTTCCTTGACCTTGAGGTGAGCCTCGCAGAGTAAATACCTAACCGATGTTCCTACACAATCCGTTTGTTCCCAATCTCAACCTATTGATATATTTGAAGCTGCAAATGAGCTGGGGGGTGGTTGAATCGTTTTAGCTTAGCAAACGGACTGTTGATCCAACGTGGATCGGATAAATAAATTGTTGTGGTCAATAACTTTCAGGGCAGGTCCCAACTTATTTATCTCTTCGTTTTTTTTGTAGACAGTAGCCTGCGAAGCGACTCGGGAGGCCAAGAAGGCCAAGACAAAGAGATGGCTTTCGATTGCACAGCCATAGCCTCGCCACCGTGATCCGCGGCGATCATGATCGGAGCAATATCGCGATCAATAGCGGAAAGGGGCTTGAAGGGCCTTGAATGCCTCGTTTTTTGAGGGCAAGATATATTCAACTCTTTGAATGAGTTCGTTTACCGCTGCCATGGTGGCAGCATCGTTTGTGAGGCCGTCAATGTTCTGGAAAGATACGCGGGGACCCAGCCCAAACACCGTGGTCTTGTGTTCCTAACTTTACATCCGGTAGTAAAATATGGTTGGATTTAATGTAGAGTCTCTATGCTACCACAAAATAAGAGGAAATAATATTATCAGACATGTTTCGCCTCTTTCAAGGCCGCTCTCGTCGGCACGAGGCCGGAGACCGCATAGCAGACCACGGCGAGGAACTCGGGCAGTGCTACCAGCGGGTACCACAGCCGCTCGTTGTTTTGCTTCCTCGAATCGTTCAGAGTTGCGGTGAGGAATACCTCGCGGACGAGCATCAGGAGGGAGATGATGCAGAGGAGGTACCGTCCGTGCCGGTCGCCCCATGGGCGTGTGCTGCTCTTCGCTGGAGATCCGAGGTTAGAACGGCGGGGATGACCATGGGGAAAGAAAGAACGCACAGTAGCCTTTATTGGGGAAGAACATGATGGCCTGGATGGCCTGGACGCAGGTAAGGGCCAGGAAGATGGCCGTGCCCGCTTTGCGGAGGGTTTTGCCGGTGGCGACCTCGTCGAGGTCGGAGCTTGTGCTGTCCACTGTGCCGACGATGCCCAGCGCGACACCGGCCATGAGGATCATCCGGAACGCATGGGTGTTGCGGAGCAAATTGAGAGAGAAAAGGCTGCTGGGCTCGCCCCCAGCTAATATATCTCTGATAAAATGAATGAGGCAAGATATAACAGCGGAGAAAAATAAGACGAACCGGTCAAGCACCAGCGTGTACGCCGAGTACAATAGTGCGAAGAAGCCGACCCCGAAAATGACTTGGTCGGCGATGAACAGGTTCAGATTCGAGCCCTGAGCGGTGGAGTTGGCCATAATGGCTCGTATTATGTATGCTGTTACACGCACTGGGATAATTCAATGAGCATTGAAGCACGGAAAGTGAAAAAAATAAACGCACTTGCGCAAAAGAGAGTAAGAACGATGTAGACATATGTCGTGTTCTTGATGGACTGGCGCACAAACCAGAAGCCCAGTGGTAGGAACAGAGCTGCGAATATCGCGGCTGCAGCAACTGATTCAATTCCAAATGCGGCGGCGTAATCGATAGAAACCATTGAGGAAGAAGGGGAAAAGGCGAGGTGTGGTGTTGAGGATATGGGGATCTGCATTCCGGCCTCTTTTAAGCGCGTCAAAATTGCTAGACCGGTGGAACCAAAAATAGCCGCTTGGGCCGCGGCGGCCACCGACGCATCAGATTTCGTAAGATCGATCACCGTCGGACGTCAATCTTGCACCGACAACCGCAACAAGTACCTCGACGTCAACAAACGTCATAAGCCTCCAACATCGCCTCACTGGTACAGGGAAAGTAGGAGGAGTCTCAAGAATCTATTTTTTGCAAACTTCTGGATATGGAAGAATGTAATAGTATTTCAACGGTCGATCTCGGGCTCTAAGTGACACTGCAGATTGGACGCCAATGACTTCGTGTGCTGTCCCGTCATACTTACACCGTACATAACGGAAGATCCACAAATACCAGTTCCGGCCGCACGCGGTAGCGATCTCCTTTAAATTTAGATCTCCCTCGGCTGCGGTCCTCACTCAAAGCCACTCGCTGAGTCTGCCCGCCCATAGTTGCCGAGCCAAACCGACTTGCCAGCGCTTACCCGAGTCCAGCTGTCAGAGCGGGCAACAGATACTGGATTGTGATGTCCAATTTTGGCAATCAAAATATTCGACCCTCTCTCGGTGTGTAGGCACGGCATAGCCTCGGAGTCGTTGCCTCGCAGCTTGGGCCGGGACGGTCCTGATCTACACGCAATGCCTTTGACGCTGCGGTGCTTGCGCTATTCTTGACGCCCGACGGCATTCACCGACAGGGGTAACAAGTATCCTCTTATCGGGAGCCGGTCCTTTATGCTCGGACTCTACATTACTTCCTGGGTTTCAGCTTTTATCTGAACCGTAGGGACGACTCTTATAAGGCAGGGTATTTCTGGTCCAATCCCTTCACCTTCTCAAAGCCAGAACCCCATCCAGCGCAGGCTCACATTCTTTACTGCACTACCGCCATGTCTTCTCCCGACTACGCAACCGCCTTTGGATTCCACTCAATTCCCGCCGCAGTCATCTTCGCACTCGTATATCTGCCGCTCTTCCTCTGGTTCATCCGGCAGTCGATTAAAAACACGACATACGTCTACATTTCCCTCACCGTCTTTTGCCTCAGTCAGTTCCCTGCCATTTGCGGCTCTCGAATTATAACTGACACACACTCCAGTGCGCTTGGTAGCATTTGCCTTGCGGGCCCTGCTCATCGGCTCGAAATCGCTGGGAGAAAATCTGAACGTCTTCATCGCGGACGAGGTCATGTTCGGCGTAGGGTTTTTCGCCCTCCTGTACTCGGCGTACACCCTCGTCCTCGACCGGTTCGTCCGCTCGTCCGCCCGCGTGCGCGCTGAGTACTCACAATCCCATAACAGAGAGATCATTTCCGAGGGCCCTGCCATCGAATCCCTCCCGCTTAAAATTATGCGCGACCGCCGGGTGTTCAGGGTCGTCCTCATCATAGGCGTGGTGCTGGGCGTCATGGGCATCACCGACGCCACGAGCTCGGACCCCAGCAAAGCCGCCAACGGCACGAACCTCCGCCGCGCAAGCACCATCATCTTCTTCGTCTGCACCGTCATCCAGGCGGTGCAGACGTTCCTAGTGTTCAATGCGAGCACGCGACGTGAGCCGCCTCGCCTTTCTTTTTGTGTCCTTTCTGACGGACGTTTACAGCGACCTCGACGCGTCGCGCCTTCGGCGACCGCCACGGGACATACATCCTCGCCCTCATCTCGCTCTTCTTCCTCGTGCGCGAGGCGTTCCTGCTCGCGACGCTTGGCAGCGCGTCCCGCCAGAACGAAGAGGTGCTCTGGTATCCCTTTACCGCGCTCCCCGAAGTCCTGGCCGTCGTGTGCTACTCTATCTCGGGCCTGGTCCCCTCGCGTGCAGAATTGAAAATTTACAAGGAGATGGAGTATATCCAGGGGTAGTCTATTTTCATAACATCACACATAAATTGTACTCCGTTCTCTTGCATGCATTCAAACCAGCCACAATTTCGCGTTCGCAACAGTAAATAATTAATAATTAACCAACGCCAAACCGACGCTTCCGTTTTTGTTGAGATGAAGCCGCCAAGATCCCTCCTCCTGTTGAATTTCTGATATGATTTCACCACTGTTCAGAGCCTGAACGTCAGATTTCACTGTTCAAAATGTATTACAGATAATAGCATACAACAATTCGGGAGTCGAAGCAGAACATCACAGCGCCTGTACGAGACACCTGCACTCTTGATACAACGCCGACTGGAACAGGGAGCTTCCGAGGAGGGCTATGTATCCCTGCGTCATTCAGCTGGCGAATGACAAGGTCTCCCTGCGGATCGTGCCAGGAGAAGCCGTACTGGCGCGTAATCGTGAATCCACTGAAGTAGATGTTTTTCTGATGGCGAAAAAAGGATTTAAACTCGGGGACGACCGGCAGCTGTGGCGACGGAATGGTAAGGTCATACCGTGACACAACTGTGGTCCAGAGCGGCTGAGGTGCCGGCGTATTGGTGAGTCGCCTTCGTATACGTCTGGCTAGGGATGACGGGCCAGGGAATTGGAGATGCGCGACCTCGATGACCAACTCGTAGCTCTCGTCGCGCACTGGGTTCTCGGCGATAGATATTTCGATGAGGATATTCACGAGGCGTAGCAATAAAGTTGGGGACATCGATGACAAAATGAAGAAGGTCTGTCGGGTCCATGGGGTTTTGGACGGTGAATTCTTCGAGTGGCCGCCATAGATGGCTAAGAGACGGAATATGATACAGTCGGACATGGGGCGTGGTGGAATAGGAACGGTAGTAGAATGCGATGTGTCCCGGAAATAGTAAGGTCGGATTCGTCAACTGCGGATCGCTAAAAAGCATAACTCATGGGTGTGTGAATGATTCGTACCTCGAGTTCTTCCGAGCCGAAGATGATGAACTCTGCGGTGCGCCAATTTACAAAGAGAAAAGACGCTGGCTCCTCTTGTATCCAACATGCGAAGTAATTTCCCACAAATTTGACACGGGGCACGAAAAATGCAGCGATGGGGAGGTGTAACAGAATCTGAGAATCCCCTGTCATTAAGTCGGCTTGCAGGATGATGGTATCGTGGTGGGAGTCGCGACTACGGGGAAAGCTATGGCATTCAACCGGCGATGAAAGGGCCAGAAGGCGCACCTTTGGATACATACCAGAGCCTCCGCCCCTCTTCGGCGGAAGTCAAACGTCGCGGTATCAACGAGGTAGCCCGGAGATGCCCATCCCCACACCCGCCGCCCAGTGTGTACTTCCCAGCATTCTACACCACCGGAGAAGGCGCCTGTCTCCTTGTAGAACAGGATATGCCTTCCTTCTGGAAGGAATTCGACATAAGATGGGTTGCCTTGGAGGGTTTCTAGTGAGATGTTGATTTGTCGGGACAAAGTTGGGGGCGCTGAAGAGGCAGGCGACCATGTCAGGGACCGATTGCTCCGCGTTTAACCTGCTGTATTAGTTCAGTTGATGACAATTCGTCCAGATTGTCGTTTGCCGGTGGGTCAATCAGGTATCGCGAAGATAAGTCACGAACGACCGAGATCCATAAATGTTTCGTTGAGACGATCGCGTGGAAGTACTTGTTCACCTGTAAAGTAGCCATGCTCATGAACGATACTGCCTGTCATGGCGAATAGGCGGGAACATACGCGAGAAACGGATAGGATCGTGAAAACATCCATGAAAGTGAATATGTACAAGAGGACATCTAGATCCAGCGAGCGGAATGGCATTTGCGAGTCTAGTAAAGGATAACCACGGCCACCGTGCAAAGATCGAACGCAAGCAACTTGAAGGGTACTGTGTGAACGCAGATGAGTGTGGGTCCAAAGGTAGAGCGGCCATCACCGGCCGTGATCATCATCATCGGCGGCGGCGTGATGGGACGCGTAAACTACGCGTACATAAAGGAGCACCGCCACTATCCCTCTCTTTTTGCTTCCACCATCATCATTTGATACTACAGGTATTGCATATGCCGTTTGGGCTTTGGGTCGTCATCCTTAGTCCCCGCTCTTGCATCCATGTCATGGTATGCCTTAGAGAAGAGGTGTCGACATTATTACATGTAATTCCAGGCGTCCACCGGTCTGCCATTCCAATCTAGCGCGATTTTTTGGGCGAAAACGGTGGGCGCAAAATATCAGGCGAAGATACGCTTTGGTGACTAGCCCTCCTGTTCCTTTCCGCTTCGCGCCCCTCCTTTGAGGTGTGGAGCTTATCGCGTGTGTTATCACCCGTTGAACTCTGTTTTCGGTGAACCCGAGCCCTACTGTGAACTCTTCGACCTGCGTACTCACTAAGTTAGCTAGACAAATTTCACATATAATAGCTAGCTGGGAACGATAACCGACTTGCCTTTTTAGCCCTCATAACCGGTTGTAGAAAGCGCCTTCAAAAACTTCAGAGAAGATACCAAATGAAAGACGCAGCATTGACGAAGCGTAAAATATACCCTGCTCTCTGTCGAGGGTCTCAGATTGCTGCGCTCCACGCGAAGCAAGCCGGTCGGATCCGTGACATATACAGTATTATACGCCCGAATGGGACACCATCACCCAATGGGACAAATCCATTTTTCTACACTAATATGGATGTATGAGCCTCGGAAATTTACTAGTGAAGAGCTATGCATGTTTTCTTTAGGTTTGTAACATGTCTTTGGTGTCCAGTAAGGCGATCCTTTACTAGAAAGAAATCATTCCAAAATGCGCCCAAAAGTGAAATTTAAAGTCGTGATAATTCCTCATTTTTGTGATCGGGACTTCAGCATTTATTTAAAGGCTTGTTCAGGACATTCTAAACATCCAGGAAAATATAAATATAATGAACCGAGGGCATCCGGAGGGCAGGGATAATTGAATCCGCGAAGTTTTTTGGAAAGACGAGCGAATGGGATGGTCACGTCACGCCTTCCCAATTCGGCTTCACGACCGATTTAGCGCGCGCACCACTGAAAAAACTCGCCTCGACCTCTCTCTGCTCAATCTCACCGCATTTCACGCGTCGAAAATGACCAAACATGCCAACTCTATTCGCAAGAAGCAGCAAAAGGCATCAAAACTCGAGGAGGAATGGACACTACGCGCCGCACAGATTTACCAAGAAGGGCAGGGATCGTCCTCCAGCCCAGCTCCGAGTCTTCAGCGTGCGCTCGAAAAGGCGCAGGAGGAGTACGTGGCACAGACGGGGAAGGTTATTAAGCTCAACAAGTCCCGCGTCCATCGCCGTGTCCACGGGGGCAAAAGCCGGCAGGAGGCAGCGGATGACCGGAGCTGGCTTACCCCAGAAGAGACGAAGATCGTGGTCGACTTCACCATCGAGTACTCGGACCGCGGCTTCCCTCTGAGCCATAGACGGCTCAAGGAACATGTCGACCAGATTTTGCGGGCACGCTTGGGGGATAAATTCCCGGCTGAGGGTGTAGGGAAGCAGTGGACAACGCGCTTCGTCTCGGACAATGAGCGGCTGCACATGTACTGGTCCCGCGCCTTGGACCGGTCCCGCGCACGCGCAGTCAATCCGACCACGAAGGCAGAATATTTTGATTTGCTGGAACAAATTACCGAGGGCGAGGGAGGTGACGATAAGATCCCGCCATTCTTTACCCGTTCCGCAGTCGATAGCCTGTCGGGCTCGTCAGCATCTTTTCTCACGTCAATGTCCCCATTGAAAGCTACCTCCATGCCGCCGCTCTTTAAGCCCGTCACGATTTCCCCTCAGAGACCCATCTCCCGCTATGCCGAATTGCTTGCAAGACCGGCTATGAATGCCTACGAGCAGGAGCTGCGCGATGCACTGGCGGAGTGTGATCAGCGCGATGAGGCGAGGAAGGCTGCCATGATTGGGATGCAGGCTGGAGTCGTACTAGCGGGGATGTATGTGAACCGCGCGCAGAACCAGCTGCAAGAGGCAGAGGAGCGGAAGGGCAAGAAAAAGAGCCGCCGGAAGATGGGTGATGGGAAGGCAAAGTGGTTCACCTCGGACGCATTCATACAGCTCTGCATTGACGATGACCAGAGGAGAGAGGAGGAGGAGAGGGGGAAGGAAGGACGACAGGTAGCCCGGGAGACGCGCGCTGCTGAGCTGGCAGAGTGGAAGAAGAAGAATGATTTGATCCGCGCACGCAACGAGGCAAAGAAGGAGCTGTTCGAGGCTGACAAGGCGGCGTGGGAGCTCGAGAAGGCCGAGGCTAAAGCCGACAAGCGCCGCCCGGCATGGCAGAAGCCGAAGTGGAAGGATTACAATCCGGAGCCGTTGTTACCGAGACCGAAGAAGTTGGAGGAAGGCGGGGACGAAAAGGACGATAGCGACGGCGAGGGGTCTGGAAATGGATCGGGAATGGGGGAAGATTAGATAGCGGAAGCATTTTTGCCGAGTGATGTGACGCGTCCCATTGGCATATCAATCTACTGATATCGACTTTTGACCTGATTCTTGCTCGATATCTCTCAGGATGCGGAATATATGTCCGAAACTTGGTAGCATATTAGATTACACCTAAAACTAACCCCTGACTGACTTGGATTCATCCAAAATCATTATGTCCTTGTTCTAAACGGGGAACAAAATTTGATTGTCCCATTCGGGCGTATAATACTGTACGAAGAACGGAGTTCAGCCACTATCAAACCATTCACAGCTAGCCTATAGCACAACCTATAAGTATAGATGGCGGGTTGCCATTCTAGATAATAATAGACTCCCAATAACAGAGCGCGGTCAGAGTATGCCGATATCAGAAGCTACCCCAGAGACTCTTATCATTTACGGGGAGGGCAAGGAGAACTCGGGAACGGGAGCGGGGTACTCCAGTGTAATTTGTGAGCCAGCCTGAACATCGTATATCTCTGAAGTTCTCGGCCGTCAATGTGTCTGGCCCTCTTGGAGGTTCTAGATCAGTCGAGAACCGCCAGTGAGAGGATGTTCAACTGCACTTAGAATATGCGACGTGCATGTTAGTTCGAGCTCCGTACCTTTCTCTCATAAATGCGAGAACGGACAAAAGACGGCACCCCTGTGAACTATCTGACTCATCGTGGTCAGTGGACCCCGTCAAGAATCGGTAGTGGAACGTATAAATACCCTATCGAAAAGCCCCACTATCCCCCATCGTCTCCCATGGCATCTGTATCTCCCCTGCAAGCTGAAGTGAATCGTCTGCGCCTCGAGCTGGCGACGCTGCAAACCGCGAACGCGGCCGAGCCGATCGAGGTTGGCAACTACATCCTGGCTCGGCTGCAGCAGTTGAAAGTCACGGTAAGCCCGGATGCTGTGAAATACCAACCAGAGACGCTCACACTCGATTCAGAAAATGTTCGGCGTTCCGGGGGACTTCAATCTCGGGTTCTTGGTACGTTAATTCGCTCTGGTTCAAATTTCGAGGCTTTCGAGCCGCGGGAATTAATTTCCGTTCCAGGATCTGGTTGAAGATCACCCCTCCATTGATTGGGTTGGAAACTGGTCAGTTCAACTGCCGGGGCTCCCAGTGTGCGAGTCACTTATTCACTTGACAGCAACGAGCTCAATGCCGCGTACGCCGCAGACGGGTACGGGCGCGTGAAAGACCACAGTATCGGGGTTGTGTTAACTACGTGTGCAATTGCTGCCTCGCCGCAAGGGGGACACCAGTTGACTCACGTCTCCGCAGCTTCGGCGTCGGGGAGCTCTCCGCGATCAACGGTATCGCAGGGGCATTTTCGGAGATGGTCCCCGTTCTGCATATTGTCGGTGTGCCCAGCACGACGCAGCAAAAGGCGAAGGCACTGCTGCACCATACCTTGGGCGACGGAAGGCGCGTAACCATAATCATTTCGTGATGTCAGTGGTGTTTAACGAACTGTGGTTTAGATATGACGCGTACATCAAGGCGGCCGAGAATTTCACCATCTCACAGGGTATTATCACTAACAAGGACACCGCCGCTGCCCAGATCGACCGGGTTTTGACAGACTGCATTACACGGGTGAGAGGTCACAAGGCTTATCCATGTCCTGATGATAATGTTATCCAGGCGCGACCTGTGTACTTGACACTCCCGACCAACCTTGTGTTCGAAAAGATCTCGTCTGAGCGCCTCAAGATCCCGCTCTCGCGGGCCCAACTGCCGAACGACCCCGAGGTCGAGGCTTTCGTCCTCGATGAGGTGCTGAAGCTGGCAAAAGAGGCACAGGACGACGTGGTGTTCCTCGTCGACGCATGCGCGATCAGGCACGACGCCAGAGAGGAGGTCAACGCGCTCATCCGGAAGACGGGATTCCCAGTGTATTCTGCGCCGATGGGCAAGACCGCTGTGGCGGAGACGTACGAGCGCTATGGCGGGGTGAGTTGTTCAATCGCGTCCCGCTGGTTGGTTTGTTCTAAGTCCGCTAGATCTACATGGGATCCATCACCCATCCGGACGTCAAGGAGAAGGTCGAATCGGCGAAGCTCATCCTGTCCATTGGGAGCCTGAAGAGTGACTTCAACACGGGTAACTTTTCGTACAGGATTCCTGCAGCACGCACAGTCGAGGTAACCGCGGTCCAATGTTGTGTGCTCGTTTGACGCCTTGCAGTTCCACTCGGACCATACCAAGGTGCAGCATGCCGTGTTCCCCGGGATAGGCATGAAGGAGCTCTTGCCGCACCTCACAGCGCGCCTCGAGCCGTGCAGCCCGGCTGCGTTGAAAGTGCCTGTGCCAAACTTTAGCGCGATTGTGCCGGAGGAGGACAACGAGATTATCACCCAAGCGTGGCTCTGGCCGAGGGTGAGCAAGTTCTTCAAACCCAAGGACGTCATCGTCGCCGAAACCGGTTGGTGCCTCTCCGTTTGTTTCAGTGTCGGACTCATGTCGTGCAGGGACCTCGAACTTTGGCATTCTGGATGTGCCCCTTCCCGAGCATGCCGTCTTCGTGAGCCAACTCCTGTGGGGGTCGATCGGGTGGGCGGTTGGCAGCACCCTGGGCGCGGCGTTCGCGGCGCGCGACAGCGGATTGAACCGCACCATCCTGTTCATCGGGGACGGCAGCCTGCAGCTGACCGTGCAGGAGCTGTCCGTGATGATCCGGCACGGGCTCACGCCCATCGTCTTCGTGCTCAACAACGCGGGGTACACGATCGAGCGCTGCATCCACGGCCGGGAGCGCAAGTACAACGACATCTTGAACTGGAACTGGACGGGGCTGCTTGGCGTGTTGGGCGACGCGGGGCTCGCGGCGTCAAAGTCGTACACGGTGCACACCAAACGCGAGTTGTCCGCGCTGCTCGAGACGAAGGAGTTTGCGGAGGCGGGTAAGATCCAGCTGGTGGAGGTCATGATGCAAATGCACGATGCGCCGCGCGCGCTGAAGATGCAGGCGGAGATGGGTACCAAGGCGAATGTCTATCTGTTGTGAGCCTCTGAATTGTATCGTGTAGTTCCTGTCGAATTTCAGTTCCGAATCCCAACCAATTTTCTTCACATCGAGCGTTGTCGAGGACAGACGGAAAATAAAACGTTCTGAAAACCATTAATCTATCCTCAGATCATTTCTATGAATGTAGGTAGCCAAAGGTGGAAAAATCAGCCCTAGAAATTTCCTCTAATAATACAAATTAAGGTGCGACGCACTACCCGTCCGGAGAGGTCTCCACGCGCGATTCTGAAGAGAGCGACGGGTCCGTGAAGCTGTGGTTACATTTTACACACACGTAGAAGAGGATCATCCGTGTCTCCTTCCGCTTCGACTGGTCTTGGTACAGCACAGCGCTAGGACGCGGAGATGAGTCAAGATGGAAGGATACGAAAGTAAGCACAACGCACTCCTCGTGCCCGCACTTAGGACAGGGGATGTTCGAGTGTGCCTGTTCTACGGGTAAGAAAAGCATGAGGCTAGAAACGGAGCTCGACTCGCCAGCGTAGGGTCCGTCCCCAAGTCAGTCGTCACTCCGACCTGCTCTCTGCGCAGAGTCAGAAAAGCGAGAACAGACATGCATGAAGACATACTTTGTTACTGTGAGCAGATCGTTGCGGTACACGCACTTGTTTTCGCCCAGCTCGTCGTACGTGCAGATGCGGCACGCGTAGACCATGATGCGGCGCTGCTGGTCCGCTTTCGGGTACAGCAGGTTGTTGCACTCGGAGCAGAAGTGTAGGGACGCCTAAGCACTCGTTAGCTGGCCACTCCGCAGGCCAGGGGCGGCCTACACACCATCACCGCCGCTGCGAGGAAACTGAGGGAATTGGTAAGAGGCAAGGGACGCAAGTCACACTGTGACAACTTCCATTTCTTTCTTGACCTTTCCATTTCTTTCCATTCGGTTCATCGGTGCTCTGCAGCGGTGACGGGATCCTCTTATTATTCACTTTTTGTGGAGGTTGAACGGCTCGCAAGCTGGGAACGTGCCCTACATGGCTTCAAGTTTCCTTTGGTCTAGACTCTAAACTGGTCCGACAACTTCCGAGTCCAAGGCTGCCCTCGTTGCTGTCCGCTCCTTGAATGCCGGGCTGAAAGAGTCCGCTATGCCTGGGTCAAGAAAACGGAGTGCGTTTCATATTTATCTTTTCCTTTCGAAGGGTCTTGGAAGAGTCTACCATGCTCGCAAGAACCAAGTATCGCGCTTCGATACTTAGCCTTGCCCAACCTACACTGGCAATCTAGATGTGGTCGTCTTCTCTCATTCCAACGCACGCGCGTTTTTTCGTTCGCAAATATTTCTGTTCTGGCCATCCATCTTTGTACCTGGCTACAGCGCACAGAGCGGTGAAACCCAACATTCCGCTCCCCTCTACAATCGATCCGGAATCGGCGATCTCCCGGGCGCCTCGATGCTTGCACCTTATCGCCACAGGATATCACCACCGTCCATTCGAATAATCACGAAACTAAGCATAAACTAACTCTGAAAGTCCTGCCTTCGTGTAATCCTCCGCCCCTTCCGTGCTAGTCCTTGTGAATATAAATTCAGCGTCGGCGGATGAGCGGTACAGCACTCTAACGCCCCCTATGGCCCGTTTTTTGGCTCTGCTGCTGTGCCTCGTCGCGGGAAGCTTTTGTGCGGCGCGGGAGACAAACGGGCAGCGCATGGCGATGGGACTACCGCCACTACCGCCACGCTGGATGCCTACGCGGACCCGGGGACCTGGTGAGCCATTTGTGCGTCCAACATACACAAATTTTGAAATTTCCGGTGCAGCTTCCCCGTCAAGCCGGCCCTCCCCGTCCTCTGTCCCAAATTGTCGCTCCGGAAGCGCGCCATTGTGCTGCACGACCGCCGTTCCTGCGACCGACACGACCGCGGAGTTCCTCCTGGCGCTTCTGGGAGCCCCTCCAAGTGAAGACCATGAACTTGTCGCGATAACCTGTGCTCACCTCCGCCGCGGAACGTGGTGAGTTGTTTGTCTTGCTTTTTTTTCTGCAGCCATGGCTCATCCCATGTTCTTGAGCGCTCACCAGATCGTATGCTGTGATCACGACGACTTTGATGGAGTTATTGCGACGGGCTGTGTGCTCCGGCCTGCTTGAATTGTGATCTACTCTTTTTTGAAGGACTTCAAGGGTACTTTATGTTTGCTTTATACCATTCGACGGAGTTTGGTTGGAATTTGGTGGAGTTCGGTTCTAGAATTACTACATTTTTTTTCAGCTTGTTTGTTGAGTGGATGCGCAGTGACTATCTCTTATTTACCTGAATTATTTCCGAGTCCATTGGAAGGATTAGGGATTTTGAGTTCAAGTTTGACCGTACTGCCCGTGTCACAACTGTGACCGGCCGGTCCAGACCGTCGATCTAGATCGTCCAAAGCGTCGGATGCACCAGAAATGTGGTCTATAGACCTGTTTGTAGACCGTAGACCGTGGACCGTAGACCAGACCGTAGACTTATTACTTAATACAGTTGAGAGTAGACCCCACGATAGACCTCAAATGTGTACCGTCACAAATGAACCCAACAATTGATGTGGACTTGATGGACCTCGTCGTAGACCTTCGGCCCGATCCGAATGCACTCGGCAGTCTCGGCTCGTTTGCTAGCATTCTTCTGGTGGTGGGTGCCTCGAGGTTAATGCTTAATAATGAGCTAGGTCGTGGATGTCCTTTTGGGGAGGGGATTGAGGCAACATCACAGAAAGTGCAATGTTAGGGGCAAATGGCACCCCGAACTTTGTGGTTCACTGAATCACTGGTTTGTGCGCAAAATTGTTGGTATATCTAAAATTACATGGCCCTTTTTTAAAGAAAATCAGGTCTACCGGGAGGTCTATCCTTGAGTTTGAGGTCTAGAGGCTGGGCTACGTGGAGGTCTGAGTCGAGGTCTACTAGGTCGCCATCACAAGCCGTGACATGGTCAATGATGCGGTCTATGCACGCTGATCCGGCAACGATCTACCATCAGGTCCATCAACAGGTCTAGTAGACCGGTCCATGGACCAGTTTTCCAGTAACTCGGACGTTCACAGATCGTCTAGGCCTCCGCGATTTGCAGCGACTGCACTGTCTCAGGCGGATCCAGCAGCTTTCCTCTCCCATGTCTTGATTGTGGACGATCCAAGCTTTGCTTTCGACCACCTGCATCAACTAGGGGACCCCAGTGACCCCTGCCTCGGACCACCCACAATGGAGATTTTATCTCTTTCTCTCCGCTTGGATTCTGCGTACGTTGAACCTGGTTGAATAACCCCACCTCGAAGGTGGATAAGCCTCCGATGGAGCGATCGCGGATGTAAACTGGAGCCGCGGAAGCGGAATGTCTCGGTCGTTAACTCACACCCGCCGGTCTCAAACGCCCCGTACCAGCACAGTATAAAATCCAGCTATGAGTCCGGGGGAAAATTACGAGTCCTCGCCAAGGACTTGCTTTACGCATTCACGACACCTGCAGCAGCGATGAAGGCTGCTGTGGTACTTGCTTTGTTCTCTTTTACGATCTCGGCAGTCGACGCACTACCTCCTCGGGACACCAACGCAAATCGCCTTGCTCGCGGTCTGCCTCCACTTCCTCCTCGGCGCCGCCAAGGTAAGTCTTTTCTTCTTCTCATAGTTTTCTTATCCCTGACTTGATTTTCCTTAGATCCCAAACGTTCGACGCCCTCCTCGACGCCTGTCCAATGCGACGCTAAGAAGACCTTCTGCTGTGATGACCTTACGACCGCCAGCGGCTCCGCTGGTTCGAACATCCTTAAAGGCCTTGGACTCCCTCGCGAGAGTTGCGGCGAGAACATCGGTACTGGCTGTGTCGCCGCCGTCGGCGATACTTGGTGCGTTCTCAGCAGTTCCTCTTTGTGTGGCTAATTCTTTATTCGCTGCAGTGTAACTGGCAAACCCGCGAAATGCTGCGGCAATCTGTACGGACTCGTCGGCATTCACTGCACGGCCGGTACGCCATTCTTACTATTTGTTTTGCGGGAGGGGTACTTACGTTCTCTCCAGTCCCGGTCTCCACCTCGTCTTCCAGGGTCGCCACCACCTCGACCCCGACTTCGTCTGTGCCCACCGCAACCTCATCGCACGCCAGCTCCAGTGCCGCGAGCAGCTCTGCTTCGCACAGCAGCTCCGCGTCGTCGGCCTCGGTTCCACGCTCTTCGTCGGCTTCGGCTTCCACTAGCGCGCGCTCTTCGTCGTCGGCCGTGCACTCGAGCAGCTCCGTCTCGCATGCCAGCAGCTCCGCGTCAGCATCTGCTTCCCATGCGAGCAGCAGCGTCCATAGCTCGGCGTCCTCGGCGTCGGTCTCCTCGTCGGTTCGCTCTAGCAGTGCGCGCAGCAGCTCCAGTGCCGCGAGCAGCTCGGCCTCTCGCAGCAGCAGCTCCGCGTCAGCATCTGCTTCTCATGCGAGCAGCAGCGTCCATAGCTCGGCGTCCTCGGCGTCGGTCTCCTCGTCGGCCCGCTCTAGCAGTGCGCGCAGCAGCTCCAGTGCCGCGAGCAGCTCGGCCTCTCGCAGCAGCAGCTCCGCGTCAGCATCTCCTTCTCATGCGAGCAGTTCCCACAGCTCTGCGTCGTCGGCGTCAGTCTCCTCGTCGGCCCGCTCTAGCAGTGCGCGCAGCAGCTCCAGTGCCGCGAGCAGCTCGGCCTCTCGCAGCAGCAGCTCCGCGTCAGCATCTCCTTCTCATGCGAGCAGCTCCCACAGCTCTGCGTCGTCGGCGTCCGTTTCCTCGTCGGCTCGCTCGAGTAGTGCGCGTAGCAGCTCCAGTGCCGCGACCTCATATGCCAGTAGTTCCGCGTCAGCATCCACTTCCCATGCGAGCAGCAGCGTCCCTAGCTCTGCGTCCTCGGCGCCGGTCTCCTCGTCGCTTCGCTCGAGCAGCTCGGCGTCCTCGGCGTCGGTGTCGCGTTCGTCGGCGTCCAGCGCCCGCAGCTCTTCGTCCGCCCACTCTAGCAGCTCGGTGGTCCAGCCCTCATCTTCAGTCTCGCGCAACTCTTCGAGCATGGTGCGCAGCAGCTCTACCGGCAGCCCGAGCAGCGTGCGTAGCAGCTCGGCGTCCTCGGCGTCCGTCTCGCGCTCGTCGGCGTCCAGCGCCCGCAGCTCTTCGTCGGCTCGTTCCAGCAGCAGCTCGGTTATGCACTCCAGCAGCTCAGTGGCTCAGCCGTCGTCCTCGGTGTCGCGTAACTCTTCCTCGACCGCCAGCTCCGCGGGTAAGTCTTGATTCCCCCACGACCATGTCACCAATCTCATTTTCTTTTAGCATCTTCCTCGCGTGCGAGCAGTTCCGCGTCGGCATCCCGCTCGTCTTCGGCGCGCTCGAGCTCCTCGCGTGCCAGCAGCGTGGCTTCATCGTCGGCATCTGCATCACGGAGCTCGATGTCCACCTCGCGCGCTAGCAGCTCCGCGTCGGTGTCCCGCTCGAGCTCCGCCTCAGCTTCACATGCAAGCAACTCGGCTTCGTCCTCAGCGTCTGCATCGCGCAGCTCGGCGTCTAGCTCGCGCGCCAGCAGCTCCGCCTCGCATGTTAGCAGCTCCGCGTCAGCATCTGCCTCCCATGCGAGCAGCATCCACAGCTCTGCGTCGTCGGCATCTGTTTCCTCGTCGACTCGCTCGAGCAGTGTGCGCAGCAGCTCGGCGTCCTCGGCGTCAGTGTCCCCCTCGTCGGCGTCCAGTGCCCGCAGCTCCTCCTCGGCGCGCTCCAGCAGCTCGGTGGTACACTCCAGTAGCTCGGCGGCTCAGTCCTCGCCCTCAGTGTCACATAACTCTTTCTCGACCGCAGGTGAGTATTGATCCCATCGACTTGGTCGTTTGTCTTATCTCGTATTCTTTTAGCGTCGTCGGCTTCGAGCTCGCGCGCTAGCAGCTCGGTGCCTTCTTCGAGCAGCGCTCATAGCTCGGCGTCCAGCTCCTCTTCAGCGGCCCGTTCGAGCTCTTCGCACGCGAGCTTATCGTCGGCGTCGGCATCGCAGAGCTCTGCTTCAAGCTCGCGCGCCAGTAGCTCTGCCTCCGTGTCCCGCTCCTCGGCGTCGGTCTCGTCATCGATCCACTCGAGCAGTGCACGCAGCAGCTCCACCGCTAGTGCGAGCAGCGTCCGTAGTAGCTCGGCTTCCTCCGCTTCGGCGTCTCATTCGTCGGCATCCAGCGTGCACAGCTCTTCCTCGTTGCACTCCAGCAGCAGTTCGGTAGCACCTTCATCATCGACATCTCATAACTCTTCTAGCTCCGCAGGTCCGCATTGATTCTCTCCAGTCCGTCATTTTGCTCATCTGCCATTTTTCTTTTAGCGCCGTCCGCCTCGAGTTCGCGTGCAAGCAGCTCTGCATCGGCGTCTCGTTCGAGCTCCTCGCATGCTAACAGTGTGGTTTCGTCCTCGTCTTCGGTGTCTGCATCACGGAGTTCGGCTTCGAGCTCGCGCGCTAGCAGCTCCGCATCGGTGTCCCATTCGTCTTCGGCATCCCGCTCAAGCTCTGCGTCGGCCTCGCACGCTAGCAGTTCAGCCTCTTCTGCGTCTGCCTCGCGAACCTCGGCTTCGAGTTCGCGCGCTAGCAGCTCAGCGTCGGTGTCTTCGGCATCCCGCTCGAGCTCCGCGTCGGCGTCGCACGCCAGCAGTTCGGCATCCTCGGCATCTTCTAGCAGTGCTCGTAGCTCGGTCTCCAGTTCGCGCGCTAGCAGTTCTGCCTCTGCGTCCCACTCGTCTTCGGTCTCTCGTTCGAGCTCGGCGTCGGCTTCTCACGCTAGCAGCAGCTCGGTTTCGTCTGTGTCTGCGTCGCGGAGTTCGGCTTCGAGCTCCCGTGCCAGCTCGTCTCGGGCAGCGTCTTCGAGCAGCGTCCATAGCAGCTCGGTGTCGCCATCGTCCTCGCGGACCAGCAGCTCCGCTTCGCCCTCCTCGACGGCCGTCCAATGCGAGACCAAACAGACCTTCTGCTGCACTGGGCTCACGGAGACCACCAGCTCTGCCGCGTCGAGCCTCGTCAGTGGGCTTGGTATCCCGCTCAGCAGCTGCGGATCGCATATCGGTACTGGCTGTATCGCCGCCCTCGGCGATTCTTGGTAAGTTATCAACGCTTCTTCTCTGTACGCTTTTATTTACCTTCGTGCAGCTTGATTGGGACGCCCGCGAAGTGTTGCGGGAACCTGTTCGGGCTTATTGGCATTGACTGCACACCCGGTGCGCCTTTTTCTCTTTTGTTACATTCCGTATTTACCAGTTTTTTTCCCGCAGTTACGGTTTCCAGCTCATCGTCTCACTCTAATTCGGCCTCGACGTCACGCGCTAGCAGCTCTGCTTCGCGCAGTAGCTCCGCGTCGTCTTCCACAGGCTCTCGGGCCTCCTCGGCCTCGGCTTCACATTCATCCGTGTCTTCGTCGCATGTCAGCAGCTCGGTATCCCCATCGTCCTCGCATGCATCGAGCTCTCGGACCAGCAGTTCCACTTCCTCGGCGTCCGCGTCCCGTTCGTCGTCGTCGCATGCCAGCAGCAGTGTCGCTTCGAGCGCCTCATCGTCGCGTTCTAGCTCGGCCTCTGTTTCTCGTTCTTCGGCGTCTTCTTCGCATGCTAGCAGCTCCGTATCACCGTTGTCGTCGCACGCGTCGAGCTCCCATTCCAGTAGCTCCGCTACTTCTTCGCGTGCCAGTGCCTCCTCAAGCGCATCGTTGTCCCACGCCAGTTCCGCCTCTTCTTCTCGTTCGTCTGCGTCTTCCTCGCGTGCCAGTAGCTCGATATCCCCGTCATCATCGTCCTCGCACGCATCCAGCTCTCGTCCTAGCAGCTCTGCGTCGAGCTCGCGTACCTCCTCCGTGCCCCGATCTAGCTCTGCGTCGCGGACCGCGAGCTCTAGCGTGGCCTCGGCTTCTGTTTCCGGTTCAGTATCTTGCAGCGGACAAGCTACGTTCTGCTGCGATACTCTTGAGCCTTCCACTAGCTCGCACGGAAGTAGCTGCCTGAATGATGCAGGTGTTTCCTCCTCGTTGAACGTTGGCTCGAACATTGGTGTTGCATGTGTTGTGCCTTCGACCGCCGCCGATGGCAGCCAAACTTGGTATTTTTCCTTCTTTCTTTTCGCAATCAGCAATTTACCTCCACATGTAGCTCCGGATCCAAGCAGCCTCTCAAATGCTGCAAGACTCTGTTCTCCTCCGTCGGAATCGATTGCTCGACCGGTGAGTTTATTCAGAATCCTCACGTGATCTGGAATGCTTACTTGATCAAGGCACTTTGTCGAGCGCGTCAACGTCTCACTCATCGACTCGTGCCTCTGGCTCGTCATCCGTGTCGCGCTCGTCCTCATCACGGATCTCGAGCGCTTCGTCAGCTTCGTCTCGGTCGACATCCTCCGTTAGCTCCCGCGCAACGTCTAGCCCCGCCACCTCGTCTTCGTACACCGCGTCCTCGTCGCACGCCAGCTCCGCGCCCGCCTCGAGCAGCATCCGCAGCAGCTCCGCTTCATCGGCCTCTACCTCTCGCTCATCTTCGGTCAGCAGCGCGCGTAGCTCATCGTTGGCTTCGCACTCGAGCAGTTCGACTTCGCATGCTAGTAGTTTCGTCCCCGCGTCGAGCAGCGTCCACAGCAGCTCTGAACCGACGGCCTCGGCATCGCGCTCGTCTGCGGCCGCCTCTTCGGCCAGTGCGCGCAGCTCTTCCTCTGCCCACTCGAGCAGCAGCTCCGCGGTTCAATCGTCGGCGTCCGCATCCCGTTCGAGCTCCGCGTCGTCCTCGCATGCCAGCAGCTCCGCGTCGGCATCCCACTCTTCTTCTGCGTCTCATTCGAGTTCCGCGTCGGGCTCCCACTCTTCTTCGGCCTCGGCATCATCATACGCCAGCAGCTCGGCTTCGTCGCACGCGGCGTCTTCCAGCAGCGTTCGTAGCAGCTCGGTAACCCCATCATCCTCGCATGCGAGCAGCTCCGCGTCGACGTCTCGCGCTTCTTCGGCATCGGCATCCCACACCAGCAGCTCGGCATCGTCTCACGCGGCGTCTTCGAGCAGCGTCCGTGGCAGCTCGGCGGCGCCGTCGTCTTCGCGTGCCAGCAGCTCCGCGTCCGCATCCCGGTCCTCTTCTTCCGCGTCCCATTCAAGCTCTGCTTCGACATCGCACACAAGCAGCTCGGTATCCTCTCACGCGGCGTCCTCCAGCAGCGTCCACAGCAGTTCGGTATCGCGTACCAGCAGCTCCGCTTCGCCCTCCTCTACCGCCGTCGAATGCGAGACTAAGCAGACGTTCTGCTGCACCGGGCTCACGGAGACCACCAGCTCCGCCGCGTCGAGCCTCATCAGCGGCCTTGGCATCCCGCCCAGCAGCTGCGGCTCGCATATCGGCACTGGCTGTATTGCCGCCTTCGGCGATTCTTGGTAATTTACCAACGCTTACTCTCTTTACTCTTTTACTTACCTTCGTGCAGCTTGATTGGGACGCCCGCGAAGTGTTGTGGGAACCTGTTCGGACTTGTTGGGATTGACTGCACGCCTCGTACGCATTGTTCTTGTTTCTTGACGTGCCGCATACTTACAGCTTCTTCTATCAGTTACGGCCTCTAGCTCATCCTCCCTGCCTGCTTCGACTTCCACGACGTCCTCGCACGCCAGCTCGAGCACCCACGCGAGTAACACTGTGACCCCATCGTCGACGGCCCACACCAGCTCTTCCAGCTCGAAGGCCTCTTCGTCCAGCACGCACGCCACAAGCACCGCGACGCCATCGACGGTCCACTCCAGCTCCTCCAGCTCCTCCAGTTCAAAGGCCTCCTCGTCGTCGAGCATGCACAGCTCGAGCTCAACATTTTCGACGACTCACACCAGCTCGTCCAGCACGCGCGCCGCAAGCTCCAGCAGCAACGTGTCTCCATCGACGGCCCACACCAGCTCGTCTAGCTCTTCCAGCTCAAGACCCTCTTCGTCGTCGAGCACGCACGCCTCGAACTCGAGCTCCAGTAGCATCTCGACCGCCCGCGCCAGCTCTTCTTCGTCGAGCACGCACACCACGAGCTCCAGCAGCACCGCGCCTTCCTCGACAGCCCACACAAGCTCTTCTTCCTCGAGCACGCACGCCACGAGCTCCAGCTCGAGCAGCATCGTGACTCCATCCTCGACTGCCCACACAAGCTCGTCTAGCTCATCCAGCACGCACACCACTAGTTCCAGCAGCCCTGCGACTTCATCCTCGACTACCCATACCAGCTCTTCTAGCTCGTCCAGCTCAAAAACCTCCTCGTCAAGCTCTTCTTCGTCGAGTACGCACGCCACAAGCTCGAGCTCGAGCAGCACCACGACTCCATCGTCGACGGCCCGCACCAGCTCGTCCAGCTCCAGCTCGTCCAGCTCCAGCTCGTCTAGCTCGTCCAGCGCGCATGCCACAACCTCCAGCAGCTCGTCCTCGACGGCTCGGACCAGTTCTTCCAGTTCCAGCTCGTCCAGCGCGCGCGCCACAAGTTCCAGCAGCTCATCATCGACGGCTCGGACCACTTCTTCGTCGTCCGTACACACTACGGTGACTCCCACCACCATCACCACCACGAGCGCCAAGGCGACCGCAACGTCTACTTCCACGAACAAATACTGCTGCCTCGGGATAGTCTCCGCTACCAGCTCTGTTGCTACAGGACTTCTCTCCAGCCTGGGGCTGAATTCCGCGAGCGCCGAAGTCGGTGCGGCCGTCGGCCAGCTGTGTTCGCTTGTGACGACGCTGCGTGGCGTAGAAACCTGGTGAGCCCCTTCTCCGTCTCGCTCTCTAACACGCATACTGATTGGTTCCTTCCAGCGGCATTGGCCTGACGCCTTGCGCATGCACTGGATTAAAGGGCACAACGGGTCTTGACTGCGTCTCCAGTGAGTCTATTTTGGCGTCCGAGTAATTTGGGCCGAGGCTAAATTTTTCCGCCTTAGCCACGCTTTCGAGCCGCTAGAGACCTAAACAACCCATTTACGAAGAGACATGACACACCACGACCTAAAACTCCATCAACCAACCATCTTTTCGCGCATCGTCATTTCGCTTTCGTGCAATTTCGGCTTGTCTTCTGTCTTCGTTTGTCCCCACTTCGTTGGTCTAGATTCTTTTCGCTCTCCGCGTCCATTTTCTTTCTCTACATTCGTCCTTCGTTTACTGCATTCGACTTCCGCGTCTTCGGGCAACAACTGTTTGTATTTTAGACCACCCTAGATCATAGTTCTCACTTGTATACTGGGAAATTGAAATGAATGTACTGTATTCCATGAATTCGACTGCCCCAATTTTTGTGACGGCAACGCCGCGGCAGCCAACGTTTTCTTCCACCCAAAGCATGCATGTCCTTGCACCTTTTCACCCCTCTGACTCTGGCCGCTCATTTCAATCACCCCGGGACTAAAGCGGAGTGCGTTACGTCTGACCCGCCCAACACAATGTAACCCGAACCCTTCAAATCCACTCGAGATGTCAGAAGCTTTCATGCTACGTAGCAAATGGCAACTGGAACGAGCTGGCCGACGCGAACGCGTTTGTGTTGAGCAGAGAGTGGTTGGCAGAATAGTGTGTCGATCGTCTTGCGTGGACTCCTTTTCTTCTCATTTCTGATTTCAATTCTATGCTTTCAGCCTCTATATCCGATCTCTACGTGATCTTCACGAGGCGATACTACAGCGATGCCACTGCTACTAGAGCCTCGCTGGTTCAGATGCGCTTCAGACAAGATTCAGGAATGCCGACGCGCTCAGGACTTTGAGCCAACTCAAGACCAGGCTGACGATTCGCTACAACGTACCGTGATTGTGCGCGGTGTGGATGATTGGGGTGCCACGTCTGTCCTGACGGAAATATCGCGCGTGGAGAGTCTTTCCGAGACAAAAGGCTGGAGCAGCAGCAGGAGGCATCGACAAGGCTGCGACTTGGAGACAGCACGGTTCTGACGACCTACGGTTCTAAGAGTCTCTTCTGCATCGACCAATATTCCGCTGAATTGCTCCCACTTCCTCTATCTTCCAACTCGAAAAGTCGGAGGATGTTCACTGTGTCGACTCAGTTGAGCTTGCCAACCCAGCACCTATCCCGCCGCACCACACTCTATGCACCTTTCTTCGTGCTCACGGCGGCCGGCTTCGTTGCTGCGCCTTCACCACAAAAACCTCCTTCGATGCGCCCCGCTCGTGACCCCGCGTACCGCCCCTGCGGTGCACCGTAGAATCCAGTTGGCCCTCGGCGACCGGTTCCGGCGCAACTCTAGACTCAACTACCTTATACGTACGCTCGCTCCTCCTTTTGCTTTAATCGACGATTGATTGTTCCGCCTACAGTGGCGCACAACCACCTGCGCAACCTCGAGCATCATCGAGAGTTCGTCTACCTAATCGAAAATTTCCGTGTTTGGCTGGACGTGCACGACGCGAAGGACCCTTTATTTAACGCCGACCTAGTGTGTACCTTCCTCCCCACTTCGCCCTTCGCTCATATCTGTTTCTTTTCGTTTGCAGTCGATGGGCACGACTATGAATTGCGCGACATTGCCCTGGCAGAAAACACTATTTACGTACATCTTCCACGGGACGCCCTTTCGCGCCCTCCCCCCCACTTCCACCTTCGCGAATCCGCGCTTCATGGCGTTTAGCGCGATCGGGCACCTCGAGCTCGAGACGCGCTTCCCTGCCGTGTAATGGGGCTGGGGCGTTCACCGGCGTCGCAGCGCACCTCCGGCGCTTGGCTGGCAAGGACTTCGTCTGGGACTTCCCAGTTCGTGCGCCTACCTTTTCGGTGGTGCGCCCCGTAGCGGCGGCGTGGGGGGCGCATAATGAGGGTGCTGAGAAAGAAGAGTCTGGGCGGCGAGTATGTCGGCTTGCTCGTCACCTTCCCCGGCGAGTGACGCGTGGAGGCCGTTCTGGGTCGCGGCGCTTCCCTCGCTGCGTGGAGTATTCTCGAGGATCGCGAAGGAGAGCCGCTTGATATTTTCCCGTCTACCATGGCGGCCTCTAACCATGGAGAACAGCAGCATAACGGGAGGAATATCGTGCGCATTGACACGCATGCCAGTGTACATCCCCAAGATCGTTTGCGAGTCATAAAACTGGTAGAAAGAAGGATGGGTCCGATGCATCGCTCTAGTTCCTTTCTCCCTTCTGCCTGCTAGATCTCTTGACGAAAAAAATTAAATTAAATAAATAACCGCTGTGAAAAGTAAATAACGCGTGGATAACAAGACCAAAGAGGCATCCACAACTTCCCAACTTCCATTCTCCACGGTCCAAGAGCCGCGTTACGCACGTACTGTCAGAGCCGGAGGATCCAAAAGTCTTTCATGAAGTCCTGGGAAATCAACCACAACTTCCCTGTCGAGGTCTTGCCACCGGAGCCAAGCGAGATGGAAGAAGACGACCCGGAATTTGAGGAAGACGTCGATATGTCGAGCTCGGATGATGGAGATGAGAGGAAAAAATGGAGAAAAATGGTCCGAGCTCGTGAAAAAGGTGAGTTACGACTCTAGCAGACACAGCCGGAAAACTGAGTAATTTCTTCAGATCCTGCGTCGATGGTATGCCATTAGTATGAACTAGTAGGATTATGTACTGAAATCTTCTTTTCAGGGCGCTTTCGAGAAGGCACTGCACATGTTCGATCTCAAGGGTTCGTTCCTGGAATCCGAGAGATACGCCATGTCGCAGGCGTCCAATCCGTGTCTTGAGATCGAGGGGCTTGGACCCGTCGGGCTGCCGCTCAGTACGCGCGTTGCACGGGTCCTCATGTCCAACAACTCCCCAGTTGATGTTGGCGTGCTCGAAATACCTGCCGAGAAAGCTGGTTAATTTTACTTTTGCATTTGAGTGGATTCATTCATACTGACACACTAGGTCCGTTTTCAAAACCCTGACTGGGACGCCTGGCTGCAGAAGCAGGGAGGGATAGTATGTACAGCACTTGCTGGGAAACCGGTCCAGCCATCGTTCAGGCTCAGAAACCTGATACTCCAGAGCCCGGGTTCGGAGTAAGTGTTTGTCGATAGTTTAACCTCCGTTGATGATAACCTCGATTTTTGCCAGATCCATGAAGTAAGTATGCTATCCTATTGACTTCCCTGTAACCTGACGCGCTCTGAAGCTCTATTGTATCGACCGCCGGTGCCATTGGAACGTTTCTTGTTGTTCTCCCATCCATATTTACAGGCGCCCAGCTGGAGTGCACCCATGGCGTGCAATCGAAGACGATTGACTTCTCATCGAAAAGCAAACATTTGACGTCGATCCTGGCGGCGTATTCTGCGGTGACGATCGCACAGGTCGCCGTCTCCTCCGGTTACCGGCTGTCCCTCACCTACGACATTCTCCAGCCAGAGGCCGACCCTCTGTCGGTGCCCTCCTTACCGGATACGGAAAGCGGACCCTTGGCGCTTCAGCAAGCAATGTCGGAGTGGAAGGCCAATGAATCTGGATCTGAGCCCGAACTCGTGGCCTATTTCCTCCAGCGCCGATATCCCCTGAACGACTTCACCCTACAAGAACTCGGCGGCTCCGACGCAGTATTGGTTGCCAATCTCGTTCGCCTCGCGGAGGAGCTCGAATGTCAGCTATGCGTTGTCCAACTAAAGCTTTACCAATCTCTCTACGGGCAGTATGATGGCCGCTGGGATAGGGTCAATCCGCGGCAGATTACTGACCTGGAGACTGAAGATGAGCTGACGAGTCTGGAAGTGAATGCTGTCGATGCGCATGGTGTTCCTGTACAGATATCGGGGTTCGATTTCAAATGCGGTGAATATCTCAACGGCGAGATCGACGATGTTCAGCCGTATCAGAGAGAATACGAAACGATATTCGACGAGGTAAGCTTTGGTCTTACATTCGTTGAATCTTTCTGAGAATAATGTCTTTTTTTTGCGCCTGCGTGCAGAAAATCCGAGTCGATGAAGGTATGGTTCATTCTCACTCTTCAACGAAACATAAACCTCATCCATTCCAGTATATGGGCGCACGCTCTTCATTCTATGGCCCACACGTGACGATTTGATGCATCCACTTGAAATACGTTATGCCTCAAAATACGCAGGTTGGGCACTCCAGTCATCCCTCTCGACTACCCCGTCCGCACGAGAAAATATGTTGGTCGACAGCGTCCGAGCGGATCTGAAGGAAAACACTTTCAAAGATGAGGATCGAGAAGCGGTCACTCGCGCGTTATGTACGTGCGCTAACAGGTGGTCCGACCTCGCGATGCTCTTGACGACTTTGGAGACAAACCATGTGGCTGCAAACCTAGGCTTGATTGGAACTGATAACTGCGTAGCTGCGTATCGAGTATTCGGGTGGGACGCTTTGAAATCATTGTGCGCTTTAGAATTGCTTTACTATTTCGTACTGAGGGTTCGTCAGCTTTGACGAGGCTGTCCAAAAAGATGTCTCGAATCCACGGCGGCAGGCACTTGTGACACAGTTCGGCCAAGCGGCGAGGGAAACGGCCGACGCCGAGGTCGAGGCTTGGTGCCGAGAGCAACAGGAACAGATACTCGAATTCCTCAGCCGATCCAGCGTGACTGAAGTCGAATGGCTGCTGGGCCTCGCCACAAATCATGGGGTAGATTTCATGAACGAAATGTGCGCGCACCTTTTTTTTTTCAGGCTCGGAAAGTGTCTCATTCTCCCTGCACAATAGTGTGTACCCGCAGCTTGATGCGCAACAGCTCGAATCCGATTTCTGGGTGCATTTTGTGCGACGCCTCGAAGGTCATCCAACCTCAGCGGAACTCGGTCTTGATTTCTTGCAACAGTGCGTTCAACAAGCCGTTGATAACCTCCCCGCGTTTCCAACGTGTGACGTTCAAACCCAGCCGGCGACCAGTTTAATCATGGACGTCTTGAAGCTCAGCTTCGATACCAAAAACAGTGATTTATGGGATGGTATCTTTGACAAGATGGAACAGGCAGCTCGTGGTGGAACATTTCCCGTTAAATGTCCGCCATGGAAGTACTATCTAGAGCTCGTCCGCTCATTGGATGCGTATCTTTCGCTACTTGAAGGCACCAGCGCATTTTCAGTCCAGGCGTTCTTCAAGCAGGCTGTGCTTTCTATATTATCCGGCTCACCGAAACACAATCAGCCCTCGTTCTCCCCGTGTCCCTTCACAGCGGAAAATTTGTCGACCCTCGTGGTTGCCATTAAACGCGCAGGAGGGTTGTCCTTTCTTGACGAGTCGTATGTCGCCACCGTGTTTCAGATATACGTTGCTGACCGCGTTATCAGGAATAGACAGGTCATTCTGGCTGGGCGCGATTCCGAGAGTTTGAAGACACTTGTCGTACATCTCGTCGCCGAACTGCAACCCCCACCAGATGATCCTGCCGCCTACGCGGTTCTGCTCGCAGTCGTACGTCAGGCCATCGACGTGTTCGATACCCAACGCCTTCATGTGCCCGAGGCGAAGGGAAAGCCTCTATTGTCTGTCGACGATATGATCGGCATGCTGAAGTTCTGTTTCGAGGTCGGAGCGCAAGCCGAGTCCCAATATTTGCTGCTTCGCTTCGTCTCTCCTCCCCCCGGGATCTCAATTCCTCATCACGTATCCAAGGTCCTCGCGCCGTTCTTGCCCGCTCTTCGGGACTACCTGGCTTCCCAGACGATCGAATTGCAGACGGATCCCTTCAAGAAATTCACTGCCAGTATTGTCAAGGCTTTCGCCGGCTCAGTTATGAGCCAAACACCGAAGGATTTGAACCTGTACGCTGTCGAGGATATTGGGTGCTATGCCCCGAAATGCTCCGATTGCAAGACGGTTCGCGCCTTTTTCGAAAGCGATGATCAGACTATCTCGCTCCCCAGGGCAGCGAAGCTTCGAGAACATATAGAAAAGCAGCTCGCGGTTCCCAAAAGCTTGGGTGTCCGTTTAGCGCTCGACAAGGACCATGGGCTGGGGAGCCCTCACAGACTCGAGGTGGGCCCGCGACTCCTTAACTCCTTCGTCAGCATGAGCCATCCTGACCGCGCGATCTTCAGATTATTAAGCCGGATCATATGACGGTTGCGGGGCTGTGGTCTCAAAACAGCGCGCGGGGAAAGGCGTTGCTGGCGTTATTAGGGGATGAACGAGCTCAAAGACGAATTTTGAGCCCGGACTACGAGAAGGTGTTGGCCCAGATTTTCGAGAGGAATTCGAGTGGTACCAAGCGTGCAGCGGAGAACGATCAGATGGACACTCCTGCAAAGAAAGCAAGGGTCTCGCTATCTTGACTCGAAATATTGTTGATTTTGTGTTGATTTATCGGGAAATTATAATAAAGTACGAATTTGAGCGTTGGAATTTGAGGTAAAACCCAAGGGACTAAACATAAGCGCCGTTTATGCATCCATGGTTTAGTATTCAAACGGATGAGTTGACAAGCTTTAGGGGGTGGCGGTGCAACGGACGCGCAAACACATCCAAAGAGGAGCTCAAAACTGCCACCCGAGGCTGACGGCTCTCGCTATACCTTCTCTACAGCATTCGGGGCTACCCTGTGCCTTCTGATATCTATCTTCCGGCGACCGTTGTCCTTTTGACCGGCCACGGTACCTTTCAGCAAGCTTTCAGTCACGGTTCACCGTCCGCGCAAGGTCCTGAACCGACTAGTGAACAGAGGGTCATGAAATCCTGGGAAGTGGATCACACGTTTGCTGCTCGTGAATTCATGAGCGCGGAAGACTCGAGCTTTGCCACCGATGACAACAAGTCTGAAGTTCTTTGCGAGGGAGGATCCGACTCGGAAGCGGATACCGTGCCGAAGCAACTCTCATCGAATCAATGGGACGAAGGTACAATCCATCGTCCTGGTCTATTATCTTATGTTGACTCCATATATTGAGGTCCAAAATCACGAGTACCGAGCGTCTTACACCGTGCTTTCTGGAAATGACTGGTTTCACAGGGAGACTTATCAAAGGCGTTGCGAATGTTCGACTTCAAAGGCTCATTCTTAGAAACCGAGAGATATTCGCTGGCTCAGGCGTCAAACCCTTGTCTCGAGATTGATGGTATTGGGCTAATCGGATTGCCACTGAGTGCCCATGATGCAAAAACTCTCCTGGCGGATCCCTCTGATCCCGCAGTAAATAGGTTGGAAATTCCAGGGGAAAATGTCGGTTCTCATGTATCTATACGAACGTTAATTCATTGTCGCCAGGTCCATTTCACCAATCCCGCGTGGAATACTTGGTTTAAGAAAGAAGCCGGTTCAGTCTGCACGGCGCTCTCGGGGAAAGGGGTAAAACCTGTGTATAGCCTCAAAAAACTCGTTCTTGAAGGACCCGAAGCACAGTAAGCCGGCTGATATTTCACCTTTATTTGCCGACGTTCAAGTTCCAACAGATTAGCAGAGTACACACATTTCCTTCCTTGATCTGAATTAATGGACTTAATTTTCCTTTGCAATAGAATCCCGTCGGGCAAAACCATTGCAACATTGGTCGTCGTGCTTCCATCTCTGTTTGAAGGCGGAGACATGCTGTTCGACCACGGCATCCAATCCACGACTGTTCATCTCGCATCACAGGGTCAACTTTTGACGTCCATCGTGGCGGCATATTCCGTGGTAAAAAGGAATCTCTGCGCCATTACGTCGGGATATCGTCTGTCTCTCCACTACGACGTGCACCAACCCGTTTCCGACTCTTTGAGCATACCTTCATTCCCGGACGTGTACGATGCTGTTCTGGCCCTTCGGCAGGCAATGGTCGGATGGAAGGAAGATAAGACGAGGAACTCGGCTCAGCTTTTAGCGTGTTTTTTACGGCGCAAATATACCTGGGAGGAATTTACTAGCCTTCAAGCACTCGCTGGACCAGATGCGCTGTTGATGGCTCATCTTTCTCGCCTCGCCAAAGAGCTCGATTACCAGCTTTATTTCGTTCAAGTGAACCTCTTCGTCACCAAGTGGGGACATTACGATGGTCCTTGGCGTTCGATAAAACGCGAGGCAATAGAAGATGTGGAGCTCGTTGATACTTGGCCTCCTTTCACGAGGGAAAGGGCGTTCGACATGAACGGCATCCCGGTTACTATCACAGGTTTCGATTTCATGCATGGTCCATATATCAATGGCGAGTTCGATGATGTAGAACCTGAGAATGAATATGATATGGAAGGCACGGTGCGCATTTTACTTCCTTTTTTACCCACGAAGTAAATGAAGGTTCCGTTTCAGGGGGTCCGGATCGACGAAAGTGAGTGGCAGTATTCCTGTGGTGATAATCAACTGAGCGGTGTCGACACAGCATATCAACGCACACTCTTTCTCCTTTGGCCAACAAGCAATGATTCGGAGAAACCGGTCAAGGTGGGATATCATTCAAAGAAATAATTGGATCGCTTTCGAGAACGTTGTCTTTAAGTAATATCTCAAGTGTTGCATCTCAATCCCGCATTTCCTTGATGAAAAGACGGGGAACTATGAATATTCTTTCTTATTTACCGTGTTCAGCTCCAAAACCATGTCAATAGGCTTGAAGTTACCGGGTAGGCTTGGTGCACCACTGTGCATGAACATTCAACAGAATAAATCCGACCTCCTCACTGCTCGGATATCAAACAACGTGAAACGTTCAAAGATCCATTCTACTATGCGTCTGTCTGACGAGTGCTCACTCACGCAGCGGGTACTCATTGTCAATTGACACACACTTGGTGCACTAATGAACGAGCAAGGAAGACCCAAAAGACGTCGCTGAGATTCAGCTCTGAAAAAGTGTCTAGCTTCCTTGCCTACACAGTAATATGCGGGACGCTGATTAAGTCGTTTAGTGTCCGTCCTATGCTTCTCCTGATAGTGCTGCTGATTTTCTTTCTAAATTAAGGTGCAGGAATCAGCCAATCTAAATTCAACCAAGACAGTCGCCCAATAATAGGAAAACGTCCAACAGTCTCTTCACGCCTGCGCCGCGAACGGCTGGTCGGTATATCCTGCAGGGGAGTCTTGTCCCGGCAGATAAAAGGTGGACCGGTCGTATGGGTGCAGTGGAATGTTCTTCTCCAGGCGCAGCGGCAAGTCGGGCTAGGCAGTCGATTAGCTTCTGTCCACTGAGGCGGGCATAAGTCCCACTTACATTGGCAATGAACGTCCGCCCAAACGCAATGAGCGCATTCGGACGTTCGGCCAGCTGGATGGCCGTGTCGCGCGAATACCCTCCGGCGCTGATGAGCGGGCGGTCGCTCCAGATGGTGCGGAGGAAATCGTTCGACTGGCTCGCGTTGGCTGCTGAAGAGTCGACGTTTGAGTCCGCGCTGATTCGGGGCTCGATTAGGTGGAGGTAGGCGAGGGCGGGGTGGAGGCGCTTGATCTCGGACACGATGTGGCTGAATGTCGGGATGGGGTCGGCCATGCCCATTCCTGCAGCGGGTTGAGAACTGTGAACAAATATACAACGTCAAATAATGTCACCTGCGAAAGGACTCCAAGGGGCGAAGCGGATGCCCGTCTTGTCTTCGCCAACAATGGCGGTGACGGCCTTGATGACATTGAGCGAGAAGCGGGCTCGCTTTTCCGGGCTGCCGCCGTAGGCGTCGGTCCGCTTATTGGACACGTCTTGCAGGAATTGGTCCAAGATGCAGCCGTTTGCGTCTGTGGATTCGATAAGGGTTCAAGTGCAGTAAAATAGAAGTAAGGACGAACTGTGGATCTCGACCCCGTCAAAACCGGCCTCCATGGCATTTTTCGCAGCCTGCGCGTACAAACCAACATATTCGTCGATTTCGGCCACGGTAAGCGGACGCGGCTTCTCTGCGCCTTCTGCGACTGGGATATCCGACGCAGAGACAAGCTCGAACGACGCATCTTCGGCCTTCAAGACTGCGGACATTGCACCGCGTCCCAACGCGCAAAGCTGGAGGAAAATAAACGATCCTTTGGCGTGCACGGCGTCGACGACCTGATATCCGTCCAAAGTTTAATTCCAGATGAAATGATTACGGAATGTATTATTCTCACCTCCTTCCATGCTTTTATTTGCTCCGGGCTCCATATACCGGGCATGTTGGGGAACCCGCCCGCTTTGGCGGCGATGAAGGTCGACTCAGCGATGAGGAGAGTGCCGGGAGTGCTTGCCCGTTGGGAGTAGTAGTCCTTTACTAGCGGAAGCAGAGGGACGTGGTTCTCGTCGGTCTTCAACCGGGTGAGCGGGGCGAGAACAACACGGTGGTTGAGGGAAATAGGACCGAGAGTAATGGGGTGGAAGAGTTGAGACGACATTGAGATTGCGGAGCTGGTGTTTGGGAGCTCCCCGGGCGCCGATGGGTTTTTATACCATTGCCAGTGAGCTAAGGTTGTGATGATTAATGTCGGGTCCTTAAGTGCACTGAGGGGCATGAAGGAATCCGAAACATAGCCGGTTAATCAGCGCTTCAGTCATAGTTGCCTATAAATCCGCCGATTCTGTATTGGACTGTTGGCTTTTTGGCAGAGGGTGGTCATCTTTAACGGCCAATCCGCCGATTCTCAGTGGGATCGCGAGGAGGTCGGGATTTGCAGCGATGAGTAAGCTTGGACACTGCCACTGATTGACAGTGTCCACAAGTCTGCCAAATAGTCACACACTCGTCACAGTCGAAACTTGTTCCCATCCTCGCATTGTCCTTGCAGGACACACGCGACGACGAAAAAGAACCACGTAAGTGCAATATCTTCGAGCAGGCATTGTCCCGATGATAAGGACTTATCATTACACACGTACTGAAGCCCAAAAGAACACAAAAGCCGCCGGTTCTACTTGGGTTCTACAACCGAGGCAAACGTGGAGAACTAGCCTGTCGAATTTCCTTCGATGTCTCATGATTCCATCCCACAAGAGCTCGTCGATCTAATCGTCGACAATCTCCAAGACGATATTTCCACTCTCAAATGTTGTTCTCTTACTGCGCGCGCATTTGTTAGCTCCTCCCAACGTCATATGTTCCGAAAAATACAAATCACTCCTCCGCCTCTCGATAACAGTCAGAGCAGCTGCCAAAAGCTTTGTAAGCTTTTGTCTTCGTCTCCCCACGTAGCGCCTCTCGTCGAGGACCTAATCATCGTCCTGGTCGGCTCCGAGACATCCTTCGACTATGACTCCGACGGCGAGTGGCTAACGAAGCCACACACGACCTGGATTATGACCGGCCGAACACTATCCCTCGTTCTCCCGCTCCTGAATCCAAGGCGAATATCCCTCGTTGAAAATGCACCCCCGGAGTGGAACTCGGGAGGGGAATTCAGTATGAACTGGAATAAACTAGGCCGCACGTTGAAATCTGCCTTGTCGGATACATTCTCCTCGCCAAGACTCGAGTCCGTCCATCTGCGCGGGATCGTCGTCGAGTCTCCCCGCCAGCTGTTATCCCTCTTCAGCGAAGCGTCTGCGCTGAGGGACATGTCGCTGTCGCGCATATACTTTACCCAGCGCTGGGATCAACTCGATCCGTGGCCGGAATCCCAGCCATGGCGCCCACAACTTCAATCTCTTCTCATCTCCGATGCCTTCGGCGACACCTTCTGTCGCTATCTATTAAATCCACGGATCGACCTGACCCGCGTCACCTCACTCACGTTAGTGACGGATTCGGCGGCATGGAGAGGCACGGGAATACAGACAACCAAGTCCAGTTCCGTGGAGCACCTGCGACTCCGGGACCTGCAGCATATTCGTCAGTGCCACTTCCATTTATCTGTTCCTTGATCCTCCTAACACCTTATAGCGCTGACCATCGAGTCAATCGCGTCCATGCTCGGCGCCAACCTGCGCTCGGTCCACTTCTTCTCCCTCTCGACTTTCCGGCTGATGCATACATTCTTCATGGCGCGTTCAGATGCTAACCGCCTTGAAACAGTCACTTTCGAAGGACCCATGGACCCCTCTCTCCCTCTCAACTGGCGATCGCTGAATGAGACCATCGACTCGTCCGTCACCCACTTCCGCTCCTTGAAGATGGTGGAACTCAAGGCGTATCGAATAACTTATCCACACAACCCCTTGGAGCTGTGGGCACAGGCGGTGAAGACCCTCTTATCCTCGCTGGTAGCACGCGACATGTTGACTGTCACCGAGATTCACAGTACGTGTCGGCCGCTCTCGTTCTCGTTCTTGCGAATTGCGCTCATCAATTGTATGTGCATGCAGTGACGGAGGACGAAGTTGAGCCTGGCTGGGAGTAGTCTCCATCCATCGGCCTAGCCTTGAGTTCTCATTGCGCAAACATTTTTTCTTGGAAATCCAAATAGCATGAAGTTATCGTTGGATGGCGCTTCCGATGTCGTCGATGCCGACCTCGAGGAAGGAAAAGTCGCTCGGTGCCGAGAATATTGCCACAGCCCATGGCACATCGTGTCATTGGTCTTGATTTGGGTTCCGAGTCTTTCGGCCTTGACCGAATACAAGTACCCCAGGCATCTCTGCGCCGTTCGCATCTTGTGTTCCTCTTCTTGACTTTCCGGAGCCTCCCAGCTTCCCCATCGTTTTCCTCCGAGTCCCCGGCCCCCGCAGCGCGCTTAGTGCGGGCGCGACAGATACGAGGTGACGTTGATGCCGGAACACAAGCTACACGAGATCACCTGCTTCAGACTAATGCGTGATTCCTCATGCGAGGAAAGCACGCCCGGAAACAACCCGGATGCCTGCATTCAGACGTAATAGCCGCGCTTACCGCACGTTTGGACAAATTTATCGTGCTATACTGTAAAAACCTCGATCCTTGTTCTCATCGCTTGCAACTGCTCATGGCAGACTCCTCGACAGAGTTCACAGGCTGGATGGATCGCCGCACACAACGCACGGTCCCGATGCAGATTCTAGTCCTCGGCTTCCCCCGCACAGGAACTACATGTACGTCCAGTCCTAGTGGTCCTCGTTTGTCTCCTAACGAATGATTAAAGCAATGCGCGCAGCGCTGGAGATCCTGGAGTACCACGACATGCACCACATGGAGGTCGTGCTGAAGAATCCATTGGAGGCAGAGTTATGGACTGCGGCGATAAATGCGCGGTTCTTTGGCCGCGGGACGCCGTATGGGCGGGCGGAGTGGGACCAGCTTCTCGGGCACTGTGAAGTATGTTGCCGAACGCCTGAGGATGAGGAATCCTGAACTTGGCGCGCTGCAGGTTGTAGCGGACAACCCTGCCATTCTTTTCGCCACGGACCTGATCGCTGCTTACCCCGACGCGAAGGTGATTTTGACAAACAGGGACGTGGACAAGTGGTGGACGTCGTACAGGGAGTCCATCATAAATGTGACGAGTAGCCGCAGATATCGGCTTGCTGCAGCGCTCGATCCCCAGGGGCTTGGAAAATTTGCGACATTCGCGCGCTTTGTGATGTCTGCCCACTTCGGCCCCGTCATCACGGAGGAAGGTGCAAAGGCGCGCTTTATCGAGCATTACGATAATATTAGGAAATTGGTCCCGAAGGAGCGACTCCTCGAGTACGAAGTCAAGGACGGGTGGGGCCCGTTGTGCACGTTCTTGGGCAGGGATGTACCAACAGTGGAATTTCCCAGAACAAACGACACGAAGATGTTCATCGAGCGGCGCAGCGAGATCGTATCCATGGTCTACCGCCGCTTTGTGGTGGAGAAGTTAATTCCGTGTGTTGTTATGGCTGGAGTAGCTTGGGCAATCTACGCAAAAAGTGCCCGGGTAAAGTAATCAGTAGATGTCGATAGGTTGATATGATACATTTCCTGCCTCTTCAAATACAACCTAGCGCCCAAGGCCTGTCCCATAATATACAAGAAAAGTGATCATGCGTGTAAATCGGAACCATCTCATAGCTCGCGATTCGCACTGGCTAAGAGAACGCCTTGCGATGTTCAGCTTTGGCCGCCCCGAATTCCGACTCCGAGTCCTCCGTAGCGACATTGGGCCGACCTAAAATGCGCCAGACTCTGGGCACCTCAGCCAACAGCGTGGCGTTCAAGTCAGGAGGATGCACGGTGCATTTCGTCCAAAATGGCTAAAATAAAATGAGTAAGAGGTAGAACGATAAAATCACACTTACCTGACTGCTGCCGTCGTCCCAGTCCGTTGAGATGACAGAGGTTCGCGGGTATGGCGAGTGAATCATCGCGCCATCTGGCACATCTTTCCCAATAACGGGCAGCTCAGAAGCTCGAGTTCGACGGGTGCGCCGCCGGTAGCAGAGCCAGACAATATAACATGTTCCCAGAAGCGCGAAGAGCATGCCCAACACGATGACAACAATGAGAGCGGCCATGGGCAAGGTTGCGGGCGAGGACGAGGCCACGGACACGGTGGATGCCGTGGAACTCGGAAAGTGGAAAACCCGCGTGAAGGACGACGGATACGTCGGCACATAGATGGTCGTGATCACTGCAGGCGCCATGTTGGGAGAGTGGCCAGGAATGCGCAAAACTGCCTATTATATACCGCTGGAACGTGTGGATCAAGATCGTATCCGTGATTGACTCAAATGGAACTCGTCTGCTTCTTGCTTCCGTGTCTGAGCTTCTACATGTAAACCGCGGGCTTTCATTGTAGTCGCAAATAGGTTTGGAAACAGGTTCACTGTTTTAACCGGGCTCGTTTTCCCAAGTTATTAGTGCTAATGACCCAGCGATTAAGATACCGATCCGTGGATGAGTGTGTTGACGAGCTTTCTCCCCCAGATGCTGGAGCCTAAACCGGGAACCACAAGCGGGCCGAACCAAGACATCCGCTGGAGCCGGGTCTAGCCTACATCTTCGATTCCAGGTATTTAAAGTTTTCGCGATTCATCCCGGAGCCTCTTAAGAGGCCGAAAGGAATGGTTAGCGCTTGTGGAAGGTGTACAAGTCGTACAGAAATTGTGGCGAGACAGGGGATTCGAATTTTATTCGTAGTCTTTAATAAAATGGCATCCTGTGGACTTCAGAATTTTGGGTTTCGATGCGTCATGGCAGATATTGAAGACCCTAGACCAGCCAGAGCAAGTGCTGGGAATCTTGAAGACAAGAAAGGCTTAGAAAGCGGAGGGTTCAAGTTGCATAGAGTGACGTGTAGAGGCTCGAGTGGGAAAAGAAAGGAGAAAGAGTAGATGCGTGTGATAAGGCTCCTTGTTTTTATCATGGCGATATTGTCCAGGGACGTTGTTCCGAGAGCCTCCAGAAAAAATCGCTTAGATGGACATGAGCGTTGAATCCAAGGGGTAGCCGAAACAAAACCTTCGGCATTAACCGCCCAAAACCTCCCATCAGGACCCCGGAACCAGTGACCACCACCACCTCTCGGATCATGATCTGTGGCCAGATGGGGACGGCATCAAGTGACATTGTGTGACCATACATGTTCAAGTAGTCTTGCTCTCTCTGGAATGCAAAGGTTTGACAGATTTAAAAGTGTGAGATGAGTGCGAGAGGCATTCTAGTCTCATTGGTGACCTTGCTTAATTTTTACAAAGCTGTAGAACATGTTTGGACGCCGAAGATCAGCCTCAGGCCTAATTTTTTTGACTTTCAGGCGAGGTGTCTCAATTTTCTTGGTGCCGTATTAAAGGGAAGTAGGATATGGGTCTTTCTATTGTGATTTAGCTGACTCCCGCGTCCGACAAAGGAAACACAGGAAAATTTGCTCATCGCCCACCCGAAAAGGGCAATAATGGACCCCAGGAACCGATCACGTGCTGGAGGGTGTCAATATCCGGAATTAAGGTTTCGGCTACCCCTTGGTTGAATCATCGAAAAAGGGAAGCACTGCCACCGGCCAAGCAGGGGCAACTACGTGCACCGACACCTTAGTGGAAAACATATCAGGCATGGAGAAGTCGCAGGAGAGCTTCACGTTCACTGTGGGCAAGCTCGGTGAGCCAGAAACCTAATAGGGCCGCGGTTTTCTCTCAAATTTACGCGTTTCTAGATGCGGGAATGGCGGTAAGACTCTACGTGGCCACCTCGCCCATTGACCTTATGGTTTCCAGATTCTGCTCGGGGAGCGCGCACACTTAATCGAATTCCCATCTATTCTCCTACCGCCGGGCGCAACGACGGGCTCTATTGTCAACATCGCGGTGCACCAAAATCACGCGGAGGAAAAGCGACGAGATGCCGAGTTCTGGGCGCTCCAGGACGAAATATTGGCCGAGTTTGGGGTGCGGTCGCCCTCGCCACCAAAACTGCAGGTGCGCCCTCGTCAATCCGATAGCATTGGCCCGAGTTTACCTTGGGTTCCAGCTGCGGAATGTAACCCAAACGTCGATCACCTTGGAATGGCCGCCCATTGAACTTGCTACGGCCAAACTACGCTCCCTGGACATCTACCGGAATGGCCAGCGCCTCGCCCCGATACCGTCCCCGCTCACGAACACCTCGAGCAAGCTCTCCGGGCTGGAGCTGAACACCGAATACACCTTCCAGCTGATCCTGCGCACGACGGCGGGCACGTTCCCGTCGAACCTCATCCGCGTGCGCACGCACACCATGTCCGACACGTCGGGCATCTCCGTCTGCTTCGGCACCGTGCGGGACTCCGTGATGCTCGAGAACGCGAAGATGGCGCTACGGGACATGAAGGCCAAGTGGAGCGACAAGATCCAAATCGACACGACCCACTTCGTTTGCACGACGCCCGCCGCGACGCCCAGTGGCGCCCAGGCGAGCGGCAGCTCCCCCATAGCCCCCGGGGTCGAGTACCAGCGCGCCCTGCAGCTCAGCATCCCCGTCGTGCAGCCGCATTGGATCTTCGCCTGCCATACGGAGAGGAAGTGAGTCTTTTTCACAGTTGTCCTTTCACCGCGCTTACGGGCGCTAGACTCGTGGCTATCGCGGCCTACAGCCTGGACGCGAAGCCGCCTACCCCGTCCGCGCCCGCGCGCCCGCAGTCAATGTCTCAAGCGTCGCTGCCCCGCTCCCCGACAAGCCCGGCCGCCGGCGCGGGCTCCCGCCAGTCAATGCCCCCGCTCGCGCGCAATACCGCCGCCTCCCCCCCCGCGCCGCAGACCTCCGCCTTCGTCAACCAGCCCGCCGCCTCGCCCACGCCGCCGCTCGAGCCCACCCCCGAGCACCCCTCCGCCGAGGGCGAGGACTCGGATGCGGAGGCCGTCGCGCTCGAGCGCGCGGTCAGTCCCGCCGTGCTGGAGAAGCGCAAGAGCCGCACGGGGACGATGAACCGCGAGTTCAAGTTCCCCACGCCCGTGTCGTCGCCGACCGTCGGCGAGACGCCGAACCTCCCCTCGATCCAGCGCGTCGTCACGCCGAGCAACATCGAGGTGCCGCCGCCGCCGCCCGTGGAGAAGGAGCTCGGCGTCAGCCCGCCGAGGAGCACGCGGAGCGACGACGGGGAGGACGAGCTCGGCGACACGGTGGACATTCCGCTGAATTGAGCTCCTTGGTACTTACGTTAGCGTAATGCTTTCGACACCCTTTATTTTTTTTGTGCGGACTGCGATTATGATTGAATCATATGCATGGATAATGGGATGTGCTTTGACTCGCACTCCGAGTCGTACATATGTTTGGGCCAATCCGACCGAAACGAAAAACTCGATTCCAATTTACACATATAACAATTAGCACAATCTGTACCGTAGAAGAGCAGACGAGCCGGACAAGAACAGAGAAAAAAGCAAAGAGAAAAAAAAAGAAGACGATTGACTACAGATCCCCGACGCGCGTTAGCGCTACACGGCGCTTTTTCTTCGGCGGCCCGTCCGCGTGCTCCCCCTCCCCCTCCGTCCCTGTCCCCGCGTCGGTGTCGAGGCTCGCGACGCTCGTGCTGGACGTCGACGCCGGCATGCTGGGCGCCGAGGACGACGCCAGTGCCGCGTGGTGGTCCCCGTCGACGCTCGCCGCGGGCGTCAGCGGCTCCAGCGGGCGCTTCTTCCCGCTCCCACTCGGGGTCGCGCTGCTGCTGCTCCCGCTGGCGCTCGGCACGTACGAGATAGGCACCGAGTGCTGCGCGGCGATCTGCTGCAGCTGCAGCGCGGCCTGCTGCGTGTGGTGCGTCGGCAGGATCACGTCGAACGTGATGAGCGTGCAGTACCCGTCGCGCGAGGAGAGCATCAGGCACTGTCCATCCGGCGACCTGCGCGCGTTGCAAGTTAATATGGGCCTATAAAAAGAGGGAAAGGTAAGACGCACCACGTCAAATCCGTAAACTCGTCGTAATGCAGCTTCGTGAGGAGGCACACGGGCCCTGCTTGCTGCGTGTCGTAGATCGCGACCGTGTCCATCGTGACGACCGCGTACAGCATGCGATACGGCAGCGCGAACACCGAGCCCGTGCCCGGCCCCGCCGCCCCGACGAGGGATGCGAGCGCGGGCGTGGGCGGCTTCGATGCGGCGGGCGTCGGTGGGCGGCGGTCGATGGGCGAGAGCGCGGGCGACGCGAGCACGTCGAACGGCGCGTACCGCTGCGGCGCCGGCGCTGCGATCTGCGTGCTGTGTGTATTTGACGACGCAGGCAGCGGCCCGACGAGGTCGACCTCCATGCTCTCCTCCTTGTCCCTCGCGCGCTCGCGCTCCTCCCCCGTCGCCGTCCCCTCCCCCATCCGCGGCTCCGACCCTCCTACACCAACCCCCGCGCCCGCGCCGGCGACGTTGGGCCGCAGCTCGAACAGCACGGGGCTGAACCGCACCGCGACGCTCGCCTTCTTGTGCCCCGGCAGCTGCGCGACGGGCGGCCGTGCAAAGTTCGCGCGCGAGTAGATGTACACCGACGACGCCGACGCGCCCGCGGGCGGCGCGTCCGCCACCGCCGAGCCCGAGGCAGCGCCCATGCCGAGCCCCATGGCCGTCGAGATCACGGGCCGCGTCTTCCGCCCGCGCGCCGCCGGCTCGTCCGCTGCGTCCTGTCCCGGTCCCTGTCCTGCACTCCGTACCTCCCACCCCCCGCCTCCCCCTCCCGCGCTGGCGCCCTCCCATCCTGCATCCCACCCGGCATCCCACCCGCCCCCCACACCCACGCTCGGGTCCTCAAACGTCCCCGCCGGCGTGAGCAGCAGCGCGCCGTCCGGGCTGAACGCGAGCCGCCGGAAGAAGTTGCTGAAGCTCTCGTCGCCGTACATCCGCGAGCCGTCCGTCGCCGCGCGCCCGCCGTACTCGTGGCGCCGCTCGCTGGTGTATTCATGGCGGCTATACTCGTGGTGCCGCGAGGGCGGCGTGCGGATCGCGGGGAGCGCGGGCATGGGCGAGGGGCTGCGCCCGTAGGTGCTCCGTGGGAAGGAGCCGGAGACGGCGGAGAAGCCTGCGTAGGGAGGTCAGTACGGTAGAAAGAGTAGAATAGAACGAAGGAAAACAGTCGAAGGGATGGAAGAAGAGATATAGTTATCCTCGGACCAAGGCGGTCAAGAAAGGGGAATCAAGTCTAGTCGAAGAGAAGAGAAGAGAGGGAACACAAGATGAAAGAGAAAGAACGCAAGATAGAGCAGCCAAGAGAAGAAAAGATTGTGGGCTCATACGCGGACCCATAATGCAGAGAGGCCTCTGCAGTCACCATACGGCGCGAAAGAAAACAGAGGCAACACCCCAAAGCGGGAAAACAACCCCAGAGAAAGAAGGAAGAAAAGAAGACGAGGACCCAGGGCAAGCAAGAGCCACAAAACCGCTAGGCTTTTTCCCAAGAAAGCCACACGGGGACACCAAAAGAAAAGGTGATCTCTCTTTCACCCCGAAGAAGAAAATCGTCAAACAAAAAAACAGCTCCCTCTCAAAAGATGGGGAAAAAAACCCCCAAGAAAGCGCCTGCCTCCCCGGGGGACAAGAAAAAATGAGAGAAAAAAGACCTCAAACTGCAGGACAGGAACGACAGAACGTAGAAGAATGACTCACCACTCGGCGAGCTCGGCGCATTGCTCCCGCTAAACGACGACCTTCGGCTCGACGGCCCCGCGCCCTGCGGCGGCGGCGGGAACATCGCCATCGCGCTGCTGCTCGTGCTCGTGCTCGGCGTCATCATCCCCGTGTTCGTGTTCGTGTTCGTTCCTGCGCCAGTATTCGCACTTGTCCCCGTTGAGAGGTTAGGAAGAGGCAGAGGCAGCGACGGCGTCACCGACACAGGCGTCAGCAGCTCCCCCCACTCCCCTCGGTCCCGGTCTCCGCCAAAGACCGAGCCGACGAACGAGTCGTCGCTCGCGATCGACGCGCTGCGCAGCGCGCGCGGGCGCCCGCGGTCCTCGCCCTGTCCTTGTCCTTGTCCTTGTCCTTGGCTTTGGCTTTGGCTTTGGCTTTGGAGGGAGTGCACCGACGGCGCGGAGGACGAGGACGGGCGTTCGCCGTGCGCGGAGTGCGGGACAGAGGACGAGGACGCGCGCTCCCCATGCACGGACGGCGTGCGCTCCCTGCCGTGCACGGACGGCGTGCGGCTGTGCCGCCCGCTCGCGCTCGTGCGGGCGTTGGGGAAGCGCGTGTTGCGCCCGACGGCGTGCGCTTCGAACGTCCCCTGCAAGAAGAGTGGAGAGGTTAGCAAGTGTTCTGAGTGGGAAAGTCTGCAGAAAAGGAAGAGCACAAAAACGAGGAGGGAAGATAAGGGAGGGAGGGAGGGAGGTGGTGAAGTAGGGCGAGCGAGCATTAGTAGAGCTCTCATACGCTGGCGCGTCCCCAGAGAGCTATCGACACCTCGGGCGCGCGCGCCAAAAGTAAGGACACACGTTCAGCGCCGTGGATGTCCGACACGGGACATGGGACAAAGGGACGCTGGTCCCGAGACAAAATGTCAGGACAGATTGCGCGCCACCGGCCACGACGGGCGTCGACGACACCCAGAAGAGGGCCACCACCCGCGCAGGTATGCGGCCAAGAGCAAAAGAAACGACGCAAGAACGGAACGGCTGCTCACCTTTGACGTCGAGATGCGGTATACGTGCATGGAGCGGTCGGAGGACTGGGTTGCGATGTACTCGTTGAGGGGGTCCCACGCGACGCCCTGGACATAGTGCGAGTGCTCCGCAATCTCGTGCATGCACTTGCCTGCGCCGTGTCAGTGTCAGTAGCCGCACAAAGCGCCCTTGCGCGCACGCACCATCCGCGGCCGCAAAGACGCGCGCCGCATTGTCCGTGCTGCCCGCGAGGAGGAACTCGCCCGTGGGGCTCCACGCGAGGTCGTACACCTGCATGGTCGTGCAGCGGAAGGTCGTGCGCGGCTTCCAGTACTCCTTCTCGTGCTGGAGGTCCTCCGCGCTGAGGTCGCTGCCGTACGTGCTCGTCTGCGGGGTCGCGCTGGGGGCCCAGATGATGACCATGCCGTCGTCGCCCGCGGACGCGATGAGCTCGCCGCTGGGGGAGAAGCGCACGACGTTGACGGCGGCGGAGTGGCGGCTGAGGGTCGCGAGGTACTCGACGCGCGCGGGGCGCGGCTGGGGGCCATCCTTGTCGGAGGGCACGGGGGGGATGTTGGGGTGGACCATCCAGACGCGGACGTGGTTGTCCTCGCCCGCGGTGGCGAGCCGGTAGGCCTGCGCGCCAAAGTTGGCCGGGCGCGCCTTTTTGAAGGGCACCGGCTGGAAGTCGCACGACGAGATGGGCTTGCTGTCGTGCCACCGGATTTCTAGCGTACGATAGCGCATGGTGGAAGAGGAGGAGGAGGAATACAATAATGCCCTTTCTCTCTTCACACCGTCACACCAGTCGTGTGAGAGATCACTGTTAGCCTACTAGCACATATCTCTTCCACCACGAGCTATACCTTCCAATTTCCAGGGTTCACGCTGTTCATTCAAGTTTCTAGGGTTCGCACCCTCTTCTCTCGTGTAGATCCGACCCCACGATCCTTCGCATGCACGGGATCCTCCACGGTCCACGTCTCTCGCAACCATTCAAAACACCTCCATTCATTCATCCGAACCAGTGAATCCAAGCAACGACCTAGACCCCTTCAATTATCCTTTGGGCCTTTCTCCGAGCCTAGATTTCTAACACAGAAGTCCGTAAATACGCCCGGTTCACCGTCGGCCTTCGTTTATTTCATTCTATATCTGTGGACTGGGACCTTGACAGGATCTCACCCTGGTTTTTCTTCTATCCCCTCTCTATCGCTTCGTTCTCTGGGAACCCTTATCCACGCACACCTCGAGTTCGTTGAAAGTACAAGTGCTATACCCTCATTTTCTTTGTCTCCGACTCCATCTGTATTAATATTATGTCTCGCTTTCTTTTCATTCCTTTTTTGGCCTCCTGCACAACCCTCTTCTTCTCTTCCATCCCGTTCTTTCATGGTTGTCTCGCTTGACTCCGCTCACCCTCCACCCCTTCGTCTCACAGGTCGTTCAAGTCCCTTCCACCGCTCGTTCATATGCGCAAATCAGACGTCCGAACATCAGCACATGCTCCCTAACCCCCCTACCACTAACTCCGCGTCCGTACCTCCTCAACCCCGCGTCCACCCCCACCGGTCTTTTCCTCGAGTCCCGACGGCTGGCCCTCCAATATTAATCTCATCTGCGTTACACGCTCCTCTATTCTCAAGCCACCAAACCGCTAATATTATGCGGGCGGTCGCGCAAATATTCCTTCCCGGGGATTCACTTGCCAGCCGCACTTACGGCAAGTTGAACCCCGAATATTAAATAATCCGCCTCCCTGAACTCTCTCAATCGGCGCGCGATCCTACTAGTCCTCTCCCTCAACAACCGTCTTCCCGCGCAAAACCGATATGACTCCCACAGCCCATTCCCTCCCGAGTCCTCTTGGCATCCATATACGCATACATATACCCAGCCCCTCGTCCAATGCACAGGACGACTAGCTACCTGGCTACGATTCCGACCGCAATTAATTAATTCTCGATTTACAGCATCCCGAGGGTGACTATTCGAGCTGCGGCTATTTTTGTGCTGCGCTCGCGTGCATGTGGTTCAAGCAAATATGTATTTATGTAAGCGGGTTCCGAGAAATAATCAATTCGAAGTGCCCACGGGCAAGATTTTCGAGCTTAGCGCTTCTACTCGAGTGAGTTGACTGTCGAGACGCCGGTCGTCCGAAATTCTTTGATTCCAGGGATTCACGAACGCTGCCGGCCCGCGCAGTCTTTGAATCAGAGCGAGGACTGGAATTCATGACAGAAAGACTGAAAGAGACGATTAATATTCACTGACAGAGATTAAAGCTGTTCACTCCGGATTTATTACCCTCTTGAACAATCCCAATTTCTCTAAGACAACTAATACGGAATTCGACTTCCCATCCGTCAATTCAGACAGCCATATTTATTCTCCATCTCATCCGCCCAACTCCGCCCCCAATTAAACCCCGGCGCACATGCTCGAGACGCGCTATGTACACCTCTTTGTCCCTGTGTACGCGTTATTTACGCGACACCGCCACCGGCGCGCCTTCTCTTCTCTTTTTTCTCCTTCTCCTGCCTTCTTCTTCTCACTGTCTCATATTGCTCTGAATTCCAAGCACATCGCGCAGTAACACGTCGCAGCCAAATTACAATTATTCGTAGTATACCATACAACGCATTATACACGACCTACAATATGTATTGTATGTATCTCGGTGCGCCTCCGAGTCGGCGAGGGGATAGGACTGATGCGGGTGACAGGAGAGACGGGGCCGGGCAGGAGGGGGCGGAGGGGCGGGACGCGGGGGTGGCCAGCGCGACGGTGAAGTGAGGCGGGGTGGGGTGGGTGGGGATGCGTGTGGATGTGTATGATACAAATGCGCGATGAAAAAATAGAGGGAGGACAGCAAGAAGCGATAGCGAGGATACATAGGACCAGTGTGCAGCGCCGACGACGACGACGACGGGTAGATAGCAGAAACACAGCAATGACAAAGCGTGGATGGACGAAAAGGAAGAAATACAGAAACGAAGACGAAAGAAGGGAGGAACGAACGAACGAAGGCAGGGAGGCAGGGGGCGTCGCTGCGGATTTGGACTTATGCGGGCACGCGCGGGTGGAAGACAAGCTTGCACTCCATCGCGGCGGGGAACATCACCTGAAATCCGAAGTAAGTACGCACACGCGCGACCGAATGGGGAAAAACAGCTTACGAAACTGTCCCTCATATCCATGCTCTTCTCATCCGTCCCCTCCGCCGCCTCCACCTCAAAGTTGCGCAGCACCGCGACGAGCACCGCGCGCATGATGATGTGCGCCAGGTTCATCCCGCCGCAGATGCGCGAGCCCGTGCCAAACGGCATCATGTGGCTCGCCATGCGCGCGAGCCGCGCCGCCTCGCGCTCCGCGTCCGCGCTCGACTCGGACTCGGACGCCGCGTACGCCGGCAGCCACCGCTCGGGAAGGAACGTCTCGGGCGAGGGGAATACCGACGGCTCGCGGTGCATCGACCAAGCCTGCGTGGAGACGATCGTGCCCGCCGGCAGCGCGAAGCCCATGAGGTCGAAGTCGGCGGGAGCGCCGTTTTTGGAAATTGTTGCAGGGATGACGCGCTCTAGGAGCGATGGCGCGGCGCCGTACAGCCGGAGACCTACGAGCGCGTCAGGAGGCTGCAAGAGAAAGGGACTGGGCTTACCCTCTTTGATGAACGCGTTGAGGTACTCCATGCCATTCAGAATCTTGATATCGGGGATCGCGCTCGGGTCGGGCATGACACTGTCGATCTCCTGTTGCAGCTTGCGGAGAATGTCTTGACGGCGCGTCAGCTCCCACAGGAAGTACGACAGCGAGATGGAGGTCGTGTCCGTGCCAGCCACCCTGACAAAAATAATGAACGAACTGCCCGATGCGCCAAGGAAGGGCCTTACATGTGTCCCATGCACTCGCTGATAACGTCACGCTCAGGCATTGTCTCACCGCTTGGGTACTTGTACGCCAGGAGACGGTGCAGCATGAACGATTTCTCTGCGTCATCCGAGGCGAAGGACGAGTCTTCGGAAGAGCAAGAGGGTGCCGGTGACGAGGTCCGAGACGACGAACGGCTAAACGAGGGGAAGGCCGACAGGAAGTGCGAAGGGGTGGGCGCGACGATGAGGGGCGCGGGGACGGAGACAGGGACCTTGGCGGCGTTGAGCTGGGCGCGCATTTCGTAGACGCGGGTGGAGACGAATTCGGCCATGATCTTGTCCGAATCGCATAAAAGTCTGAGCCGCGCGTTGGGGATCTTGCAGACGAGGTTCCAGGCCCAGGTAGGCACAGTGCTCCGCTGAAAGTGGATAGGAGATTAGCCAACGAGGGCAACAGAAAGACGCGAACACAAGGTGGAAAGGTACGTCACGAACACAAAAGGTAGATGACAGACGCTTTGGGATCATGCAAGAAGAGCAGAAAAAATGGGAAGATAGCAACGAAGACGCGTCCGCAGGTCTGGAGCGCAAAGAATGAGAGGGAAAGGGAAAAGGACGTACCAAAATACCGCGCTTAGGGAAGTCACCAATGGCCACCGTCAACCCCTCCTCGGCCTCGAGGGCCCACTTGCTGACCGCGCCGAGCCGGAAGCCGTAAGACGACGAGACAATGATGTCGAGTGCGAGCTACACGAACGCGCGTCGCGTCAATGAATGTATGCGTACGGAAAGAGGGAACGTAAACTTACGTGTCGGAACAATGCGAGAGTGTCGAGCGGGGTGTGCGCGGGGAGACCGTGGAGAGTCTGGGCAAAGATGTCAGTCCATGCGCAACCGAAGGGCAGGAGAAGGAAATAAATGGACAGGTGCGCAACCGAAACGTCAAGCGGGACGGTAGAGAGAGTACGTCATGGAAGCGGCGACGGTGAATAAGATTAAGGGGCGACGGGCGGGTGTCGGGATCCAGGGCAAGGAAGTGTGGCGAGGGCAACGCGAACAGAAAAAAAAAACGCACATCAATCATCTGTCCTGTAGCTTCTGCGATTTCCGGCTGCAGCTTGGCCAAGTTGGACGGGGTGTAGTGGGAAGCGTACGCTTTCCGGCGGATTGAGTATTGCGCGTGGGGAAGGGTGGTCATCCTAAGGTTAACGGTCAGAAGGTGTGATGCGAGACAGACGGGAGGTAGAGCATCGTATCGGTCAGAATCGCGCCCAAAAGGTGCATATATGCGCGTGAAAATGGACTTACGCATGGTCGTTGTCATTCCTGAACGAGGAAGGCGAGTGAGCAAAGGCAGAAAAGACGAGGAAGACGAAGACTGACGTCAATAAACTCTTGTAGTAGTCGCTCTTATCGAATTTCCAGGTCGAATACACGCTCTTCATTGCGCCGAGATCGCAAAAGGCGACTTTGTTAGGGGCGATGCGTACGACAGGGCCGTAAGTCTGGAAGAGGGCGTGGATGGTCTTGCATTGCTCGAGGCGCAGGACGTGGGACGTGATCCACAGCGAAGACACGGCAGCATACCTAGCGCGTGGGGTCAGAAGGAGCTACAGGTAGAAGGGGAAGCGTACCAGGGCCCAGGGATGGCGCTGAGCGGGTGGAAGAAGAGGAGGTGAATCGCGCGGAAGACGAGGAAGAGGAGGAGTGCGGGGAGAGCGAGGACGAGGACGAGGGAGGGGAGGGACATCGCCACGATAGACATTGATGTAGGGAAAGCGGGTAGGACCGGTGTGGGGTTGTGGGGGGAAGAGACAGACGAGGTCGATTGGGCCTCCGCTCTTTATATAGAGCCTCGTCGGGATTTAAAGAATTCAAACTCCGGGCGCCGGGTACCAAGATTGGGATCACGTGTTCGCGTTCCTCTCGCTCCTTCTCAGCCACAAGTTAGCCTTTTTGCTCTTTCGTCCCGGTTAATTCACCACGATTCGGTCTATCGAGCGCCACTTATAGGCCGGGGCAGATCCGGGATTTTCTTTCGGCCGTTTATCGACTTGTGGCGACTCTTTTCTTCGCTTCATTCATTTTTGATTCAATTACCCAACATCCGGATCCATCTTTGGGGCGCAAAGCCGCGAATCCGTGAGCCGAGGACATGAAATATCCACTTGCGCTCTTGCGTGTTCTTCTCCACGAATCGCAGTGCCAAGCAAGTCACCAGTGTCTGGCTTCCTCCTTTTTCGCTAATCGCTATTGTGTCCCGTGTGGATGAAGCTTTTCTTATCTACCTCATGCGTGCATCTGTTGTCTTTCCTCCTCCGCATGCCAGCCAAGGTCGCGTTTAATTTTTTTTTCTGGGTGACGCCACAGTCAGAACGCCACTGCTTCAAACCCATCAAGATCATTCAGTGAGGCTGCCGTTCGAATTTCTATCATTTTAACTAACGCAGATCATCTTTACTCGGTATCTAGATTGCTGTAGAAACACCTACACGTACGAGAATCATTTCCTGGAATTAGTATGCGGTTTGCCAGTTGATTTCCCCTTCATTTCAAGCCCTTCTTGAAGTTTCTTCCTTTCTCTCGAGAAGATGCATAGGTTCCTCCTTTCCATCCATTTTTCAGTCAACTTCATCGTCGGGAGCTCTCTATTTTCGAAAGGAGCCTTTTAGCCTCTTGATTGACTATGCACTGGAACACGGGCCCCATTTGCGAAAATACCTCAGATCTGCTCGGATCTGGGCTTAAACAACGGCTATAGTTAAACCCTATCTGCCCTTAGAACTTCCATCCGAAAACCTTCGCTCAGCGAGGGACGAATCAAAGATCTTCAACCCAGGAATCCGTTAAACTTCAACTGAAAGATAACTGGTGCTTGTGCACACACATTCAATCTTGACGGAAATGTATTCAGATTGTTAGGAGATCGCCGGCCGAAGATTTGGTTGTAAATTTTGCTTTTGGGATGAATCTTGCTGTCGGCGGCAGGGGGTGGGGACGCCGTAAGTGCGCAGTGACGCCCATGGACAAACGCTTCGGACTGACGGCTGGATTCTGCTCGGTCTGCGTCCCCTTAATTCAGTCTAACACAGTACGCCTCCCATTCGCATCGCAAAACGATGCAATACCCTACCGCGCAATGTGCGATATGATCGCGCTGGGCCGTGCATCTGGTTTAATGTTGACATCCCGCACTCTGGCTATTATAAATTAATTTCGGGGTCCGAAGATCAGCGCGCGCGGTGCGAATACAGGTCAAGTCATTTCATAGTTCTAGCCCGGGGTCGATGGGAAGGCTTGGTTGAACTCTAACGGCACCTGCGTGGCTCCGTTCTCGATTCATTTCTGACCGGTCGATCGACCACCGGTGTCGCATGGTTCCTGGGATGTATTCAGATAGACACGCGCCGTTTTTCTTTTTTACTTCCAGTATAATATCATCGTCCTTAGCAGGGAACCCAATGCCTCGCGATGCGCATCAGATATCGAGCGTGGCGGTATTTCTTACGCAGCTCTAGGGATTGAGTTCGTAAGATTAAAGCCTTGGACGTCATTTTCGAACCGGAAGGCACATGCAGATTCTATTGAATTAGGTTCTTCGATTCGTGGAATATATAGATCATACTGTGAGAGCCAATAAGTACTGATTTGTCGGAACCGATGGTTACCTCGAGTATTTATGCATAAAATAGACGAGCGTGTAATTTCGAGGCAAAGTGGCGGAAGACACGCGATTCAAGCTTACTGAAGCAAGGAGGCGTCGCATGTGTGATTAGGCAGACCGATGGGTATACAGAATGCATTCCATTGTCGATCCACGCGCAGGGCAGGCCCAGGGCGCGCCCATATGGAAGTTAACGAACGTTTCTTCGGCGCGCTGCGTGCCCAGGCCATCCAACTCCTCAAAGCTCGGATTGAGTCGCACTCGTGCGGATTCCATACATACCACAAACGAGGCCGCGGTCGACGCGCATGACGCCATTATCCCAGCAATGAGCACGAGTAATCCACGACTAAGGGCACCCTTGTCCGTACCTGATAAGATAAAGACGTGATCCAGGAGAAGCAGAAGGGAAAGAAGGGAAATAGCCTGCCGCGACCGTCGGGCTCCGGGACGCAGTCTGCGCGAGAATACGGAGCGCGAAGCCAAGATCCCGGCCACGTCATCATGCGACCTGTGTATAAATTCTGGAGGAATCCGCTAGCAAGCCTCGTGGAACGATGAGAACGACCTAGCACACCGAATTGACCGGGCTCCGACTATAGTCCTCGCGGAAGATGGCGGAACAGGAGATCCGGCCCAAGCTGTTGAGGACTAGGCCTAATTTTCGGATTTACCGTAAGGGCTATACGCTAGGCAATATCCTGCGACTTGAGAACAGTGTTTTTTTTTTTTTTTCGCGTCACAATCCCTGAGGAGAAGTGGCCTGATAGCATGATGTCAACGGTGGAGATCCACACGGGTTTATTTGAGTGTGGGCGCCAAAGGAAGCCAGGGATGCCGGGAAAAGACCGAATACGAAGTATTTTCCTCCCTTCTCCCAAACTTCTCCCGAGGAAAGCGCTATTTTTTCCTCGGCAAACGTTCGAATCACTCCGGCGCGGAGTACAGCGGAGTGGCATCTCCCCTGGGCTGAAATCTTGGAAACGCAGAAAGGTTTCGCGGCAAGCAAATATGGGTGATTTTCAGGGCAGATGGTTGTTGGAAAGAGGCTGTGAGCTGTGAGACGACGGGCTGTTTTACTTCCATATCGGGACGGATTGGGACACGGTGTTGGAAACAAGGCCAAAGTTCGATCAAGGGTATCGTTTTGCTTCCACGTCCTCCTTCGCGACGAGTGTCTGTAAGTCTCCGGAGTTAGCTGCAGTCGACCTTTCCTAGCCTTTCCTACACCTGAACTATTCGTGCAACCACGGCGCAAACGCGCCGGAGATTGCCAAAAGTCCCTGTGGTCGGCCCAAGGTCGGCCCGTCGCCTTTGATGCATCATTTCCAGCCTCCCACTTACAGTTCGCATCATTGGCCCGACTCCTCCGTCGGTAACATTCGTCACTGACGCTTTGTCTTATCTGACTGATATGCTATTTGCGTCGCGTTTGAAACAACAACTGCACATGCCGTCCTGCTTGGCAACTCGGCAACTGGCTGGATTACACGCTTTTGTGGAAAACATTCCCAATTGGGGTGATGCCGTCCGTCTCGGATTCCCAGAGATATTCATATCTTTGACTTCCGAGTCCTCATTGCCTCCGCACTCTTCGGCTCGGCATGCTTTCTCACCACGACTTCCTTTTTCTCCCTTACCTTTCTTCTCCTTAAACCACTACCACAACAACACTTACACTCTTCTGGCTGCACGACAAATTCCGCCGCAGACGCGGTCAACAAAACAATGACGCTGTGCCACGTTTTTTTCCAGCGTTCCCGCCCACGCCCGCAGGCAGCGCTCTCGATTTATTTCTTGCTCTTAGCAAACCTCTTAATCACCCAACCTGCAACCGCTACTAATGTTTTCACCTCCTACGCAAATGACTTCGTCAATCCCACTATTGCTACTGCTGGGCAGTACGCGTCCAATCTTGGCGGGGCACAGGACACGATCGTAACATGGGCGGCTGAAATGAATTCGTATGGACCATGGAGTGCGTACACCGTCTCGGTCATTTTTCAGTTCTTTACGACCTCCTCAGGTGTCACAAACAAACCCGTGCTGGCTCCCAGTGGCGACAAGCACGATTATATGAGCTGGGCGCCATAGTACGTGATCTCATCCCTCTTCGATGCTACCCCTTGCTCAACATGCGTAGTCAATGGCCCGACTGCTCCCATGCTGGCAACACAACCGTACTAACTCCCGAACAAAGTAACATTCACGACTGACTTGGGTGCATTTATTCTAATCAAGTTACATGTACAGTGTGGAAGACCTGTGCATACGTCTTCCGCGATGGGCAAGTGAACCCGGACCGTACAACGATCAACGACTTCCAGTCCTTCTTCAATCTGTCGGATGCGGTCCTCTACAACGCCCTTGCGTCTACTTTCCAGAACCAGTCATCCTCTGTGTACTCCCAGAACGTCGGTGAGCCTTGTTTGTTCCCATGGCAGTACCCGGTTCACTGAATTTATATTATTCGGCAGTCAAGTTCATCAACACCTGGTTTCTCGACGCCGACACAGCAATGAACCCCAACCTCAATTATGCCCAAATGAACCGAGGACCCAATGGGCAGACTGGTGAGTGCCGAATACATTCAACGTGGTCGCGGGACAACAATTGATCCCTATCGTTAGGTGAATACACAGGGATCCTGTGAGTCCGGAGAGCTATCTTCGGCATTTTCCCACTCATCTCGGCCGCAGTGATCTAAGGGGTTTTGCCAAAATAGCGTCGGGAATCCGTGAGTCCGCATGCTCCGCACGTTGATTCCTTCTCAAGACGGTTTCGTTTCCCCGCAGTGATCCTCCGCAAGAGCGGCAACACTGATTGGACAGCGGACATCGACAGCAAGATGGTCGCTTGGTGCACGACCTACATCAACTGGCTTCAGACAGCTCCCACGGCTAAACAGGCTGCCGCTGCAAAAAAGTACGCGTGTAGATGTGTGCCCTTTTTAGAACTAGACTGACTGCGAACAGTAATCACGGAACGTTCTACGTGAACCAGCTCGCGGCTATCAAACTCATTGTGAACGACACTGCCGGTGCGATCACCCTGGGACGGGGGTATTTCGGGGGGATATACAAGGGGCAAATGCAGTCTAATGGTAATCAGGTCCGCTTTCTGTTCCTGTCTCGCGTCTCGTCAGGGAATAACACCTCCGATCAGCCCATGGAAGCCTCGCGGTCGCGGCCGTACCACTACAGGAATTTCAACATTGCCGGCATGATCGTCCGTGATTTAACCAACATCGTTCCGCACCTCCTCACTCCGCTCACTTGCAGACGAACGCGCGTATTCTCAAGTACGCGGACCCGACATCGAACGACTGGAACACCACGAGCAATGGGTCGACCATCCAGACGGCAGTCGACTTCCTGATGACGACGAACCCGGCCGCAACAAGCGAGACGAACGTCACCGCGGAGATATATCCGAATGTCGCGGCGGTTGCGGCGACGTATGGTGACCCCACGGGCAAGTACGTCAACTTCCTCCAGTCGTCGGGCTTCCCGTACGCCCAGGACGCCAGCTTCCTGTGGGACCAGCCGTTGGCGGGTGGTTCACCGAGCGCCAACGGCGCCTCAAGTTCAGGGTCATCGAACTCACCCGCTACGACCCAGCCGAGCGGGGCGGCGATGCGCCCGCGATTGACGCTGTGGGTACTGAACGGAATCCTGCTGGCGGTTGGCTGGCGGCTGTGGTAAGCAATACGATCCCTACAAATCCCGGACAACGCGTAGTACTTTTTTGAAAGACGCCTTATCGTAGCTACATTGTACCTCATTCGATGAAGCAAACCCAATAGACTGTATAGATAGCTACTTCTTGTGTATTTAATTCATTGCCAGATCTTTCTTGGTGATTAGCGACACAGTTCAAAGACAACAACCGATCCCTCGCCAGGAATTATCCCCATTGACAGATACTTGCGACACTGCTCAATAAAACTGAGTCTGCGGTCAGCGTTATTGCACTTTCAATGAGTTTTATGGTGAAAAACGGACAAGCTAAATCTAGTCGCAGTGTAGGGCTTCTAGTGCCTAATGGGCGAAACCATGCCATGATTGCGACAATATGAATGTCCAAATGGCCCATAGAGCCCAACGAAGGAGACTCAAGTATCAAACCACGTATGGGCGTTGAACGACTTCCTTTGCCACGGGCGGCGTCGATGAAACTCACAGGCAAAAGGTATATATATCCATCTAACAAGAACATGCTATTTCCTGAGCAAAATATCTGTGCCATGGGAACTCGAGGCCAGGCCGATGTTGGGCGGACTACTCCCAGCCAGGCTCAATTTCGTCCTCCGTCCCTATAACCGATGAGCGAAATTCGCAAGAACAAGAACGAGAGCGGCCGACACGTACTGTGAATCTCGGTGACGGTCAACATGTCGCGCGCTACCAGCTCGGATAAGAGCGTCTTAACCGCCTGTGCCCACAGCTCCAAAGGGTTGTGTGGATAGATTATTCGATATGCCTTGAGTTCCACCGTCTTCAAGGAGCGGAAGTGGGCGACGGACAAGTCAATGGTCTCATTCAGCGATCGCCAGTTGAGAGGGAGAAACGGGTCCATGGGTCCTTCGAAAGTGACTGTTTCAAGGCGGTTAGCATCTGAACGCGCCATGAAGAATGTATGCATCAGCCGGAAAGTCGAGAGGGAGAAGAAGTGGACCGAGCGCAGGTTGGCGCTGAGCATGGACGCGATTGACTCGATGGTCAGCGCTATAAGGTGTTAAAAGGACCAATAAACAGATAAATGGAAGTGGCACTGACGAATATGCTGTAGGTCCCGGAGCTGCAGGTGCTCCACGGAACTGGACTTGGTGGTCTGTATTCCCGTGCCTCTCCATGCCGCCGAATCCGTCACTAACGTGAGTGAGGTGACGCGGGTCAGGTCGATCCGTGGATTTAATAGATAGCGACAGAAGGTGTCGCCGCCGGCGTCGGAGATGAGAAGAGATTGAAGCTGTGGGCGCCATGGCTGGGATTCCGGCCACGGCTCGAGTTGATCCCAGCGCTGGGTGAAGTATATGCGCGATAGCGACATGTCCCTCAGCGCAGACGCTTCGCTGAAGAGGGATAATAGCTGGCGGGGGGACTCGACGACGATCCCGCGCAGATGGACGGACTCGAATCTGGGCGAGGAGAATGCATCCGACAAGGCGTATTTGAGCGTGCGGCCTAGTTTATTCCAGTTCATACTGAATTTCCCGCACGAATTCCACCCCGGGGGTGCATTTTCAACGAGGGATATTCGCTTTGGATTCAGGAGCGGAAGAACGAGAGATAGTGTTCGGCCGGTCATAATCCAGGTCGTGTGTGGTTCCTTTAGTCACTCGCCGTCCGAATCACAGTCGAAGGATGTCTCGGAGCCGACCAGGACGATGGTGAGGTCCTCGACGAGAGGCGCTACGTGGGGAGACGAAGACAAAAGCTTATAAAGTTTTTGGCAGCTGCTTTGACTGTTATCGACAGGCGGAGGAATGATTTGTATTTTTCGGAATATATGACGTTGGGAGGAGCTAACAAATGCGCGTGCAGTAAGAGAACAACATCTGAGAGTGGAAATATCGTCTTGGAGATTGTCGACGATTAGATCGACGAGCTCTTGTGGGATGGGATCATGAGACATCGGAGGGAATTCGACAGGCTAGTTATCCACGTTTGCCTCGATTGTAGAACCCCAGTAGAACCGGCGGGCCGGCGGCTTTTGGTTCTCTCGGGCTTCAGTACATGTGTATCTATAACGATCGAAATGATAAGTCCTTATCATCGGGGCTCAAAAATATTGCACTTACGTGGTTCCTTTTCGTCGTCGTCGTGTGTGACCTGCAAGGACAATGCGCGATGCGACTGTGACGAGTGTGTGACTGTTTGGCAGACTCGTGGATCTTGTCAATCAGTGGCAGTGTCGAAGCTTACTCATCACTGCAAATCCCGACTCCTCGGACCTCGCTGTGACATTGTCCGACCGAGAATCGGCGGATTGGCCGTTAAAGATGACGAGCCTCTGCCAAAACTAACAGTCCGACACAGAATCGGCGGATTTCTAGGCAACTATGACTGAAGCGCTGACCAACTAGCGATGTTTCCTTCATGCCCAAGTTCAAGTCCCTCAGCCGAGACCCCGATATTAATCATCACGACCCTGGCTCCCTGGCAATGGTATAAAACCCATCGGCGCGCGGGTAGCTTCCCAACACCAACTCCCATTCCGCAATCTCAATGTCATCTCAACTCTTCCAGCCCATTACTCTCGGTCCTATTGCCCTCAACCACCGTGTTGTTCTCGCCCCGCTCACCCGGTTGAAGACCGACGAGAACCACGTCCCTCTGCTTCCGCTAGTAAAGGACTACTACGCCCAACGGGCAAGCGCTCCCGGCACTCTCCTCATCGCTGAGTCGACCTTCATCGCCGCCAAAGCGGGCGGGTTCTCCAACATGTCCAGTATATGGAGCCCGGAGCAGATTAAAGCGTGGAAGGAGGTGAGAATAATACATGCCGTAATCCTTTCATCTGAAATTAACCTTTGGACGGATATCAGGTCGTCGACGCTGTGCACGCCAAAGGATCGTTTATTTTCCTCCAACTTTGCGCGTTGGGGCGCAATGCAATGCCCGCAGTCTTGAAGGCCGAGGATCCTTCGTTTGAACTTGTCTCTGCGTCGGATATCCCAGTCGCGGAAGGCGCAGAGAAACCGCGCCCGCTTACCGTGGCCGAAATCGACGAATATGTCGGCTTGTACGCGCAGGCTGCGAAAAATGCCATGGAGGCCGGTTTTGACGGGGTCGAGATCCACAGTTCGTCGTCACTTTGGTTTTCCTGCATTTGGTTTCTTAATGTATCGAATCCACAGACGCAAACGGCTGCATCTTGGACCAATTCCTGCAAGACGTGTCCAATAAGCGGACCGACGCCTACGGCGGTAGCCCGGAAAAGCGAGCCCGCTTCTCGCTCAATGTCATCAAGGCCGTCACCGCCATTGTTGGCGAAGACAGGACGGGCATCCGCTTCTCCCCTTGGAGTCCTTTCGCAGGTCAGACTGTTTGACGTTTATATTCGTTCGCAGTTCTAAATTCGCTGCAGGAATGGGCATGGCCGATCCCATCCCGACATTCAGCCACATCGTGTCCGAGATCAAGCGCCTCCACCCCGCCCTCGCCTACATCCACCTTATCGAGCCCCGAATCAGCGCGGACTCGAACGTCGACTCTTCAGCCGCGAACGCGAGCCAGTCGAACGATTTCCTCCGCGCCATCTGGGGCGACCGCCCGCTCATCAGCGCCGGGGGATACTCGCGCGATACGGCCATCCAGCTGGCCGAACGCCCCAATGCGCTTGTTGCGTTTGGGCGGACGTTCATTGCCAATGTACGTAGGACTTATGCCCGCCTCTGTAGACAGAAGCTAATCGACTGCCCAGCCCGACTTGCCGCTGCGTCTGAAGAAGAACATTCCACTGCACCCATACGACCGGTCCACCTTTTATCTCCCGGGACTAGATGCTTCTACTGGGTATACTGATCAGCCATTCGCGGCCGAGGCATGATGAGATTATGTATTAGATGTTTGCCTATAAACACTGGGCGGCTGCCTTTGTTGGATTTACGCCGGCTGATAAGTAGCACATTGTAAGAACGACAAAGGAGCAGCGCAGCAGCGAAGACTTGCGCAGACCAGCCTGACTCCTTGTTTGCAAAACTCATTTCTTCGGCATTAAATCTCACCCGATGATGTCTTCTGTGGCTGCGCGGGTCGTCCTTGAGTGAGTTAGTACTTACATATGTTCATGATCAGCGCTCATACCTTTCAGTCAATTCTTCTAAGTCAGTATCATCTTAAAAGTTCTTTATCAAGTATTAATGAATCCAGGCCTGCATTCAATGCGAGATTCGCCAAGATGCCAGTCTCCAGAACCGATGTCTGATAGCCAATCGGACATTGTACATTCGACATTCTGAGCGCTCGTTAGATGCGTCGCGCAAATGTGCATATGGAAAGATCCTTGTAGTTAAAGAGGGTCGCGACGTTGACAACTTCAGAAGGTACCACAACCGTTCCTCAACCTCCAATGATGTTCAGGACCAACTTTCCAGCGCTATTTGCGATAATTTTCATTTCTCTCTTTGCGGCAGGACTAGTAAGTACATTCCTTCTTCTACACATCCATAAACTCGCGACTCGACGTCATCCTGTAGGACTGCGCGGTCGGACTCGTTCTCCGAAAGGTCGATGGTGACATCCGAGTCGGAAGTAGTGATGTTACGGGCCCGGCTTGGCCTGGAAGCCCGGGCTTGGGCCTGGCTTGAGCGGGCTTGGGCTTCAGATATCCCAAGCCCGAGCCCGAGCCCTGGAAGCCGGGCCTGAAGCCCACGGCCCGGGCTTGGGCCCGGGCTTCGCACAGTTTTTGCCGGGATATGAAGGCAACTCCGCAACAGTACCAAGAAGGCATACAAGTGCAAAATCAATACATTATTACTGCATATCCATATCTACGAGCATATCTACATCAGAAAGCAGGTCACGACGAATTATGCACTTCAGAACTGCAGGGCCTCGACGATATCTAGCCTCAAACGATTGCGGGCCGGGATTGTCGCGTGAGCCGCGGGAGGTCACCATGATGTGGGAGGAAGAGCGCAAAGCTTGACGCGCACAGTCACAGTTTGTCACATTTTTATACCCGGAGAGATGCCGAAACATGCCGAGAGACGGCTGAGGATTGGAACAGTCGAACACGTCCATGCGAATGAAAAATGAGCCCACAAAGAAATGAGACCATTTTTTATTCACATGAGCGCAGACGCAGTGCAGAAAATCGGCATCCTAGAAGCCCGAGCGCCGAGCGCGGTTGACCCACCCAGGCCCGGGCTTGACGGGCCGGCCCGGGCTTGAGAATCTCAAGCCCGAGCCCTGGGCCCGCTCAGGCCCGACGTCGGGCTTGGCTTGGCTTGGGCCTGAGCGGGCTTGGCCTGGCGGGCCTCGGGCTTGAAGCCGAGCCCGTAACATCACTAGTCGGAAGGTGGCTTGCCCGGCTGTAAAGTTTCCTTTCGTTTCTGTGAGCGGGCTCTAATGTTGAATTTTGAATGGGTAGGTTCGTTGCTGTGTAGACGGCGACTCTGACAATCCATGCATGACGATCTGATCATCGAAATCAACTACCTATTTTCAGGGCGCCGCCATAAGTTAAACGAATAAAAGGGCATGGGTAGTTACAAGGAATGTCATTTGCATTCGTTGATTGCCACCTCAGATGAAAGAAGGAGGATGATCCCGGGGGGGGGGGGGGGTGCACAGCGGAGATGCATGCCTCTTCTCCCACGGTGAACGAACGCGTCCTAGTCGCTGCCGGCGCCAAGGTCGTAGAGGAAGAAGGATCCGCCACCGACGTGTTCCTTGAAATGGCTGGAATGCGCACAAGAATGACATCTGTCCTTGAGAGACGTAACGAGCTGGCCTTCAACGTGTCAAAATTGCTCGTGATATTCCACGCGACCATATTCATCGCAGTGGCGTCGTAGAACTTGATATTTCTCGGTCTGTCATCTCGCTAGACAGGATACCCGTGGTTCGAAATTTTTAAACTGACCAAAGAGATCGGAGAGTTCATCAGTGAAGACGGTGCCTGGATCGCTGGGCTAGTATTCCAATGGATACGGAGACCGCCACCAGGAGCATGTTGTCCGTCAGATTGCAAAACGAGAACTGGACAGCGGTAGAGTACGCCTAAAGAGATATAGGGACAACCTCCAAGTAACTTCACAGAATTCGGCTGAGAAACGCACCAAAATCGCAGCCACCCAATTTTTGTGAGTTCATTATGAAATCCGACGTGTTCCCAGATGCTCTAGCCGGTGGCAGTAATTTGCGCTGTGACCGGAATAAGACTGGAGTTGAGATGTTGACCGTCAGATCAATCATCGGCGACACCGCCACAGAACAACGATTCTTTGACTCATCCAACTCCAGAACGACCTTCCAAGGCGAGCTCTCCATGATTATTCGAAAGGAGAAATTCTTACCACCGACTCACTTCTACTTCCACTACTTTGGTACTTACTCAAAATGTAATTTTGGAAAATTCCCACCATCGCCCGTTGTTATCCAAGTTCTTCAATTCGTCAATGAGGGGATCCGCAGACAGGTCAAAACTTTTTGCTGAAATGGTTAAACTGATCCCGTCGACGTGGAGGCATACCACCCGTTCTCAGGAGATTCGAGTTATAAGTTGGTTTCCAGAGGTGCGGAAAGAGCAACGTGAATCTGGGGCTGCTCCGGTAGTTACACGTTTGAGGCAGAAATAGCTTGGGCATTGAGAGACAGCCAAAAGTGGAGGAATTCTGACGGTCAAAGCGTGATGTATGAGTCACGCGCATACAGACCACGTGCACTAGATGACAAATCACCCATTTACCTCTGAAACCCAAGGCCGAGAGACGACTCCGAAGGATAGAAATCCAGCTAGATGGATGGTCCCTATTGCGACCACGGCGTCAGTGGTGAAGCATACAGTGCCCCCCAAGATAAAATAAAATACTGCTATCTGGATCGCTTGGAGCCCCAGAGCTCCTCGCTGTCTACATCCTCCCCTCTCTGCGCGCCGCCCCCCTTCAAAACGACGTTGATGTCCCTCAGATTCCCCTGCAGGATCTTCGTGAGGTGGACCAGACCCGCCTGCTGCTCCGACAAGATCTACCATGCATTCGTGTCAGTCAAGTGGGCCACGGAAAGGAGAAGCAGGAGGCAGAACTCCACATACCTGCGCGATCCTTGCGAGCCCGTCCTCGTCGACGACCTTCCACTCCCCACCGGGCACATGCTGCGCGTGCGCGTGCGCGCCCTCCCTTGCGCCCACGAGCGCCCACAGCTCGCCGAGCTTCCCGCGCATGCGCCCGCCGCCGCCGCCCGCGCCCCCACGTACGCCGATCTCCTCGCGCAGGTCCTCGAGCCACCCGCGCAGCTCCTCCTCCTCGACGCGGATCCCCGAAGAGCGCAGCGCGGGCACGAGCAGGTGCAGGTGCGCGGCGAGCGCAAGGAGGCGGTGTGTCAGCTGCGTCTGCAGCGCGGCGAACCGCGCGATGCGCGCGCTGTTTTGGTGTTGTGTCGAGGAGAGGGTTTCCAGCCGACTTTTTAGCTCCTGAGGGGCGATGAGTGAGGATAAGGGAGATCTAGATAAGCAAGGTGGGTGCACACGCACTTTCAGCCGCTCCTGGTGTGCCGCTGCCTGCTGCCCCTGCGCGTCGACGCGCTGTCGTAAGTCATCGAAGCCCACTGCGATGGCCGGGACCAAGCTGTCTAAGGTATGAGGGACTGTAATGAGGGAGGGGAAAACGCCACGCACCACGTCGGATCTGGATTCTCCCGCACGGCCTTCGCCCACAGCGCGTCGTTCGTCGCGTTTGGTGGACGCCCGTACAGCCCCACCTGATTCGGGTCGACGCGATTGTAAAAGTAATACTGCGCGTAGACAAGATCAGTCAGCGTCGCTCTACCATGATCGATTGACGAGGGCGCACCTGAAACTGACATTGCGGCGACGCGGCATTCCACGCGGTAGTGATGCCCTCGATGCGCGCCGCCAGCCGCGCAAACTGCGTCTGCGCGTCGGCCTGCTGCTGCCCCGGGCCAACCCCCGGCGCAGGCGCGCGCAGCGTGCTGGCGGTGAGCGTCGAGGCACCGAGGGGGTTCTGCTGCTGCTGCCCTGCTGCTGGCCCCCGAGTCCAAGGCCGAGCGAGCCCCCAAACGCCGGCTTGGCACCATTATTGTTGCTGGCGCCAAAGATATTGCTGGTGCTGGGTGCGCCGAAGAGCCCCGGCCGCGGCGCGTTCGGGTTCGCATTCTGCGCGGGCTGGGCGAAGAAGCTGGAGGATCCCTGCTGCTGGGTCGGCTGCTGCCCCAGCGTGTTGGTGCTCCCGCCGAAAAGAGAGCTTCCGCCGGTCAGATTGGTGTTAAGACTGGGGAGTGCCGGGGCCCCCGCAAGTCCACCCGGCTTCGAGCCAAAGAGTCCGCCGCCGGTGTTGCTCCCGAAGAGGCCGCCCGTGTTGGGCTGTGTCTGCGCACCCTGCTGCTGCTGCTGCTGGGTGTTCCCGAAGAGGCCACCCCCAGCAGGTTGGTTCTGCTGGGTGCTCCCGAACAGCCCACCCGCTGGCTGTGTCTGTTGCTGCTGCTGGGTATTCCCGAAAAGTCCACCCGTCGGTTGTGCCTGCTGCTGCTGCTGCTGGCTCCCAAACAACCCGCCACTCGCTCCCTGGGCGTTCGTGTTCGTGCTGTTGCCGCCAAAGAGCCCACCCCCCTGGTTCGTGTTCGTGTTCGTACTACCGATCGACTGCCCGAAGATAGAGGACCCTGCAGCGGGCTGCGCTGCGCCAAAGAGGCCACTCGATTGCTGTTGCTGCTGGGGAGGATTCCCACCACCGCCGAAGATGTTGGTAGTGGCTTGCTGCTGGGGCTGCTGGGCAGGTTGACCGAAGAGCGACATGCTCTGCAGGGAAGAGGAAGCTGGGGCTGCAGCCAGACGCGGAGACACGTGAGGGAGGAAAGGCGTTGGCTCGTCCACAAGTACAAATAAACAACCGCCCAGCGCTCGATTTGGCAAAAACCGAGAATATTAGATCCCGAATGCGTACCACCGCTCTGAAATAATCTGACTCGGATGTCGATACCCTAGGCTTCACAGGTATATTTTTTGGTCGGGAATGATTATAAGTACATTGGATTCCTCGCGTTAGCGTTGCGAGAGTTATGGTACATTTGAGGGCGTAGACGCGGTTGTTCCGGAATTTATCTTGAGGGCTGGATTTTCTCTTCTCCAGAACATCCAGGCCCTTATAAGATCCTAGAGCCGAGGTGAGCAATATTTCGTGGTACCAGACGGAGCAACATACCATTTGAGATCCAAAGATAATAGCCGCGGCAGTGGGCACTAGTGCGTTTCGTAGGCTATCAGGCCTCATCAAGTAAAGCAGATGGACGACTGACACAATGCCAGAATAAAATTGTAGATCGGAAATATGTTATCCATCAATGCCGGCACATACGTAGTGAAGCTGAGTCTGATGCGGAAGAGCGTGTTATTTTAACATTTGCGCAGCATTAAGGATGGAGCCTTACCCAAGTCCGATCATCGGTAGGATGGCAAAAACGGAGACACGGATTATGATACTTAACGACACGGCGTGCTCGTGGCGTCTTTGGAGGGCGCGAAAAGCGCGCCAGTTCCGGGACAGCAGGATGGCAGTCAACACTGCTCAATGAAATGTAAATTTTTAGCTGGTCGGAACATACGCACGAATTACTTGCCTTCAACTAAGAGCGCAATGGAAGTGGCGAACACGACCAAGGCGGCGCCAACGATAGCTCTGTTTGGCCATCAGTACGAATCCGGTTGTACATGGTAAGGACATACGGCACTGAATTCGCCAGGTGACAATAGAAACCGCCCGGCTCCAGTTCTACCTGGTGTGGATTGCGAATTCCCAGCTGTAATTGCCTCAGTATTCACTTCAGTCTTCAGTTGAAGGGAAACACCCGTACTAGCAACGTCCAGAGAAACATAAAGAAATACGACGTGGGAGGAACGACGATTAGCTGTGTATCGGAAGGTCAGAGCAGTTTAAATTGAGATATGATAATCTTCACTCACCGCAAATACAAAGTTGGGGTGTACATGGCCTTGCTTGAGGCGAGAGGAGACATTATTATACAACTGTGTTCATGAAAGGTTAGCTCGACGATACCTGAGGAATCAATGCGGAATCGCACATGTAGTATGAGCGATAGGGTAGCAAAAGCAGCGCTAAGTTTTGCAGCTCAGGAAGGTCGACGATGAAATAGGTGAAAAGCACGCACAGTGGACGGGAGGCGTACATCAGTGCCGAGTCAACGACACATGACGCAAAGGAGGATGGTGGATCCAGGTGTGTTTGGTGACCGAAGACAAGGAATGGAGTAATACAGAAGGCCATCCACGCCAATATGTATGTGTACCATGTGGACACTCTGTGGACGTTTGGAGACAGCACGGCCGTGCAAAATACAGCGCCAAGCAGGACGAAACCGATGATCGATATAATATTGAACGCCGCGACCATGGCTTGCAGGTAATTATCCGCAGCATCGTCCTGGTCTAGTGAGATCAGTCAGAGATAAGGCAACACGTAGATGAAGCTTAGACATACCTCTTGGGACTTGAGACAGGAATTCTAAGATACTGACCATTGCAGCTGGCGAGCCAGTTTTGGTGAGTGATATGGTAGGATAGGAAGACAAGACCTTAGAAGGAGATCCATGTTAGAAATCTTATGTGACGGCGAGATTCAGCGCTAAAAGCTTATTTAATTAATTGCGGGACCGGTCAGCCAAAAAGGGTGATATTGCTCACTATAAGTAGACACAATCTACAGTGGCCGCCGCAGCGTGGCATCGCGGTGGTAAGGATCCATCCACCTCTATCAGTTCACTGCCTTACCTCCGAAAATCCACGTGCGTAGCATTGACAGGGGGAAGGTCTGTGCTTAGGCTCTTGAACCGCCTTGATCTGCAGCAGTGGCTCAGTCATTTCTATAAACCAATGTGCATTCCTTTAACGTCTGCAAGCGCGCGGTCTTTTTAGCACATTAGCCTTTCTTTAAGTATTGCCATAGGTACCGTTGTGAAGGATTGTTGAGGGAATTCCGAAGAGCCTCCGAGTTGAGCATTGAGTCGAAGCGTTTATCTATCTATCAGCTTGACGGAGGCAGATCTTTCACAGCAACCGCTGTCGAATGTCAACTTGGTATTGGAAATTCATGAGTAAGCGCAGGCACGTTGGTGTCGGACTGTCCTCTAGTTGTCCTCTGAGTTATTCGGCCAGACGACTCATGTGCTGGATGGACTAGGCTGGGAATATATTGTGTGCGGCACTCGTCTGAGATTGGTCTGAGATGATGAGGGACGGAAGCAAGACGGCACTGATTGACGTCAGCCTCGGCCGCTGCCGGTGGTCTAGAACGGTCGATCGGATATATTAACTCTCACGGTTTATTCTCATATTTACGAGTCAGCGAAGAGTACGCTTAAGGAGGGTAGATTGTGATGAATTGCGGGACCAATAAGGCATCTCCGGGTGTCAGAAATTCATTTCACCGACTCACGGTTCAATAAACCGAGGTGCGACCTTCGTGTTGCAGCGACTGAGTACGAGGGCCATTAACAAACTCAAGGTAAGGTCTTGTGTCTGGTATTGGAATTATAGCTGCAAGCTATCAGCAAAAACTCGACAACGCCGGATTCCACGGGCAGTTGACTCTAAACAAATAAATCCAACACAGTTTCGCAACCAGCGCGCAGGTTTATAACATTGACCTTTCTAAAAGAGTGTGATGGGTATGCAAATACATTTCTAGGTGAATTAGCGAGGGTCTCTCAAGTGTACACGTTGATAGAATTGAAGTCGAAGAATGCGTCAGTGAAGGAGCCCGGGTTATTGTTCACGAAGTCTGTTCAATTCGTGAGACTGTGCACTTGGATAATGCGCGAAACTCACCATCACACGTCGAAGGGCAGCCCGACGAGGCATACACCGAGGCGTCCCCGGCCCAGGCACCGCCTTTTGCACATCGGTCAGTCAGTACATTTCGTATCGCAAATAGAAGCAGGGTTATTTACAGAAAGTCAGATTTATGATGATGTTATGCGCGACGAACTCTTCGAGGTCGCAACTGGTGTTTGGGAAGGCGGCAGACGGCGTTCCCTGTCCAGAAGTCAGCGATATTGAGATGCAGCAGTTCAGTTCACATACCCAGTTATCGGTGACAACGGTGGACCCTCCCGCCACAACGTCTGCTGGGACGGCGGCATCATTCCGAGCCCAAAACCAGACCAGGATTTTGGAGTTTGTGCGCTCCACCGCGTACCTAAAATTTTGTTCAATGTTGTTCAAGTGAGATAAGTACGGAAATAAAAGTACCAGCCGCCTCCGTTGGTGTTGAAAGCAGGGCCGTAGCTCGTGGCTTCATTTAACTTGACACCGCAGCCGGCATTTCCGGGGAGGGTGCCGTCGCAGTCTGCCAGAAGCGCGGTGCTGCAATGAAAATTAACATCTTCCATATGGAACAGAGGACGGTTGGAGCTCACCCTGTCTCTGCGCGCGACGCGGGCATAGTGCAGCCTATTCAAACGTAAGGGCAAGAATTGGGAGGAAAATCATCGGGCGGGACGAACCTGGGGCGGTGTGGAGAGTAGCCTGGTTGGTGCCCTGGTCATTCACTCCTTCCTAGACGGGAATTTTAGTTGACGAGCCGAACGACTAGGCCGCTTAGCTTACTACAATATCAGTTTCGCCACCGTAGGGCCAAGAACCTCCGGTTTCCCACCTACAGAAGAGGATGAACGTTCAGATCATACCAAAATCTCGAATGAATCTTACACAGCGGGCCAAGTACTAATCACCCAAGTCAGCACACATGAGAAATCGCAAGGGAAATCCATCTTACCCGCAGCCCTGGGGCATGTGCGCCATGTCGAACCTGTTCCCTTTTGCATAAGAAGATATTAGAATTTATAATGGAACGAAAATAACATACACAGCGACGTGCGTAGTGTACGTATTCTTCGAACTTAACCGGACGGAGTTGCGCCCGGCGCCGTTAGGATCGAGGACTGTCGTATCGTCGGCGCGGAGGATAAATGTATTGCCAGATGCAAACGTGAGGTTGCCATTCATCGCTGTAGCTTGGTCGACATAATTCCTGCAATGAAATGAGCGTGGAGAAGGAAGGGAATATAACTAGGTAGCTCACACCCGCCCAGCCGTCGGATCAGGGATGGCTTCGAAATTGAAAGAGTTGTAAAAGCCCGAGCCAACGATGTTTTCGGCCATCTGGTAGGTAGCGCCATGGGCGGAAGAGACCGCGAAGGAAAGAGCCAGAAAGGGAGCACCAATGAAGCCGCGCATAATGATTAACGAGAGTGATGGAAGATAAAGATGATATGCAACAACACGTTCATTTCCCTCTTTTTAAACTTACAGTTGTTGCAATGTTGCAATGTTGCATACTTATCGCAGCCTCGACTGGACCCGGATTGCGGAGCATGCGCGTGGAGGTTTCACGTTCTTGTTACGAGTCGTCAACCAGACCACCAGATTACAAATTACTGTGGGAGTCCGGGACAACGAAATCCGGCCGCGAGACGGATCAGCCTATCGCGACTACAATCCCGATCGCATTGGGAAGATAATGAAGGCGTCTACGAACGCAGTGTCAAGGAAATTGACCTTGTTCAGGCAATTTCCAGGAGGAGGGAGAAGGAGGCTGGACCTAATCCTAACTATCTATGATAATCTATCTTTGTCGCGAGGTTCCACTTCTTGGTGATGTCACCGATTCTTCTTTTCACGTTCTCATAGCGATCCACGCGAAACCCAGGCAACGGAGCAGCCGAGCATCGCGGTCCCGTGACTTCGAACGTGCGTAAATAAAGCGTGGACTGGTTGAATCGCAGACATTTCTATCTGGTGACCGTTGAAGAGTTGAAGCATGCAGAAATAACACCACTGAAAATGTGGACTCGAAGGAGCAAATTTAAAAACATTGAGCTTGCCTTTGCTTTCTGTTCAAATGCGTACATTCACTCGGCGGTTTCGGTACCGGTGGGTGAGGAATGTGAAATGCGAACTTGTGAACACTCAGGGCTCCGGCACCGCGGTCGGCCTTCGATCCGTCTTCGTCAACAAGCCATCAAAGTGCCATCTCAACACAGTACTAACCTCGGGATCATGGAAAACCCGAAGACTAGAGAAAACAAAACAAAAAAACTTACTGTTCGGCAATAGCGAGGACATTGGACAGCAAAAAAAGAAGCGACGGAAATAAACGGAGGGATCAAACAATAGTGCCTATGTACACGCGAGTCCGAGGGTCGGGAAGCCGTAAGGATCGTTCAAATCCCATACATTTAAATTGAAATGAGGCCTGAAACGCGCAACGGAGGCCTGCCTCCGGGGTCATCCTCTGATCGACTTGCGCGTGCATAGGGTCGATTCGCAATTGAATGTTTTCGTGGACGACCACTACGCGAGACCGGCTGGACCCACCCTGAAATGTGCCAAAAATGGCCTGGACGCGTATCGGCTGGGTTGCTTGCATCCTGCGTCTCAGACCCGGCGAAAATAATCCTCGAAATCAATCTTCATTGCCATGTCTTGGAGGCCTTCACTTCTTGTCACCCAACTTATTATCTGGGGTCCTATAATTCAGTCGCACCTATATATTCCTGTCATTTTTCATCAACGATTTACAGCTACCCCATAGTCGTGCATACATACAAAATTACGAGAGTCGCCATGGCTGTTGCCATCGCCTCGTGCAGGTATTTAAGCACTTGACCCAGCCTGTGAACCTCAGCATTCTTTCCATCTCTCGAGTCGAAACACCTTCACCTTACTACACACTTCTCTCCCAAACTTAAATATCAACACACCATGTTGTTCTTCTCCCGCGTCATCTTCACCGTGGCCGCTGCGCTGGCCTTGGTTTCGACCGCGCACGCGCGGTGCGGCGTACGTTCTTTTAGTTTATTTCATCTGTACGCGCTGGTACTTACTCTTCTTTGCGCGGTAGAACCGGGGCCTCCCCGATGACTGCCCGGACGTGAGTCAATTTTTAACCCTCCTGCGAACCGCACATGGCCGATGGCTGATTTGTACGTGCAGAACTCGTGCGGGAGCGCAGCGTTCGGCTGCTTTGCGTGCGACTCAGGGAACTGTTGAATGTACAAATAAATGGTTAGTGCAGGTTCGTTCTATAATTTCTATTCAAGTGGTGCGACCCTGACGCTCTGCAGGTACCAGATGGTTGCTCGGGTCTCAGACGGTGGGATAGGAAAGAGATCCAAATTGTATCATGAAAAATAGTTTCATCCGCCATATGTACAGTAGTGTTCAACAGAGGAAGGGCATTTGTCGTAATCTTGGTTCATCCAAAGCGACGCCGAATGAATGGAATCTTGCCAGTGCGCAACATCAAGCCTTCAACCCCAATTCTTTCGCCAAGATCTGAATTGCCTATAGAACACACTGTGAGTAAAATGCTTCGGGATGCAACAAGTAGACGCACGAGATGCCTGCTGAAAAAGCGAGAATGCTGAAACGCCCCTGGCGCAAACCACAGTCTGGGCGCTCCGGTCGGCCTGTAGCAAAGAATGAGTTCTCCCTCTTCGTCTAATCCCCAGATCTTCGATCCAATTTTGTTCGTGATTCCCTCGCCGAAAATGGACTTCGCGGTTTCGATGATTGGTTCGTTCCCCGTGCTGTTCAACCTCTGTTACATGGGCCGCGCGTAAGAAGTAGTGATGAGCACACGTACGCCAGAACGATCACGTCTGCCGGAATTTTGGACCCGTCTTTGAAGACCATTCCGTCGGCTTCCACCCTCTCGACGTCGACGCCTTGCTTAACCTACCGGAAAATTATGAGAAATAAAAGCGTGAGACATCGGAATGACTTGGGACAATCACCGTGATTCTCCCGTCGATGATTAGTTGACCGCACCCCATATCAATCACTTTGTCCCAAGACGAGAAATAAGTCGTTGAGCGATACAGCTGACGAAATCCACTCACTAGATCCAGACGCGACTTGCTTCTTCAAGCCGTCGTGTAAGCGCGTGAATGGATATTCCTCTTTAACTCACGTCATAGAAGAATCCAGCGAACCCGACTTGCTCGCCTCCTGGGGTGAGCTCCCACGTCAATTTAAATCCGGTCTTGGTGAGGCCGTCGTGTAACTTCTTGTCGAGATTTTGGAAGTGTTGCGTACCACCTCCGGCTGCAAGCTTCAGCACCAATCCAAGGGGCATAGAATTAGTCACGAAGTCGCCATCCTCAGCGTTCGATAGGTGAGCAGTCGGTCGGAAGAAAATTGCATCTGCTGTGCTGGCCGATATTACACATGTTGCGCCGCGTTGAACCATGGTGACCTGATGATGTGGAGGTCATCACTAGTTTCTTGTATAAGAGGGATCGCACGGACCTCCGCCGCACCCTTCAGGACAAAATCTTTACATATGTCGCCGGCAGAGTTGCCCTGCATCACGTCGTATCGGTATCAAAAAGCAGGAGGAAGAGCCCGCACCCCGCCAACGACGATGGCTTTTTTGCCCTTGAACGAAGCTGCACCTTTGTGGTTATCTGAGTGATAGATTGGACCGATGAATGAGTCCATTCCAGGCCATTTCGGGATTTTTTCCTTCCCATTACCAGTGGCCATTACTATGTGCTTTGGCGCAAGGACCACATGTTTGCCCGCGCGGTCAATCTCGACGGACCAGCGGCCGGTCGAATTGTCGAAAGTTGGGGTCGACAGAATTATGCTCGACAGCCAGATCTGGATCTCCTGCCCGACAGCGTAAGCTTCTAGGAAATCAGCAATCTTCTCTTTCGGGAGGAACTCGGGGTAGGTTTCTCTGTGGAGAGATCAACATATGAGGGTGCGGACATTCAACCACGATGCTAGAACTTACGGCCAGGACTGGTACAGGACTGCAAGTTAACAGGGTTAAATCGTGTTCGAAATAAAAATCACAGAACATACGGGATGAATGGTGAGCAGTAGTATGAAGCGAAAGGCTTGGGTAGCTAGAGTTCTGGTGAGCTTTCAAGTCGGCTTAAGAATTACGACTTTGTACCGGTTTCTCCAGACGTCTCCGACTCTGGCGGTCTTCTCGACCACTAGTGCGCGGATCCCCATCCTGCCGAATCTTGCTGCACACATAAGGCCTGTTTGCGCGCCTCCGACTGAATTCAAGATTAAATGCGAAAGAGACCCTTGAATGGTTTTTGCGCACCAATTAACACAGTGGGATCGTCCTCAATCTCCGCAATCTTCTTTGCATGGACTTCCTCCCAAGGGGTGTCCAGATATCCCAGCGGGCGCTGAGAAGGCTCCTCGTGTCCGACGAGGTGCTGTAAGTCGGTGAGGACAGTATATGCCCTCCAACGCCCTTCCGAATCTGGGACTATGCGGAAGAATCCACGCCCTTTTGCGGGGGGTGAAGACATAGAAAAGGCGAACACGGCTGAGACTCCCTGCTCATTCGGATTTCCAGGCGGAGTGAATGTCGTAGGTGGGCCAATTGGGGAACTCGCATCGATCTTGAAGTCGTGCAAGCCAGCATGCTCAAATCTGGACTCGCCGGCCGCAGACTTGTGCGACAGGAACTCGACAATCTTCGCTCGGCCGGCCATGGTTCTGAAATCCCAAGAGAAACACAAGAGATCTAGTTTGCCTCAGTAACAGCCATAGAAATAAGGAATAAATATTGGGCCAGACCTCGTAGCCATCCCGTGGGTAAGAAATGACCAGCGAATGTATCTGCGTCCTTGGCGGCATTCAAACTAGCGAACCATTGGGTGGCGACTGTAAGGGTTTCTTCAGGAGTCATTGTATAGTCCGGGGTTGGAAATGGATTCGAGTGTGGGGTCAGCAGAGGCGGTTTGAAAGCTTGGATGCTGGTGGTCGCAAAGAAACGGGCGGAAGGGCGCTGGCGGAGGACAATGCTCCGATTTGCTCAGGATTTGCCCACGGCGGACAGATTGTGGGTCATAAAAGCGAATCCGCGGCAGAAACAGACCAAATTGGAATGGAAGTTGGAGTCCGTGGGGTCCAGACTTTTCAGATGTTCCTCCGTGCGCAACGTCACATATTTAGGACAACTTGGCTAAAGAAAAAAACCATAAGTGCATGACGAAACCAACAATGCGCGACTGACAAGCGAAGCGAGTTGACTTTCAGTGAGCCATATTCAGCTCAGGTGCAGGAAGGGGACATGGAAGTCGGCAAGGAAGTCGGCAGGAAGGAGGATCCGATCAACTCGGATGGTGTCATCTCAATGAATCACTCCAAATTATGACATTGGCAAGTTCAACCTGGCACTGATTGGGCAATGAGATTTGGAAGCGCTCCCGTTCCGAGGACTCCATCCCTAATAATATATTCCTTTGCTCAGGAGTCATTAATATTTTAGCTCGTTCGCTGCTCGCAAATATCAGTTCAAATTTGAACCTGAGACCCGCACGAGCACAACAGTGACGGGACGAGCATACTACAAGCTTAGCACTTCATCTTCAATCCTTCAATGCCAATTCTTGTGCCAATATTTGTAAGGCCTGGGTTTAACCTTCAGGTCCATTGAACCACTAGCGAAAACGAGGGACAGCGTACCAGATGTTTGCTGAAGAAACGCGAGTGCTGGAACGCGCCGGGAGCGAACCACAAACCGGGCGCACCCGTCGGCCTATAGCAGCGAGTCAGTTCCCCCTCGTCGTCGAGTCCCCAGATCTTGGATCTTTGTTCCTTGATTCTCTCGCCGAAGAGGGATACCACGGTTGTGATGATTGGTTCGTTACCCGTGCTGGAAAATATTTCGTTAGCATGCCACCATATGCATGCGAATTCGGGAAGGCGTACGCGAGAACTATGACATCCGCCGCAATTTTAGAGCCGTCTTTGAAGATCATCCCGTCGGCCTCCAATTTCTCTACTTCCACGCCTTGCTTCATCTGAGAAGCAAAATTCATACACTTGAATAACCGAGTGGGTCAATGATTGAAGCAATCACCTTGATTTTCCCGTCCACTATCAACTGGGCGCAGCCCGTATCCATCACTAGAAGTGAACCTCGAACTGAGACAATGGCCGAGTGCACAATTGAACGACGCACGAGTTCCAGAGGATGCACGCTAAACAAATGATGTCAACTGAAAAATAAAAAGCCTCAATATCCGTTGACCACGTACGTCGAGGAAGAATCCCAGTAATCCAACCTCCCCGCCACCAGGAGTCAGCTCCCACGTCAGCTTGAACCCCGCTTTGGCCAGGCCGTCGTGCAGCGTCCGGTCGAGGTCTTTGAGACGCTTCGTGCCGCCTCCCACAGCAAGCTTGAGTGCCAATGCAGGAGGCATCGAATGGTACAAGAAATCCGCGTCCTCGATTGTCTGACGCTCAGAGAACGCGACGCTAAAGAATGTCTTGTCCATCGTGGCCGAGGAAATGACACACGTCGCGCCGCGCTGGACCATCGTCACCTGGATCGAAATGTTAAATGCAAAAACAAGAATATACAAAAATCCGGGACGAGCCTCTGCAGCGCCCTTGGCGACAAAATCCTGGCATATCAGCCCCGGCGTTGCACTGCGACTTTGCGTCACTATCCGAAGACCGCGCCCACGACTATGACCTTCTTGCCTCGAAAGGGCGCTGCGCCCTGGTGGTCATCTGAATGATAGAGCGGCCCCGCGAAGGACTCCATCCCAGGCCAGCGCGGGATTCGTGCTCTCCCGTTCCCGGTCGCCATCACGATGTGTTTCGGGAACACCGTGGTACGGCTCCCGGCACGGTCCACGGTAACGGTCCAGCGCTTCGTGGTGGGATCGAACGACGGCGTCGGGAGGACCGTGCTCGATAGCCAGACATGGATTTCTTCCCCGATCGCCTAGGCTTCGAGAAAGTCTGCGATCTTTTGCTTCGGGAGGAACTTCGGGTAGGTTTTGCTTCATATAAGGATTAATGTGCGGTTCAAGCGCGAGGGAAGGATACCTACGGCCGGGGGTGGTACGGAACTTTCAGCGGCAGATCAGATGTGAATAATGAAATGAAAATGAATAAAGATGCGTACTGGATGAATGATGCGCGGTGGTGTGAAGCGAGAGGTTGGGGTAGCTGAATAGTATTTAAACCACATCAGCAAGGTCAGAAGGCGAGAAAAACTGGCGTTACCGTTTCCTCCACACGTCGCCTACCCTCTCGCCCTTCTCTACAATGAGCGCGCGAATTCCCATGCGACCGAATCGCGCGGCACACATGAGGCCGGCCTGCCCGCCTCCGACTAAATAAAACAATTCAGCGAACGAACAAAAGCAAAGTCCTACATATTTCACGAACCGATCAAGACCGTCGTATCCTCCTCGGTCTCCCGAACTTTCCTCGCGCGCTCTTCTTCCCAGGTGCTGTCCTCCAGATACCCAACCGGCCGCTCCGCCGGCTCCTCGTGGCCCGCCAGGTCCGCGAGGTTGGTGAGGAGCGTCAGCGCCTTCCACCCGCCGTCATCCGGCTGCGGCACGAGGCGCACGAATCCGCGGCCCTTGGCTGGCGGAGAGGCCACCGCGAAAGTAAACGCGGCGGAGACGCCGTGGGCCGTGGGATCCCCCGGCAGCGGGAACGTCGCGGGTGGGCCGATGGTCGACGCCGTCTCGAGCTGAAAGTCGCGCAACGCGGCGCGCGCGAACCTAGACTCGCCACCGGCAGCAGATTTCTGCGATAGAAACTCGACGATCTTCGCGTGCCCGACCGTGATTTTAAAGTCCCAGGAGAAGCATAAGAGGTCTATCAGTGCGAATCAGCATTAGGCCGGAGAATGGATCGAATAAATAAATGGAGAGCCAGACCTCGCAAGCACCTCGTAGGCAGAAAAAGGCGCGCGAACGCCTCTTCGTCCTGCGCGGCGTTCGGGCTGGCGAGCCACTGGGCGGCGACTGCTAGTGTTTCTTCGGGAGTCATCGTTTTAGAGTGAAATACGGGAGGCGATTGGTTGTACGGAGAAAGGACTCGGAACGTGCTTGGAGTGCAGGCCAAGTGTGGGCTTAAGTGCCCCTCGGACCGAAACATGTTCTGCTTGAAGCTCTTCGTCCGAATCCCTGATCACCGTGCTCCGTCACGTCCACACACCGGCGGAGTTGCCGTTTCGTGGTGTATGAGTCCGCGGAGGACCACGGAGGACCGCATTCCCGAGATATAGGTGGCCTTTTCTCCGTGGTCGTAGTCCTTAGCCCTTAGTCCTCGGGAACATAGTAATGCACTCAAGCGAGTCGTCGTGAAACCAGGAGGTCTGATTAGGGTTAGGGTTCCACGGCCTCCCAAAAAAGGACACTGAGGATTGCACCAAGTCCACGGCGCCGCAAAGGCTACCTAACACCATAAAAACGGGCAGAAAAGAGCAGAGCAGAAACAGAAGAGGGTTATAGTACAAAGAGCACATACATGGAGCTTCGTATTCAAATTTACCGTTCTCTCCCTCCTTTGCCTCGCTTGTCCATGCATATGTCACCGCGCAAGTCTAAGCGCCTGGCGGCCTTGGCTCAGATGTTCGGGTACAGCTCGCGTCTTTCTAAGCTTGGCCATCACTGCGTCCGTATCCGTGTTCTGCGTCTCCAAGGCGAAAGAAGGCGGGCGCATGTCGCGAGGAAGGGCGTAATGAAGGGTGAAATAAAAGGAAGGACGGATCATGCGTGGAGGGGGGAAAGGACGGTGCATGCATGATGGGAAAAGGGAAGGACGCCCGGCGGGAAGAGTCTGGGAAAGGAGGAACGCACGCAAAGACAGATGCGGGTGCGGGTGCGGATGTGCCGGGGCGGCGCGCGGAATGGAGGGATGTGTGGTCGAAACAAAAGGAGGAGATGCACCCGCAAGGCAGAACGCGAAGATCGATGTATGCAGGGCGCGTAGACATAAGGAAGGAAGGAGGAAGGGAAGAAAAATGCACTCGCGATAATAGCGCTTTCCACGCCGCTCCCGTCCTCTGCGTGGTACGTCACGATGCTCCTGCAGTCCGTCGATGAGCTATCAGAAAGAACGGAAGGATGGATGAGGCTGAAGACGCACCGTCGTTCCCAAACACGTCTACCGTACACTATCCGTAAAGCCCGAGTATTTCTGCGCACGGCGTCAGCGTCAGCTACCCTCTCCCGGGCTCTCCCTTTGGAGCAGGAGGGACTCAGTTAAACAAACTCCCATCTGCGCCCACTGCCCACCGCCCACCCCTCCTCCAAATACCCTCTTACTCACAATTGCCACACGCACTCAGCCTCGCTGCCCGTCCAATCAACTTCGCCAGCGCCCTAAAAAAACGGGGGTCGTCTTCAGCGCGAAGAATTGTGAAAAGATGCCAATAAATGGCCAGCTCGTCAATAAGATCGGACTCCATGAGCGAGAGGAACGCGGTGTCGAAGACGCAGGGGCTTCAAGCTTGTAGGTGTTCTACCCGAGGAAGAGGACACCCTCGTCGACGAGGCAGAGGACGAGGCGCAGGGTCTCGCAAGGCAGCGCCCGGAGACAAGGGCCCAAAGGAAGCTGGAAGCTGGGGAGAAGGAAGAGAGTCGCGGTCACGGGCCGTCGCAGGCGTGACCGTCACTCTGCTTTTTTTTTTTGCTACTGCCATGATTGGTCTAAAGGGGACCCTCAATGTACGCTCTTTCCGCGACCATTTCCTTCAAAAGCACGGTCATAAACATCCTACAGATCATCGACAACTCCGGCGCGCTGGTGGCCGAGTGCGTGAACGTTCTGAAGCAAAAGGTCAACAACGGCTGGGGCTCCGTCGGCGACGAGATCGTCGTTGTCGTCCAGCGAGCCAGACCCATATCCAGCGCGGCCTCCGCCTCGGTCACCGCCGTCAAGGTCCGCCGCGGGGACGTCCGCCGCGCGGTCATCGTGCGCACGCGCAAGGCCGTGCGCCGCCCCGACGGGCGCATGGTGCGCTTCGACGACAACGCCGCCGTGTTGCTGAACAACAAGCGCGAGATGCTCGGCACGCGCATCGGCGGCGTCGTCAGCGCCGATCTCCGCATGAAGGGATGGGGCAAGATCGCCAGTCTGGCGCCAAAGGTAAGTCCGTGCACACGCATTACAGGTCCATCGTTGTTGATACGCGTGCGTCGGTCTAGGTCATATAATTTGTGTTGTCCTCGCCGAGGAACTACCTTCTACGCATTCCTTCCACCCTCATTTCCTCTGCGTGAGACCGCCGCCGTCCACCCAGCTTTCAAGCGCGGGATTATTTAATGCGCGTGCGCTAGATTCTCCAAGCGCAGCGCATCATCCAGTGCAGATCTCCGCTATCTTTTTTTGACGAGACGGTCCCTTTAATTTCAATCCAGGTTGGACAGAAGAAAAAAAAGTTAACCGTGTATGATATGCCTCCCCATCGATGGTGAAAAATCCCCTCCTTCTCCCTGCGGCGTGCTGAGAACGCCGCGTAGTATTAGCTGAGTGCGAGACACTGTGTTAAGGGGGAAAAAAATGGAAGGTACATTTAGAGCAGCACCTTGAGTCGAACAAGGACCTCGGGGTAAGAATGTATACCGACGATGTATCTGGACCCCGTGTGCACGATACACCACACTGCTTTCCATACTCTGTTTCAAGCTTCGTGAAGCACCAGTTTTTTCCTGCCTGACCTCGGCCTCAGGCTCATGAGAAAAAGAGAGGCAATTGCAATTTGCAACTGCGCAGTACCTTGGTTCGAACAATGACCTTGAGATTGAACTACGAAAGTGCGCAGTTGAGATGGAATCCCCGCGTGCACAGTACACCACACTGCTTTCTGTATCTTGCTTTGCAGGTGATTAAATGCTATAAAATCCCTGGATGAGGGAAGAAAGAAAAACTTGCAGCGCCATCTCGCAGAGCAGCACCTTGGTTCGAACAAGGACCTCGGGGTTGAATTGTCTGACCTGCACAAGATACCCCCGTGTGCACAATACACCACACTGCTTTTCTTGATCTGTTCTAAGGTTGATGGAGTGCTAGAATTTTGGCTGGAGCTGAGGGAGAAAAGGTAATAGCACCTTGAGTCGAACAAGGACCTCGGGGTTATGTACTTCTGCCATGGGCTTCGAAAAGAACCCCCGTGTGCACGATACACCATACTGCTTTCCATGCCCTGTATCACGGCCGGCGGTGTGTCAGAAAACTTGTACCTTGACGCAAGGGGGCGCAGGAAATAAATTGTCCAGGACCATGCCCTTTTAGAGAAAAAAATATTCATCTTTTCTGATATTTTTTGATGCTTTCAGGCAAGATGGTGAACATGTCACAAAAGAAAAATTGGGTCAGGGTCGGCCACCCACCCCCCAAATAAGGCAGGTGCGACACCATACAAGGCAATAATATCACAGCCTGTTGCTCGAGAAATATTTCTTGGAAAAACATCGGATGACTGTCAATCAACTCGGAATGGTTCACTCTATCAGAATTGGGCATTGTACCCTAGATTTTAATCACTGCGCCCCCTTGCCTTGACGGGGTAAAAAGATCTTGGCAGGCAATTATAATTATCCAATTCAACTAATCGACCAGGGGACACGCACGAGTACTGTTTTCTTCTGTTACACCAGGAATTGTGATTTCAGCAAGGGTGCTCGTGCCGTATGGCTGGGACGAAGCGATAGAAAGATGCAAGAATGCTACCGAGCCACAATTGCAACCCGGCAGCTCAACAAGTATTGATGTCTATCGGGCGGACCTTACAGCTTCGGGGATAATTCAAGCCTTTGTGAATGATCTCGCTGGAGCTCTCTTCAAACGAGGAATTATATGAATGACACTAAGCCGAAATTAAACCGTAGGAAAAATAGAGCGCACTTTGTCCGACACTGAGTTCATGACTGTATCCAGGAACGTACATCTGCTACAGTCTGCTACTTCCTTCAGATTAATATCAGCAGCTTCTGTCTCGGATAATATACGCGTCTGGATGCCATTGAGAGTGTCCTTGATGACTTCAATGAAACTTTCAAACTGAAAGTCGTCTTCTGCATCTTGCAGCTGCAATTTCAGGAATACAGCTCGAGTGTGTAGTTCAACAGCCTCAGGGACTCACAAACGTAAAAGTTAAACCTCCATAAGGATTCATTCATTATGAGCCAGGGGCCGCTCAGTACTCAGTACTTGCCGTAAACGCCACCTGCCATTGCGTTGCAATGGAGTGATAAGATTTATTTGAAACTCAGGATGGTCAGGCGGGTGTCATGCACACACTCTTGACATCCTTCAAACGTATAAAAGGGACACTAGTTGTACAATTCCACTATTATCGAACAACACCCCTCATCATGCAGTTCAAAGTCATTGCGTTCATCGCTGCCCTCTTCACAGTTGCGGCTGCTCAAACAGACTGTGTTTGTATTCGGGTTCTTCAACAAGCCACAGATTGCTGACCGTTGTTCCCAGGTCACCATTCTTAAACACTCGGTCTGCCCGGTGGGCTACAGAGTCTGTGGACCTGTGCGTGTTGATCAGACCAAGTGTTGCCCGGTGCGTTGAATTATTACGACCAAAAGGTCGCGGCTCATACTCACATGCTACAGGACGATGACATCTGTCCATTGTAGTTTTAAGGATATCCATAGTGTATTTGTGATTCGAATGAAGTTATCGGTCATGTTATTGGTCATGTTTCGATTGGATGACGCATAATGGCCAGCTCCACAGCCTCCATCTAATTCCTGGTATATCCGAGGAGGTTGGACAACCAGAGACTGGGTTTGGATTCTAATCAGGGACATCACTAAAATTGAGTAGTGAAACGACTGTAGTTTAGTTCAACTTGAAGCGACGCGGAACTGTCGCCTGCCCTCCCTACGTTGCGCTGGTACTAAGATGGCCACTCGACGAGGTATTGATTGAAAAATGTCTCAAGGCGGCCGATCCAGAGCAGCACTTGGAGCAGCACCTTGATTCGAACAAGGACCTCGGGATTAATCATTGATATCGAATGATGGCTAACAAAATCCAGTGCGCCCAATACACCACACTGCTTTCCTTGGTCTGATTCGCAGCTGGTGGAGTGCCAGAGAACGGTGTGGCAGTGTGCCAGAAAATGCGGGGAAAGAGTCAATCATACTCGGGAGAGGCTAGCGGCTCCCCAGAATTTATACACATTCCCTCGTACGAGTGGACGAAAGTTGAGTACGGCGTTGTGCATGGGGCAGGTAATACAGCACCGCACCTAAAATGGATTCCTGCTCACACTGGCCGGAGCTCAACACGCTTACGAGGAAATCAAGATGAATATCAAATAGAAAATTCGCTGCCGCATAGATACCTCAGAACCGGGACTAACGCACGAGGGAAAACCGGTTCGCCGTCTCGAATATTTTCGTGAATATACGGAGAGAGAGCTGAGACGCAAACGGCGAGACCAAGAATTGATGACGTGATCGTCACCCGACCTGCCTGCTTACAATCATTTCCGTTTGTTGCTTCCCTTCCGTCGTGTGCTCCCCGTCCACGCCGCCGCCGACGTGCACATCGCTGCCGGCGGTCCAGTCTACCTTCATTACCAGAATCAACAATCTGTTCCCCATAACAACCGAATAATCAACGCCGGCTACTGCTTGCTACCTGGGATCCGCGCTGCTTTTTCTGGACTCTGAGCGCCCACTACAATGGCTACGTCGACGTCGCGCTCCTCGTCTGGGTGCAGCAGCTCGTGCTCGGCGTCTGCGTCCGTCTCGCCGTCCGCTTCTACGAACTCCACCTCGGCGTCATTCGCCGGGTTCCCGTCATCGACCTTCCCGACCGACTCGCCGCACGTGCTGCCCACCGCCGGCGGAGACGGGGGTGGCTTTGGCGGAGGCGGGAGCGGGCAGCCGTACAACACCCCGCAGTCGTCGCGCCTGCGTCTTGTCCCCATCCCTCCTCTCACCCTCAATCTGATCTGTGCGCCGGGCAGTGTAGACCTTCCTCGCGACGCTCATCCTCCTGCTGGGCGTGTCCTCCGCGATCATCGTGCGCTCGCTGCTGCTCGCACTGATCGACGTCAGCCTTTGCCGCTGCCGGTGGTCGGACTCAATCGGTCGATCAGACATATCAACAGGGCAGCCTCTCACGGTTTATTCTCATATCTACGGCTCATACGAGCGTGATGAATTGCGGGAACAACAAAGCATATCCGGGTGCCAGAAACTCATTATTCAGGTGTTCGGCTCACGGTTCAACGATCCGAGGTGCGACCTTCGTGTTGAAGCGACTGAGTACGAGGGCCATTGACACCTCAAGGTAAGGTCTTGTGTCTGGCATTGGAATTCTAGCTGCAAGCTATCAGCGACTGGCTAGACTCGACAGCGCCGGATTCCACTGGCATTTGACTCTAAATAAATAAATCCAACACAGTTTCGCAACCAGCGCGAAGGTTTATAACATTGACGCTAAAAGAGTGTGATGGGTATGCAAATACATTTCTAGGTGAATTAGCGAGGGTCTCTCAAGTGTACACGTTGATAGAATTGAAGTCGAAGAATGCGTCAGTGAAGGAGCCCGGGTTGTTGTTCACGAAGTCTGTTCAATTCGTGTGACTGTATACTTGAATAATGCGCGACACTCACCATCGCACGTTGAAGGGCAGCCGGACGAGGCATACACCGAGGCGTTCCCGGCCCAGGCACCGCCTTTGCGCATAGGTCAGTGTGGTAGTGCACGCGGACGCGTCTGGCCGGCGGTCGTGTTGATTAGTCAGCAGCTTGTGCATGTTTAGACAGATTCCTTCTTGCTTTCATCCTTGCACAGCGACACTGCGGGATTAGCTAGTGACTAGCGCCAGAGGATCCAGGATCCTACCACATCAGTCAGTCCATACACATCGCAAATAGAAGCAGGGTTATTTACAGAAAGTCAGATTTATGATGATGTTGTGCGCGACGAACTCTTCGAGGTCGCAACTGGCGTTCGGGAAGGCGGCAGACGGCATTCCCTGTCCATGAATCAGCGATATTGAGATGCGGCCGTTCATTTCACATACCCAATTATCGGTGACAACGCTAGACCCTCCCGCCACAACGTCTGCTGGGACGGCGGCATCGTTCCGAGCCCAAAACCAAACCAAGATTTTGGAGTTTGTGCGCTCCACGGCGTACCTAAAATTTGTTCAATGCTGTTCAAGTGAGATAAGCAAGGAAATAAACATACCAGCCACCTCCGTTGGTGTTGAAAGCAGGGCCGTAGCTCGTGGCTTCATTTAACTTGACACCGCAGCCGGGATTCCCGGGGAGGGTGCCGTCGCAGTCTGGCAGTAGCGCAGTGCTGTAATGAAAATCAACATCTTCTATACGGAAAAGAGGACGGTTAGAACTCACCCTGTTTCGGCGCGCGACGCAGGCATAGTGCAGCCTAGTCAAACGTAAGTGCATGAATGGGAAAAAAATCATCGGGACGAACCTGGGGCAGTGTGGAGAGTGGCCTGGTTGGTGCCCTGGTCATTCACTCCTTCCTAGACGGGAATTTTAGTTGATGAGCCGAACGACTAGGCCGCTTAGCTTACTACAATATCAGTTTCGCCACCGTAGGGCCAAGAACCTCCGGTTTCCCACCTACAGAAGAGGATGAACGTTCAGATCATACCAAAATCTCGAATGAATCTTACACAGCGGGCCAAGTACTAATCACCCAAGTCAGCACACATGAGAAATCGCAAGGGAAATCCATCTTACCCGCAGCCCTGGGGCATGTGCGCCATGTCGAACCTGTTCCCTTTTGCATAAGAAGATATTAGAATTTATAATGGAACGAAAATAACATACACAGCGACGTGCGTAGTGTACGTATTCTTCGAACTTAACCGGACGGAGTTGCGCCCGGCGCCGTTAGGATCGAGGACCGTCGTATCGTCGGCGCGGAGGATAAATGTGTTGCCAGATGCAAACGTGAGGTTGTTACTCACCGCTGTAGTTTGGTCGACATAATTCCTGCAATGAAATGAGCGCGGAGAAGGAAGGGAATATAATTAGGTAGCTCACACCCGCCCAGTCGTCGGATCAGGGATGGCTTCGAAATTGAAAGAGTTGTAAAAGCCCGAGCCAACGATGTTTTCGGCCATCTGGTAGGTAGCGCCATGGGCGGAAGAGACCGCGAAAGAAAGAGCCAGAAAGGGAGTCCCAATGAAGCCGCGCATAATGATTAAACGAGAGTGATGGAAGACAAAGATGATAAGCAACAACACGTTCATTTCCCTCTCTTTAAACTTACAATTGTTGCAATGTTGCAATGCTCCATACTTATCGCAGGCTCGACCACTGGACCCGGATCGCGCAGCATGCGCGTGGAGGTAAATGACTGTGGGAGTCCGGGACAATGAAATCCGGCCGCGAGACGGATCAGCCTAAGCTCTTTTTGTCGCGGCCACATCGGGGTTGTTTGAATTTCGCTTAGGGACTATAGTGATCACGTTCTCATAGTGCAAGAGCAGCTGCCGTGGGATCGGCAGGAACGAGGATCGCGGTCCCGTGACTTCGAACGTGCGCAAATAAAGCGTGGACTGGTTGAATCGTGAGCGCGGACATTTCTATCTTGGTGAGCGTTGAAGAAATGCAGAAATAACACTTACTAGGCTTTACTAAAACCCGAGAGGAAGTGGGCGGTCACGCGTTGAGACGCGTCGGCACGCGTGGTCACGCGTGGACCCACACTTCCACGCCGCACGCGTTTTCACTGCGCTTTCCACGCGTGCTCGACGCATCGAAAAAAAATTGGATAAGTACCCTAGTCCTGAGGTATTTGTATACCAGGCTTTACTGGACAAAACCCCAGGGGAAGTGGGTGGTCACGAGTTGAGACATGTTGGCACGCGTGGAGTCACACTTCCACGCATTTTCACTGCCCTTTCCACTCGTGTCTGACGCATCGAAAAAATTGGGCAAGTAGAGCACCATAATCCTGAGATATTTACATGCACTGGCCACTCGCTGGGACAAGTTCTTCGCGAGTGGGACTGCGTGGAGGTCGTACTAGTTTCCGCTCGTGCCCAAATCGTCCGCGACCAAGGCTGATTATAATTTCATTCAGATTTCCCCTGAAACAGCAGTATTGCCGATACTCCCTCCTATCTGGCATATGAGGAAGATCTGATGAAGCTTGAGGCTGTGGTGTGAATCCCGGTCCAATTTCTGCATCTAATATCCAATGGTCTTCTTTTTCAGGTTCATGCTTATTACATTGCCCCTCCCCCGGGTATTGCACATGCTGCACCGGTTCAGAACAGTGAGCAATGAGCATCTATGATTTGAAGTTCTTGATCTTATGTCGTTCATAGTCTCGACGGTGCCTGTTCAATATGGGCATTCGTGGATGCGGACCAAGCTTCAAGCTCGAAAAGACAAAGATCTTACAGCGGTTGAACGAGCTCTATTTTTGCGTACCTGGTCATGCATTATCCCGAAATCTGGTGAAGAAAATGTTCATTCGTGTCCGAACCTATTCAGAACTCGAACCGAACCTTTGTGGACTGGACCGATGTCCTGTCTGGGGTTCGAAAAATCTGGAGGTCAGGTTCAGGGTTCGAATTTCGGACATTATAAACTGTATAATTATACAGAGAGATGAACCTTAATTTATGCGAGATTCCTCTTGGCTGAATTGGGTCTAGGCTCGAATCCAGCCTGTCTACCGAAAGTAAACTGTCGTGTCTATCGACACTTTCATAGACAGACGGTCACCGGTCTAAATTGGGTCAATATCAAAGTAAGAACCCACATCCGTTGGACACTGATGGACCACGCGTGGGTATGTAATCCAAGATATTTGCCAAGATGGATGAAGCATAACAGTACTCGCACAACCACGCAAGCCCACGCGGTGTGCCATCCTTCCCCACGTAGGTCTACTCGTGGGAAGCGGGCGAAAACACGCCCCACGCGTGAAAGTGCATGGCCACCCACTCCAACAGGGGTTTTGCCCGATAATGCCCGTGATGTCCCTAGCCCTGAGGTATTTACACATAGAGGTTGTCCGTTGATGCCCATGCCTTACGTTGTATCCACAAGCTCCGTTACCTTCGGCCTTAAAAGAATAACGCCGATAGCTGATTAGGAGTCCAAAAAAAGAATTTAGACTCGTTATGGTATTTAGATTCGCAAATTTTTATCATCGTGAGCGGGGGAAGGGGGTTTCAGTTAGCCTTGAACGCTCACAGACGCTGTGCGATTTATTAATGCTCTCTATATCGCGAGATACGAGCTGAATCATATAGAAGCGAACCCTGCGAGTAGATACAATCACCACTGTTGCGGGTTCTTTTTACAATCCCACAAATGCATCCCGTGCTGCAGCAAATAAATATCTTGAAGGTCGCCAAGAACAGTTCGGAGTACTCTATATTCCCCGAAACAACGCGGTGGCGTCGCAGGGATCAATAATCCACTATGCGGAACCTATCCCTTGCACAGCAAAAAGAGAATTTCCGGCGAAAGGGACGGAATACAGGATTAGAATAGTCCTACAACCACGGAAGGAGAGTGAAAATAGCCCCAAAAGCCTGGTCGCAAAAATTGGCCGAATCCCCGAAGCTCGCGAGATGTTCCAACCCCTCTTTAAAGGGGTCATGTCTTTACTCTATCCTACAGACCCTACTTCAAAATGCAAGAGAAGACCAAGGTCAACCCGATCCAGACCGCAGAACCGCAAGACGATAATCTACGCATCGCCTTCAAGGAAGCATTGGCTATAAGCAACCGACACAAAGGCGTGAGGGAACCTCATCAGCCATCAGCTTGCATACTCACCCGATTTCGAATCGTAGAGAAGCAACCTGTGGGGATCTCTGACTATTCTGTCGAATTACGTTGTTATTGCAGGATGCATCGCTGTCTCGGAGTACTCTGCCAAATGCTTGAACAGAAGAGCTGGATGGGGGATATACTCCCTCATGGCCCTCGTCATTTCCTCGAGGCTACGTGCCTTCGAGCACATGGTGCACGAGGCATCCCACAACAACCTTTTTACGGTAGCCCGTGCGCACGAGTGGTTTGAGTTCACCTACGCATTTCCAGTCTTTCGCCTTCTCAAGGCACGTCTCCAATATATGTTGAATTAAATTTCCGCTCATTTTTCCAGGTGTTCCGCACCTTGCATGTAGAGCACCACAAGCATCTCGGCGATCCCGTCCGCGACTCTGACGTGGTCCGGCTCATCGACTACGGGTTCATTTCTGATACCCCCATGTCTGCTTCGCGCAAGACATGGCTCATTTTTGGGCTCCCGTGGACGGGATGGTTCCAATACGAATATATCAATACGCTCTTCATCGAATTCTGGATGGACAGCAGCTGCTATCCCTCGAAGCTCATTTACTGGATCGTCGTCCTTTCCGCTGTTCATTTCTCCGACAGATGGACCGAGTTCGGATGGTACTACGTCGTTCCGTGGCTTGGGATCTTCCCCATCACACGCTGGTGGGCGGAGCTGGGTGAGCATCTCGGGACGGATATGACAAAGGACTTCGGGAACTCCAGGACCAATGATGGATTTTGGCAAAGGTGGTTCTTTTATCCCCTTAACGATGGACTCCACGCTGCGCATCATCTGAACGGCCAAGTGCCGTGCTACAGATTGCGAAGGGCGCAGGCGGAGCTCATGGCAGAGAGTACAGCTTTCCGGGAGAAGAATGTGATTGCGAATAGTATGTGGGAGACGTACAGCCAGGTTTACAGGCGCCCTACTATCATCAAGGAGCGACTCGAAGGGGTGCGTGCCGAGGGGAAAAATGGGCATTAAATGTGAACAGCTGCGGGCAATCAGGCAAAAAAAATCAGAGAAATAGGATAGGAGCGCATTGTTCATACGTATTGGAGAAGCGAGCATTCATCCATACATCCTTTCATACATGGTCTTTTTTACGCTGCCCGCGGTACCGTCTCTGTGATATTTCCTCCATCTGCTTGGAGTCCATCGCTTCGTCTCTGGGTGGAGTGTAGTGACTAGCACGCGTTGGCGGTGTCGTGCACACTGAACATCAGGCAGGAGATCTTGATCATGCGAGCTGGAAGGCAACAAGTATATGAGATAGGAAATTCACTTCTTAGAGCCAGAAGGCACTGGAGAAGTTGTTCCGCGTCAGGGAGGGCATTAAAGACTTGCACACGGTCGGGGTTTGGAGCAGTCGTTTGCAGATGAGAGCTCGTGACGTTATTCCAGTGGTGCATGTCACAATGATGTTGACTCTCGCCGACCCGGCCCGAGATCAACTAGACTTTGATCGGACTGAAGACTTCAAGACTTGAGACTACGGAATGAATGTCTTCATCAAACTGAGATCTGGGAGAGACTTTCTGGAAACTGTGGACTACAGCATACCATATAGCCCAATTCCAAGCAGGGCTATTCACCGTAACCGTTTCACGGCCGTAAGCCAAGCTGTAAATATGGTTGCCGTACCCGTACGGGCCGTACCGTATGGGTGGTTTCAAATCGAATGTACGGTACGGCTCTGCTACGGCTTGGGACCGTACTGAGCCATACCGTAGAAGCCGTATACGGCCGTATACGGCTTTCGACGGTTGGGGCAGGCAATCCGGCAACAACTGATCAAATCAATGGCCGAACTTGGGCCGAACTTGCTACATGACCTCGGCCGAGTTGATTTCCTGGAACCAATGGCGGCTCTGGCGCTCAGGCCGGCATCGGTCCTGGTCGGCGGCCTATTGGCGCAATGACAGCGCTACGTCCGGGGACCGTCGTTGTCTCCCGGAGGCTTTAACCAAACCAAATCCAGCATTCCTCATGCATCCATTGAATCATAGGTAAATTCCAGCACTATGGCTCCCTTTTTGACAGGTTTTTGAGGGTAGTCCTTGCCATTTGGCTGGGATAAACCCGTACGGCCGTGCATCACCAAAAGCGGGAGAAGATTGTGAGCGATTACAAAGCTTTATAATCCTCACAATCCTCACAAATCACGATAAACCCTCATCATCTTTATGGTCCTTCACCCCGGTTTATACGGATAATTCTATTCAGCAACCCGGTTGTTGGCAGTACCCCGGGTTGCAGCTATTCAGCAACCCCGAGCCCATCAGTGATGGCGGCTGATGGCGGGGGGCGGGATGGGGTGGGGCATGTTCAAGGGACTCCCAGTGCGCTCAAATGCCCTTGATAATTTCCACAAAAATTCAAGTGCATTTGAAATTCCAGCTTGCAGCTGCTCCATTTTTTTACACGGGAAAACTGGAAGTCAGATCGTCAAAATTTGCAGGTTTGAACCAAGATGATGGGAAAGGGCATCAAATAAGTCCAAAAAAATCGGAAAAAATCGGAGGACTTCATGGGAGCATGTTCCACAGAGATCTTACCCTCAGGCATATGTAAATATACTTTTCTGGCTCAATAACTGGGATAATTCTATTCAGCAACCCAGTTGCTGGCAGTACCCCGGGTTGCACCTATTCAGCAACCCCAGAGATTTATAAGCCCATCAGCGATGGTGGCTGATGGCGGGGGGCGGGATGGGGCAGGGCATGATCAAAGGACTCCCAGTGTGCTCAAATGATCTTGATAATTTCCACAAAAATTCAGGTGCATTTGGAATTCTAGCGTGCAGCTGCTCCATTTTTTACAAGGGAAAACGGGAAGTCAGATCATCAAAATTCGCAGCTTTCAACCAAGATGATACAAAAGAGCGTCAAAATAATTTCAAAGAAATCGGGAAAAAATGGAGGAGTTCATGGGAGCACGCTCCACAGAGATCTCACCCTCATGTAATATACTTTTCTGGCTCAATAACTGGGCAGAAACTGTGTCAAAGCGTCAGTAGCCTCTTATCTTATCTGTCTCGGGGGTTGCTGAATAGAAGATCGCTATCCAGCAACCCAAAGTGGGGTTGCTGAATAGAATTATCCCAATAACTGGGCAGAAACTGTGTCAAAACATCAGCAGCCTCTTATCTTATCTGTCTCGGGGGGTTGCTGAATAGAAGATCGCTATCCAGCAACCCAAAGTGGGGTTGCTGTTGGGTTGCTGAATAGAATTATCCGGTTTATACCGGACCTCCCTTTTTCGCAAAGCTCACCTAGATGGTAGGGTTTATAAGGCTTTTTACCACTTTGTACCGGTCCACTGGTTTATCTCACTTGTATTCCTTTGAATTCTCTCTGAAGAGAGGCCATTGAATGTAAATATGAATGATATTGCACGCTACTACGATAAAGAGGGAAGTACGACTTGCCGTACGGTCCCAAATATAGCATAACTTGCCTATTGAGACTTGGCGGGACCAGTAGGGGCGGGAGCGGGGCAGGTTGCGCACGGCAGCACCGTCGATGCGGGAGGAATGCGGGGGCAGTTGTGGTCCGGAAACAGTTGAAAATCATGTCGTACAGCGGCGGGGGTTCTTGCGGGCTGGCAAATAGGCACGAGGTCGATGGGTGGAGGAGAGGTGTAGCGGGGAGCATGAGAGGACTTGTCTTGAGGACTTGAGGTGAGCAGGTAGTGTTCTCAGCCTTGTAAACTTTCGCAGCGAGTTTTGCATACGTGCAGAGGAGGCCCGGGATAGGACGGCTTGGAGTCATGGTCACTAGGTACGCCGTGCCGTGGCAGAAGGCTCGCACTTGCGGGCAGGGGAAGCATTATAAGTATCTTGCACGGCTTGGCGATCCAGGCGTTCATAGCTCAAGCTGTTTGAGGTGTGAGGCTTGGGGACGCGCGTCTTGAGGAGGTCCATTTGAAGTACTCTTGCGGCCGTTGGGGGAGGTGGAGGGATCAAAGTGCTCAGTCTTGCATTGCGACAGCTTTTGGGGTCTTGAGAAGCCGTAGAGTCGAGGGAGGGAGTGGCAAAGATGAGCAGGGGAAGAGGGAGGAAGAAAGATGCGACACGACGCACTCACGACGCGGGATCAACTTGCACGTGATCGGAGACGCAAGCCCAAACAATGTGCACGGACCTTTTGATCTCCCACTTCTCGTCGGCAGGTCGCGGCATACCCAACCTCCCAACATTCTAAACCTTGCCACTATGATAGGTCACCAATTATCACTTGGGGGTGAGGCCATGGCGCAGCCCGGCAAAACTCGTACTTATGTAATCTTTTTGTTTTACAACATGTTTTACAAGTCAATTCTCACGTCTAATTGCATGACCTCTACAGCAGCTAAAAACAGTAGGTACAAATGAAGACATAACTATAATAAGTTGAGCCAGTCAAATAGAAGAATCTGCCGAGGGCAGGGGCCGATTTCGTGCGCTGCAGGGGAAGGGGAGAATGCGTTGAAGAGCGCCGACGATCAACGCGGGTCGCATTCATGTTGGCCATCAGGCTGGTGTGGGTTAGCAAGGAGGAGCTATAAGGAAGGTTCAGCTCACCTTTTAATTGATTCAATCGCGGGCACAATGTCTTCTGGAGTGCAGTCCTTCAGATGAGCACCCGCTTTTTTTAGCACGATCACGTTCCCACCCCATTCGAACTTGATCAGATTAGCGATGGAAGTGTTTGGCGCCATCTGTATGATAGGGCACTGGATGCAGAATATAATGATCAAAGTTGTCGGGATTGTTTGGTCGTCGAGTAGTGGAAGTCGAGCCTCGGTGAAGCTGAGACGGACTGGCATCAGACTCTTCCATTCAGCCCTTTCCTCCCTGGTTGCCTCCGACTCATGGCCGGATATTATATTGCAGTTGGTGTTTGCCAGCTTGGCAGTGAGTCTCGATGTCAAGAAGTTCAAAGAACGAACGACACGGACCTGAAAAAAAAAAAGCAGCTAAGTTAATAATTAGGGGCGGCGAATACAAATATGGTTTACAGTGGGATCCCGTTGGAACAGGACAGATAGACTGTGGATCTCTTCGTACGTCGGATTGATGCAGGGTGTCGGGAGAGAAGGAAGTAACAGCATCGACAGGGCGGACATGGGGGCTAGAATTGAGATTGAAAATTGACTTCTTGACATAGAGCCAACAGATTATCATGAAGGAAAGTAGTGAGCGCATTGAGGAAATATTCGTGCAGCGGTGGAGACATAAGAAAGGAGGGTGGTGCCAGGGGTTTCATATGCGGCGGTATTTAGGGACAGGGCGCACGTGACAAAAAATCCATCCAAACTGTTATAACAGAGGAACACTGCTTGGCCAACTCCATCCGAGAATGGCACCTCCAGACATCTTTTCGCTACATTTTAAAGACATTTCCAGCTCAAAGGGTGGTCTTATTACCACGAATGCCGAATGTGTAAAAAGTAATGAGACGTACATTTTTTACAGAACGTACGAGTTGATGCTCATGGTGAAATAAAGAAGATCACAAGACAGAATTTATAGAGAGTATATATATCAGGAAAAATCGAACAGAGGAAGGTTTTAAAATTTTTTTACAAAAGGCAAAGCGGTCGGATCGAATCACAGACGCTGGTAAGATGGATTACACAAGCAAACACTGCCACTATGAGAGTAAGAAAAAATGAAGCATCGTCGGTGGCTTCCCTTCAACACAGCCACTAGTGGGCATTCAAAATGCCATCAATTTATTACACGAATAGATGGGGACAAAATGCAACGAGCATGCCAAAAGCTCATCTCGATTGATTAAAAGAACGATTACATAAGTACTCGTAATCATTTTTATAATATCTGCCCCTGTATACAGAGCTGCCTGAATTAAGCTACTATGGGAATTGGCCCCGTGCCGCGACGCGCCTGAGCGCGGGCGTATCCTTCGTTGGGCGTAGGACTCGGCTCCTATGCTGAATTTGATGAGAATGCGGATCTAGGAATCACCTTAAAAGATTTGTTGGTATCGCGACATGATTCAAGACCAACAGTCGATTACTAGTATACTATGCAAGCCCTGGCCCCATCTTTGAAAATCCTGCTCCGGGACTACCAGGAATATGTACCTTTACAATCTCTCAATATAATGATTACAGCAGTCTGTAAACACCCTACCAGCTTGGTGGAAGATTATAAACCATCAAAAACCATGGTAAACCCCCACCGGCTTGATGCCAAGTCACAAAGGAATAACACATTCCCCCGCTTTTGGTGATGCCGTATACGGCCGTAATACGGTACCGTACTGTACCGTACAGCGTCCAAGATTCTTCCTGTACGGTACGGCTTCGGCCGGAATGGTGCCCGTATCACAACCGTCGATATACGGCCGTACACCGTATACGGTACGACGAACAGCCCTAATTCCAAGGACTGTGGACATGGAGTGTGAATAAATATCGAAAAATGATCTCATAAGAGGGTCACGATCACACGCCACTGCACAGTCACAAGCCATAGCACTTCTCTCGCAGGTATAAGCAGTGCGCCTCCCTGCACACATCAAGTAGCATTCAATACTCAAGCAACATTCTAAGCAGGCGAATTCCCTATGTCCTAGCGGCATAATGCAGTGATGCCCGTGCCGATCGGCTCCCGCTGTAATCCACTAGACCCCGTTGGTGGGCCTCTGACCTGATTGCCAGTGGCTCACGATGTTTTCCAGTGGATTTATTTGATATTGGGATCGACTTCAAGCATCCAACTACTCCATTTTATTTCCCTGGCTTTCGGAAGCTGGTCCCCACAAAATTATCTAGTGGATTGCCAATTATTGCGTTTTTGAAGCTCATCTCTAGGGACATGATGGTGGTGCTGTCACCCAATCCAGTGGCCATAGGACAGGGCGATTCAAAGAAGTCATTTCCATCATGATTCGCACAGATCCATGGGAATCCTTCTGGGTTTGTATTCCCTGGACGAGATTCCAAGCAAGCCGGTCTAGGGCTTAAGGAACCATTCACGAATGACTTTCTCTGTGTTGCCCCAACTTGGTTTAGGATTTACTCGTCTTCTGGTCTCTAAAAGTTGTTCCAACCAATGTTTCACCCACAATGGAGTTCATCATGATTCACCCCGTCTGCAAATTTTTTTAGCGGATACCTGGGACCTCACACAGATCCTAATCGGGATATCGAACATTACGATGAACTGTGGCAGTTTGCGTTGATCCCGGGGTGAGAGATCTCGTACGTGGCATCCCACCACCACGGATACCTTAGCATCCGACTACTGTACTATTTCGACCAAGTGTTCAAGTGACGCGTGACGCGGACCTCTGAACTGAACACTTTGGGTACTGGTGACAGTGACATTGGGTTTTGTGGCCCAAATAGGCTCAAAAAACGCCAAAAAAATCGGTCCGCCATTCGCCGGACTGCCATTTATGGTAACTATTGATGGGATTTGTCAGAATGAACACTTGAAAAAGTGAACACCTTAGGTGATGCGTGACATAGGCCGAACACTCGGTCGAAATAGTACAGTATGGGCTTGATCGGTGTTAGTGTCACCTTTGCGATCGAGTCTTGTTCCTGCATCGCGAACTCTGCTCAGGCTGGCAGTCAGTCATCACTATCTTGCCCCATTTGTATTGTCCTCAGTCCATCTTTCATGGACATCGGCAATGGACACATCTCTGAACCCTAACCAGGATTCCCTCCGAGGCCCGATTGATCATGCTGCACACTATCCTTGCAATATATCATGATACCGTGGCCATGTCACGGTGGACTTTGCACTGAAAGGTCACAAAATGTGTGTTTGGCGGTGATGCGCACAAGCGCTTCCTGTATCCGGAGTTCTCGCGTTTGGCATATTCCCTTTCGACCTCCACCTTCCTCATGGTTGCTATTTCTCGGAGGTACAACCTCCGCTCACCAAAGTCCGGCCTCCGTAGCTCTCACGACCTCTACTTTCTCACGGTTCTTCTTTCTCGGAGGTACGATCTCCGCTCACCAAAGTCCGTACGGAGTTTTGGATACTATCCGAGTCATATATGTTGCTGTGCAGTCTATTTTAGCTAGTCCTTTCCCACCCGTTTACTATAAACAGCCACTGTACTTGCCGATGTAGAGTAGAGAAATTGTGCCCCACACGGTAGATCTCCTTCGCTGCCTCTGAGCCTTTGTCATTGCTCATGCTTCAAGTCGTCACCCTCATCTTGTCCCTCATCGCCTATAGTCAATTCATACATCCCACCGCTGCCCTCGCCAACGACTCATCTTTGCACATCCCCATCTTCAATGCCATCCCGGAGTGCCGGAGTCCTGAGCATGGTTTGACCCACTCGCACATTGGTGTCTTGGCCATCAAAGTGTTGAGTTTGATCTTCATTGCATTTCTTCACACACTCAGACACGCCGTGAGCACATCAGTGGTTTTTATGTCTTATAACCGTGTGCTCAGTACACCACACTATGAGAAAAAAAGAAGAATCCTAGGTCAGAGCACCTACAAACACTGGCCTGCGAGGTACGAGCTCCTTCGTTTGTAGCGTCTGTCTACGAGAGACTAGCAGCCACCTTGATTCAAAAAAGGACCTCGAGGTTGGGCTTTCAACATCGTTAAGAAACCCTGGCGTACACAATACACCATACTGCTTTCCTTGGTCTATTCCACAGGTGATGGAGTGCTAGACCCATTCCCTGGTGCTGTGCTAGAAAAAAAGGTAAGGAAAACGAAGCAAAGAGCAGTACCTTGATTCGAACGAGGACCTCAGGAATCAACCAGCTGAGACAGGCTTGTAATGACATCCCGGGTGCACAATACACCATACTGCTTTCTATACCCTATTTTTTAGGTGGTGGAGTGCTAGCAAATTGTGCGAGCTGCGCCAGAAAAAAGGGAAGAGTGGTGGGTCGGAGCAGCACCTTGATTCGAACAAGGACCTCGGGGCGGAGCGCTTCTATATCGTGAATGTACCCCTGTGTGCACAATACACCATGCTGCTTTCCATGCTCTGTTCTAGAGGCGGTGAGGTGCTTGATAATCAGATGAGCTGTGCTAGAAAAAAGAGAAAGAATTCAAACATAGAGCAGCACCTTGATTCGAACAAGGACCTCGGGATTAGTAAGTAAATCTAAATCGCGGACTAACGAAATCCCGTGTGCACATTACACCATGCTGCTTTTCCTGGTCTGTTTTGCAGCTGATGGAGTGCTAGAAAGTTAAACTCAACTATACTCGGGAGAGGCTAGCAGCTCCGTAGGATTTATACAAGTTTCCGCGTACGAGTGGACGAAAGCTGTGTACCGCGTTGCCCACATGCTGCATGGGGCAGGTAATACAGCACCGCACCCAAAAAGGATTCCTGCTCACTGTCCGCAGCGGGGTTGAAACGTGAGGTCACCGCGCTTACGAGGAAGTCCAGATGAATATCAAATAGAATATTCACTGCGGGCGCAAATGCCTCAGGACCGGGACTGGCGCTCCAACGTAGACCAGCCCATCGCCTCGAATATTTTCGTAAATAACTGGACGGAGGCGAGATGCACAACGGCGAGACCAAGGATAGTTCGACTTGCACGGCCGAAGGAGATTGATGACGTGATTGTCATCCGACCTGCCAATTCCTTTTGTCTACAGCTTTGCTTCCCTTCCGTCGTGTGCCGCTCCCGGTCCACGCCGCCGCCCATGACGATGACGAGCACACCGCTGCCGGCGACTGAGTCTCTCTTCAGTGTAATAGCTAGCGAGAACGGGCTTCTGTTCCCCATAACAACCGTGCTACCTGGGATCCGCGCTGCTTTTTCTCGACTCTGAGCTCCCACCATGGCTGATACGTCGACGTCGCGCTCCTCGTCATCTGCGCGCAGCAGCTCGCGCTCGGGCTCTGCGACGAGCTCGCCGTCCGCATCTAGCAACTCGTCTACGTCATTCAGCGGATTCCCGCCATCGGCCTTCCCAACCGACTCGCCGACTGTGCTGCCTACCGCCACCGGGGGTGGCGGCGGCTTTGGCGGGGGCGGGGGCGGGCAGGACAACAGCCCACAGTTGTCTGCCCAGCTGTACCGTGCGTCCCCTTCGCCTCACAGCCTCTTCCTCTCACCCTCAATCTGATTTGCCTGCGGGGCAGTATACACCTTCCTTGCGACGCTCATCCTCCTGCTGGGCGTCTCCTCCGCGATCCTCGTGCGCTCGCTGCTGCTCCGGCGACGCCACCGCCGCATGGTCGAGGCCGCCATCGCGGACGGGACGTGGGTCCCGCCGGCGCCGCGCGTGAAGGTCGATTTAAAGAAGAAGCCAAGGCTGTGGGATGCGTACCTCGCGCCGCCCGTGGTGCCGGGCGCGCGCGGGGAGAAGGACGATTGGGAGGCGATTATGGTGGGTTTTTCTGCTTTTTTTTCTCGTCCTCTGTCGCATTCTGCGCCGTCCCTCGAACCCCTCGTCGGCGCGGGGATAGTCCCGTGCCCCTCGTCCCCCTCTTCCATCTCCCCCCGCAAATCCCTATGATCCGCCGCCTTTCCTCCCTCCTTTCCCTTCACACATCATCTGTTCCGGATATCGTCCCTCTTCCTTCCCTACATCACACCTGCCTCACTCTGCATGCATGCATACCGTCCGTCCGACCGTCCGTCCATCTGTCCGTCCGGGTGGCTCGACATCTTCCCTTACATTTGTCGCACGTCCATCTTCGCGTCTTCGGCCTCGGCGGCGGCCACGTCCCTGTTCTTTATCACCCCCGCCCACCGCGACCATTACCACCATCACCACACGTCCCCTCTCGTCGCGGCGCGCGCATGCGTGTGTAGCTCCTCCTATGGCTGGGCGCGCCGCCTCCATCTTCGCGCTCCGCGTACCCGTCCATTGATTTCCGCCTACCCGTCCTTCCCTTTCCCTCCCTTCCCTGCGGCCTCCTTCCTCCTTCTCGCGACCATCCCGCCCGCCTCAGGGTGGCCATCATGGCTGCTCTCTCATTGGTCCCCCGCGTGTACAATACAATGCTATAATGATACGCCGTGTGCCGTACACCACGCTACTTGTGTGCGCAATACACCATGCTACTTTCAGTACGTATCCTGTTTCGTCGGTGTGACGGAGTCAAGTTTAGAGCAGCACCTTGGTTCGAACAAGGACCTCGGGAGTGACCACACTTCTAGACGTCAAGAAACCCCGCGTGGACACCACACTGCTTTACTTACATACAACGCTTCGCGGTCGGTGGAGTGTTAGAAATTCTGAGTGAACTCGGAAAGAAAAAGAATTCGAAAGACTGAAGCCTAGAGCGGCACCTTGATTCGAACAAGGTCCTCGGGGTTATGTACTTCTTGCTCCTGAAAGAAATCCCCATATGCGCAATACACCACACTGCTTCCCCCTCGGCTCGGTAGCATGCTACATATTCGTTTGAGCTGCACTTCAAAAAAAAGAAAAGAAAAGAAGGAAGCCAAGTTTAGAGCAGCACCTTGGTTCGAACAAGGACCTCAGAGTTGAATTCATACTCAACATGCAATAAAACCCCGTGTGCGCAATACACCACACTGCTTTCTCTCCTCTGATCCAAGGTTGGTGGAGTGCACAAAATTTTCGATCGAGCTGAAGGGAAAAAAAAATAATAATCGAAGACTTTGCGAATAGCAACATCTTGAGTCGAACAAGGATCTCAATGATTAATCAGTAGCAGTCATAGAAGAATTAAGTCCCGTGTGCACAATACACCATACTGCTTTCCCTACTCTGTTCTGGATTCAGTGGAATCCTAGAAATTCGAATGGGCTAGCAAGACAAAAGGCGGCGAAGGACGCTCAAAGCAGTACCTTGGTTCAAACAAGGACCACGGGGTAATTCTTCTCGACCAGATCAAGGAAGCCCCGTGTGCACAGTACACCATACTACTCTCCTTGCTCTGTTCTGGAGTCAGTGGACTGTTAGAAATTCTTGGATGAGCTGGAGGGGGAAAAGGGTGTACAGTTCAACAATCAGAGCAGCATCCAGGCCCTCGGGGTGTCTGTTCGATGCTCAAGTCTTCGTAAGAAATCCCCGTGTGCACGATGCACCATGCTGCTTTCCGAACCCCCTTTTTTCACCCTGTAGTATGCTCGAAACTGTGTCAGCTCAGGCTGTAGAAGGAAAAAGGACTGGTATTCAGACCTATAGCAGCGCCTTGGTTCGAAGACGGACCTCGGGGTAATCACACGTTTTGGCCATGCATCTGGACCTCGTGTGCACAATACCACACTGCTTCCCAGCCCTTGTTTTGCGCTCAGTAGCATGCTAGAGATGTGTTCGAGCTGTACTGTAATAAAAAAATTGAGAGGGCAATCTTTTAGAGCAGCACCTTGATTCGAACAAGGCCCTCGGGGTCACAGTTTGCTAACTTCGCTAACTTCAGAGATACCCCGCGTGCACAATACACCACACTGCTTTTCTTGGTCTGGTTTGCAGCTTGTGAAGTGCTAGGGAGCCATGAGAGCCCGGCGACAGTGCTATTACAACAATGAAAAAAGAAGACACAGTCAGCCAAGAGCAGCACCTTGAGTCGAACAAGGACCACAGGAATCGATAGGCTCGATAAAGACTTCCAATGAAATCCCGTGTGCACAATACACCATGCTGCTTTTCTGGTCTTGTTTCAAGGGTGGTGGAGTGCTAGAATTTTGGCTGGAGCTGAAGGAGAAAAGGTAATATTGTAGATACCTACAGCAGCACCTTGAGTCGAACAAGGACCTCGGGGTTATGTACTTCTGCCATATCTGAGAAAAGAAGCCCCGTGTGCACAATACACCACACTGCCCTCCATGGCTTGTTTCACGGTTGGTTGAGGGCATGAAATTTTTGCTTGAGCTGAGGGAGAAAAAAAAAGGTGGGGTTAAGAACTCCTAGAGCAGCACCTTGATTCGAACAAGGACCTCGGGATCAACACTTGTCGACAGGATTAAGGAAGCCCCGTGTGCACAATACACCATGCTGCTTTCCTTGGCCTGTTTCGCGGCTGGTGGAGTGCTATAATTTTGGATGAGTTGTGCTAGCAAAAAGAGACGAGTGGCGGGTCAGAGCAGTACCTTGATTCGAACAAGGACCTCGGGATCAACACCTGTCGACAGGATCAAGGAAACCCCGTGTGCGCAATACACCATACTGCTTTCTATACCCTATTTTGCCCTCGGTATCATGCTAGACATTTATTTGAGCTGTACCTCAATAAAAAAAAGCGAACGGGAAAGTACAGAGCAGCACCTTGATTTGAACAAGGACCTCGGGGTGATTTTGTGTGGATCTGACTAAAGAGACCCCGTGTGCAGAATACACCATGCTGCTTTCCTTGGTCTATTTCACTGGTGGTGGAGTGCACGAAATCTTTGCTCGAGTTCAGGAAGAAAAGGAAGAAGATGGAGAGATCCGAAGAACAGCACCTTGATTCGAACAAGGACCTCGGGGTTATTCTAAGCGGATGTGACTAAAGAAACCCCGTGTGCACACTACACCATGCTGCGTTTATTGGTCTGTTCTTCAGGTGGTGGAGTGCTAAAGAGTCCTGCCAGAGCTCAGAAAACAAAAACAAAAAGAGGATGAAGAGGGATCAGAACAGCACCTTGGTTCGAACAAGGACCTCGGGGTTCACCTCTCGGAAGGGCACAATAGTACCCCGCGTGCACAATACACCATACTGCTTTCTTGTCTCTGTTCTGCACTCGGGGGAGTGCTAGAAAATTTTGGATGAGCCGGCGAGCAAAAAAGGAGATAGAGATATCCGAAGAGCAGCACCTTGGTTCGAACAAGGACCTCGGGATCAACACCTATCGACAGGATGAAGGAAGCCCCGTGTGCATGATACACCACACTGCTTTCCATATTCCGTTCTGGACTCAGTGGAGTGCTAGAAATTATGAGTGAACCGAGAAAGAAAAAAATGTTATAAGCGTGTCAAAGAGCAGCACCTTGGTTCGAACAAGGACGTCGGGAGTAATGTAATTTGTTATCATGTAAAGAATTCCCGTGTGCACAATACACCATACTACTTCCTTCGGCTATTTCGCAGGTGGATTAGTGCTAAAAGGATTTCTGGATGAGCTGCCGAAGCAAAAGAAGAAGCGGGAATGTAAGAGCAGTACCTTGGTTCTAACAAGGACCTCGGGGTTGAATTTCCCGACCTCCGTACGATACCCCCGCGTGCACAATACACCATACTGCTTTTATAGTCTTGTTTCAAGGGTGGTGGAGTGCTAGGGAATTGTGTGAGCATTGCAACAAAAAGTATCTCAAGAAGACTGATACATAGAGCAGCACCTTGGTTCGAACAAGGACCTCGGGGTAAAGTTAGCAAACGATGCGATATCATGGAACCCCCGTGTGCACGGTACACCACACTGCTTTCCATTGCTTGTTTCACGGTCGGTGAAATGCACAAAATCTTTGCTCGAGTTGAGGAAGAAAACAAAGACGAAGAAAATTTGAAGAGCAGCACCTTGCTTCGAACAAGGAGTCCCATGGGCGCATTACACCATACTGCTTTCCATGCTCTGTTCTAGAGGTTGCGAAGTGCTAGAAAATCCTGGCGAAGCTAGGGATAAAAATAAATTCCGCCCGCACCTAATATAGCAGCACCTTGATTCGAACAAGGATCTCGGGGTTGTCGGACTTGGCCGACCTTTGCAAGATACCCCCGCGTGCACAATACACTACACTGCTTTTCTTGGTCTGTTTCGCAGCTGGTGGAGTGCTAGAGAAAGTGAATACTCGTTACTGAGTTGCAACTTGCCAGAGGAAAAAATCACCGTACTCGGCAGAGCTCCGCAGATTTTAATTCCCTCGTACGAGCGGACGAATTAAAAGCTGTGTACCGCGTTTCCCCCATGCTGCATGGGGCAGGTAATGCAGCACCGCACCTAAAATGGATTCTTACTCACACTGTCCGCAGCGGGGTTGAAACGTGAGGTCACCGCGCTTACCAAGATGAATATCAAATAGAAAATTCACTGCGGGCGCAATTACTTTGGACTCGGGACTAGCGCTTCAACACAGACCAGCGCGTCGCCTCGAATATTTTCGTGAATATATGGAAAGAACTGCAGTTAAGACGCAAAACGGCGAGACCAAGAATAGTTTGGTTTCCACGGCCGAGGCAGATGATGACGTGATTGTCAATGTCATCCGACGTGCTTACAATCAATTCCTTTTGTCTACTGTACACCTTTGCTTCCCTTCCGTCGTGCGCAGCTCCACGTCGACGACGACGACGACGACGAGCACACTGCTGCCGGCGACCGAGTCTCTCTTCCGCTAGCGAGAACGGGCTTCTGTTCCCCATAACAACCGAATAATCAACGGCTACTGCTTGCTACCTGGGATCCGCGCTGCTTTTTCTCGACTCTGACTGACTCTGAACTCCCACCATGGCTGATACGACGACGTCGCGCACCTCGTCCGCGCGCAGCAGCTCACGCTCGGATTCTGCGTCCGTCTTGCCGTCGGCCTCCACGAACTCCACCTCGTCGTCATTCACCGGATTCCCGTCATCGACTTTCCCGACCGACTCGCCGCCCATACTACCCACCGCTACCGGTGGCGGGGGCGGCGGGTTTGGCGGCGGTGGCGGCGGACCGTCGGACAACAACCCGCAGTCGTCTGCGCAGCTCTACCGTGCGTCCCTCCTTCTCCTCGCACCCTCAAGCTGATTTGCGTGCGGGGCAGTGTATACCTTCCTCGCGACGCTCATCCTCCTGCTCGGTGTCTCCTCCGCGATCGTCTTTCGCTCGCTGCTGCTCCGGCGGCGTCACCGCCGCATGGTCGAGGCCGCCATCGCGGACGGGACGTGGATCCCGCCCGCGCCGCGCGTGAAGGTCGATTTAAAGAAGAAGCCAAGACTGTGGGACGCGTACCTTGCGCCGCCCGTGGTGCCGGGCGTGCGCGGGGAGAAGGACGACTGGGAGGCGATTATGGTCGGTTTTTCTTCTATTTCTTATTTTTATTTTTATTTTTATTTTTCTTTGCCCTCCGTGGTCTGCCTTTCCTTCCTGCTTCCTCCTTGCACATCGATCCCCCTCGTCGGCGCAGGGACGGCTCGTACACCTTCCCCTTCGCGTCCCCCCCTCCATCTCTCCCCGTTCTACCTATCCCATCCCATCCCTGCCATCCGCCGCCTTTCCGCCCTTGTTCTCCCTTCACGGCGCCCCCGGGGACACCATCCATTCCATCTATCAGGCATCTGGCGTACATGTCCCTCCCTCCCTCCTTCCATTCATTCATCCATCTATCGTCTGTCCGGCTTCTCATCATTCCCCCCTTCTCATCATCCCGCCCTCGCCCTGCATCTGCTGCATCATCTTCTGGGCCGTGTCCCCTCTCCATACTCCCATCCATCCGCATCTATCCGTCCGACCAAGCCATCCGTCCGCAGTCCTTCCCCCGTTGATCGTTAAACCCGCGCGCTGTGCATACCACCGTCGCCACGCGTCTCCCTTCCCTTCCCTCTCGTCGCCGCGCGGTGCGCGCGTAGTTTGTCCTACGGCTGCGCGCCCTGCGTACCCGTCCTTCGATCTCCGTTTCCCCATCATCGATCTCCGCGTGTCGCTCCTTCCTTCTTTCGCACCCCCTCCTTCCGCATCCCCTCCCCTCGCCCGCTCGCCCGCCTCGTTCTTCCGCTCACGCCCGCATCTTCTCTCCCTCCCGACCCTACCGCCGTGCCCGACGCCTTGCATCGCTCCCCTACTTCCTGCACCCCCTTCCCCGCTCGGTCCCCTCCGCCCCATATACTCGCCCTTCCCGCGGGCACCGGCCCTGTGTCGCGCGTATCCACACCCGTCGCTCTCCGAGGTCCTTTTGCGCTGCGCGCCTTGTCTTCCTTCTTATGCCCTCCCCTTCCCCTCCTCCGCTCCCGCGCGTGGCCCTTTCGTCCTGCGTCCACACCCGCGCGCTCCGCCTCTGCTCCATGTCCCGTTCCTCCTTCGTCGTCGCGCCCGCTCGCCCACCTGCATATCTTGCACCTTCTACTCCCTCCTTCTACTCCCTTCGTTCTCTCTCTCGACGCCTCTGTATATCGACCTCCCCCCCTCGTGCACGTCCCCGGCTCCCCATGCCGTGCCCCTCTGCTATTCTCTTGCATGCTTTATCGCGCGCTTGCCTCTATGCTCGTTTCTTCTATGTTTTATCGCGCTCGTTCCCTCTTCTCCGCTCCTCTCTTTACTCTTATTCTTCTTCCGCTGCCTTGATTCAGTCGTCTTCTTCTCGCACCGACGATGTCTGACTAACCTTTCTTTCTCAGCCCTTCGCAGCGTCCTACACGCCCCCACCCGTGCTGCCGCCCGCTTCGAGCGCAAATGCAAATACCAATGCCACCGCGCCTTCCTCCAACACCGCCGCCGCCGCCGCGTCCGCCAACTCCGCCCAAACGTCGAGTAGCACCCCGAATACAGAGGAGACGGGCATGACGGAGCTGGAATTGGAGCAGCCGCGCGTGCGCGTGGCGGTGCTGATTGCGATGCCGGTGCCGCCGCCACCTGGGCCTTCTTCTACCTCTTCGTCTTTATCACCCGCACCGAATTCCCCGCCGGCGCCGCACTCAGCCTCCTCGCTCTCCGCCCTGCCGCGAATAGTAGAAAGCGCATCAGACGCCCCTCCACACTCACCATCAGCACAAACCGCAGAAGCAGCACAAGAGCAAGCACAAGCGCCCCCGACGCCGACGTGGCTCCCCGACGCGTCGCCCCCGCCCGGGTGGCTCGTGCTCGACGAGGACGGCGCGCCGGTCCTCCCGCACCTCGAGGTCGGGCTCGTCCGCGTGGGCGTCGTGCCGTCTGTGGGTGATTCGCCTGAGGTGGGGTCTGGGAAGGCCGAGCCGTGACGGAGCGGTGATATGGGAAGGAGTCATTGCGCACTTGGTCCCAACAGATTCGGTGGGAGTGAGTAGGGAAAGGCAGAGAGGAGAGACTCTACCCGCCTTCCCGGGTGTAAAATTGTGTATGCCGAACGAACGAACGAACGAACGAACTGTAGTTGTGTACAATGCAGACCCTGTATCATGATGTAGGTATGGGAGGGTGTATATATTAATTGAGTGTTTTGGCGCTGGAGGGTAGGTAGAATTTTTTACGATGGCAGTGGGATCCGGGAGGCGTGTGACGTGACCTTCCGCACCTCTTTGTCCAATCCTTGTCCGACCGACTTTGATGACCCGCCGGCGAACGAACGGCATAGTCTCCTGATCCTGGCAGGCTGGGTCGGTACGGTTCTCCTTGCCCGTCACCGACTCGCGGTCTTACGCGGAGTCGACGTACGCGCTTTCACTTGTTTCGCCTCAAGGAATGCGACGCGTGCCCTCGCGCTTCTCCTGGCTTAGGTGGCTCGAAGCTTGCTCTTGGAAGCCTGTCAGTGGGGGGCGGCCTGTGATTCCTCGGGGTAACTGCGCGATGCACATGCATCGGGAACACTTACAGGCTATCCCATCGCCAGGGCGGGTAAGCGACGCCACGGGAAAAATTCCTCTCTCACTTCACAGTCCTTCACCATCGCGATGTTTCTCAAGGCTGCGGCACTTGGTGCTCGCTGCCGCTCGAAGCGCTCGTTTTGGCTTCATTTTCCAAAGCAGATTTATCTCATTCCGCTTGGACCACTCGTTCTCCTGCGGTGTCACTAAAGACCAAATCGCCAACGCAACGTCGGGGACGTCTCACCGAATTCCCCGCACTCGACACGCAGATACAATATGCCAGTTTCCTTGCTTTCGTGTGAATCCGCTCTCCTGGACGTGTTTCGCTCGGATAACTGGCCCGTGCGCGTGCATTCTACTGGAGCGGGATGCGCTCCCGCTCAGCGCCAGTGTTGGGGCTTATCGTGCGCGCGGTCTACGTCCTCCAGCCGGTTTCCGAACGGCCACGCCGGTAGCGTAAGTACTTTGGGGGCACCAAAGAAATTCTCTTCGCCTGAAGGGGCACGTTCTATCCTCTATATTCTCATCTGGAAGGCAGTACGGCGCCTTCTACACCGCGATGATTCTCCAAAATACACACGGTCTGCATCGGCTCCGCGTCACCGTCAGGTTCGAGATGGCTCCTCGCGCGCATTCGCTGGCAAGTGCGTCTGCATAGTTCTTGACTGGTCCCTTCGTGTGCTTCGGCTTCTGGCTGTGTCAAGCGCCGCAGGGCGTCTGAAGTATTGCCTCCGTCCGACTCGTGATGATGGCGGAAGGGCTGCGATTATCTGCGCACACTGAGGCAACCCCAGCTTCCCCGAATCAAGCCCTTGTTCACGCGGCTCTTTCCTTCCATTGGAGTGTCTCCTTGACTTTCGCTGTGGTATAATAGCCCCGAGCCGTCTTTGGGCGCCTCCGACGGCTTAAAATACCCTGCCTTCCTTCGCTTCGATCTATTCACAGGTCGAAACCCTCCTTCGCCCTTGGGTTGTGTATTTTGCATTCACGATGTACTATGTGTCCGGCGAATATAGGATCTGTCCGCTCGCATGTGAAGTGGGGATACGAGCCCGCCCAACGCGTCGCCGCCACATCTGGCGCCTATCTATTACTGTATTTCCCACTGGACACGACGATGTCGCGTGTGCGTGGGTGTAACCTAACTCCACCACAGCCCGGGAGAATGGTCTGGTTTTGACAGGTGTCATGTTCAGCGCCTAAGCATCTTGTATAAAAGGACCCATGTCCCTGCTTCCTTCTCGGCTATTCCTACTTCCTCCCGATCCATATCTCTTGTGAATGCCAGGCACAGCAGAATTTCTTGTCGCTCTCCAGGGTGACTCCAGTGATCTAGTGAGTGCATTCTTGTGTGCCAGGAGATCTTGCTGAAATTGTAGTAGGAGATACTGAAGAGAAGTGCTCAGCAGCACGTACAACGATTTCGCACACTGCAGAGCCGGGATGCTGTTGAAGCCGCAACACATCTTGACACTGCCATACAAAAATTCCAACAAGCTGTGAATCTCACTCCAGACCAGCACTCAAGCAAAGCTGGGCTTCTTCACAGTCTTGCCGCTTGTCACAGAGAGCACCACCTGGGAAATGACAATGCCCTTGAGCTGGCAATTGAAAATTTCCAAAAGGGAGTGGATGTATCCCAGGATGGGCACCCAGACAGAGCAAGGTGTTTCCAAGGTCTTGCAATATGCTGCAACGATAAATTTCGACAGTCTCACGGCCTGGATGATCTCGAAATTGCATTGCAGAAATTCAAGGCAGTGCTGGCCTACACTCCACGAGGTCACCGTGACAGAGCAGCAAATCTCCACAACCTTGCTCTTGGCCACAGAATTCGATACCAGATGCTTGAACAGTCAAAAGATCTGAAGGCTGCAGTTGAGAATGCAAAGGAAGCACTGGACTTAGCCCCATTGGAAGACCCTGAGAGGGTGGAATATCTACGAAACCTGGCCATGTGTTACAGATTTTGGCATCAAAAGCTCAAACAATCACAGCCCGACTCAGAGTATCTTGCGACTGCCATAAAACTAGGGGAAGAAGCATTGAGCCTCACAAGAAAAGAGCACCCTGGCAGGGCAGATAATTTGCATGTGCTAACATTATTGTTCGGAGATCAATATCAGGAACTGGGAAACCTGGATGACATTAAGAAGGCAGTGCAGAGGGACCAAGAAGCAGTTACCCTTGATCCCGATAATGTGGACTACTGGCATAGCCTGGCTACGAGTTTCAGAGCTCGATACCAGAGCCTTCATAATCTGGAAGATCTCGCGAACATGTTAACAGCATGTCAGAAAGAACTCCACCTCACAGAGGAAGGGCACATTGACACAGCAGAGTGTCTGGGGATCCTTTCAATAGCTCATACAGATTGATATGAGAAATTTGGGGACCTAAAAGATCTTGAAACCTCACTGAGAATGGATCAAGAAGTGTTGAAGATCATCCCAGAGAATCACCCAGATAGAGCATCATATCTGCGGCACCTTGCAGTGTCCTATTTGCTCTGCTATCAGAAGTTGGGAGACCTTGGTGATCTTGATGCTGCTGTCCATAACTTTGAGGAATCAGTGCATTGTACGGATGAAGACCACCCAAATAGAACAATGGCTCTCCATGATCTTGCCCAATCTCTCACTGGCCGATATGAGAGATTAGGGGATATGGAAGATCTCAAGAGATCATTGGCTCTGGATGAGCAAACTGTGCTCAGCTCTAAAGGAACAACAGCTGAGAAAGTGCGGTATTTGTTGTGCCTTTCTGTGTCTTACAGATATAGGTACTTGGCATTGGAAGACCCAAAGGATCTCAAGCTTGCGCTACAGCATGGAGAAAAAGCACGGACCCTCGCCGGAAAGGATGACTCCGATGGTAAAGGGCTATCTCTGCGTACCCTTGCTGAATGTTTCACAATTAAATATTGCAGAGACAAAAACCCAGCAGACTTTGAGGCTGTCCATGACCATTATACCAAATTCTTTGAAACATATGATTCCAATCCAAAACTTTCCTGGAAAGTAGCCTTGGATTGGGCTTCCTTTGCAGATAAATTCCAAAGCTACCGCTCCATTACTGCTTATACTGCTGCTTTTTCTCTGCTTCCTGATATTCTCTGGATTGGTCATCCCATGCCTATAAGACATGATGTAATCTGCAGACTTGACATAGGAAAAACAACATCAAATGCCTTCAAAGCATGTATTGATTTCTCTGCAGGGTATAAAGGGCCTGAAAGACGCTGGGTTCTTGCATCTGCAGTGGAAATCAGGGAGCAAAGCTTAGCCACTGAATTTCAGCAAATGCTTCAGCTGAACACCGAGGTCAAAGGACTCCAAAGTGATGATGTGAAGGCATTCTGGAAATTTTCGTCGGAGCTTGCTAGTGGAAAATCTAATAATCCATTGCATTTGGTGATTCAAAGAAACCAGCTCTTAGAAAGGATTCAGGATCCTGGTCAGAAGCATTTAATACTTCCAAAATCATACAACACCCTTTGCCAAGCAGCAAAGAAGGGGCCTGTTATAATCTTGAATAGCCATAAAGATCATTGTGATGCAATAATAATCCTCAATGACATTGCGGATCCAGTGCATGCTCCCCTCTTAGATGTGACATTGGAGTTCTTGGAATCACAGCAGGCAACACTCAAAAAATTACTGAATGATTACAATGATCAAACCCGAGGAGAATCTGAATCCTCTAGACTTGACGGCTACCAAGAGCGGGTCACAACTAAATCAATCAATGAGCGTTTTGCAGATCTGTTGTCTTGGCTCTGGACCAATGTTGTGGGCCCCATTTATCAAGTTTTAGGATCAGTCAGTGCTATCGTCCTTTTTTGGGTGCTTTGAACTGTCATTTATTCTTGTATAGCATGGTATTCACTGTGGCAGGCTTTGGTGGCTGCCAACCGGGGCATTTACAATGTTGCCTCTGCATGCAAGTCCGCCGGCAGATCAATTTGTACATTCATACACTGCAACACTTGGAGCTCTCATACAGTCCTACAACAAGGAACTATCCAGCACTGTGCCCAAATTCGGCATTGTCGGAGTAACACACACCGGCCCTTCTGCAATGAACTCTCTTAAAGGGGTAGGAAAGGAAGTCCAAAATATCCTTTCTATTATTAAAGGACCTCTGGACTGCCTGCAAGGTGACCAGGCGACACCAGATGCTGTCAAACTCCAGTTGCAGGAATGCTCCTGGGTTCATCTAGCCTGCCATGGCAAACAGGACTTATTTGAACCATCAAAAAGCCATCTCAAGCTCTACCAAGGCACTTTGGAGTTGGGAACAATTCTCAGGACACCCCTCCCAAATGCAGAATTTGTGTTTCTTGCAGCATGCCAGACAGCCATGGGGGATGCCGAGTTGGTGAATGAATCCTTCCATCTGGGTGGAGGATTCATCACTGCAGGTTTCCGCAGCGTAATTGGGACTATGTGGTCCATGAATGATCAAGACGGACCTCTGGTTGCGCAAATTGTCTATTCTCATCTGTTTCGGGACGGCCGGCAACCAAATGCATGTGATGCAGCTGAGGCACTGCAACTTGCGGTGAACGAATTGAAGAAGAGGAATATTCCGTATGAGCGTTGGATACCATTCATTCACATGGGGATCTGATAAAGGGTGGAAATCAGGAGGAAAATACTACGTAGTGCTGGTACTTAGTAGTATAGTATTAGTTAGTAGCAGTACTCCAACATGGAATCATTGAATGCTGTTCTCAAAATTTGGGATATCACGGAGAATTCGTTCCTGATGATCATGGGTTAAAATCTACATAGAGCCCAGGAAGAATTCAATGTTTGCCCTAGGCTAATATTTCCAATACGTGCCCATCAGACCCTTGCTCGAATCAAGATGACTTTTCTGGCTCACCCAAATTTCAATTTCTAGCACGAAGGTCCATCAAAGCGCTGCATGAATACCGGAAAATAGTCTCCTCGGGCATAATCTCTCTCTTTATAAAATTAAGCATGTCTGTCCGAAGCCTTTTAAACTCTGCTTTTGGCTCATCAACCCCAAGACTGTGGAATATCAGCTTTAAACTTCGGAAGAGTTGAAACGTGTCGCGGCACGTGACAGTCGCGCGTCGCGTCGCGTCTTTCTGGAAAAAATTCCCACCGGCATGGGACGTATTATCTCAGATATGAGTCCCAGAGGAATCACTCCCACCCGAATAAAATCAAGCTTTATTATTCTTTATTGGCACTCCCTCATTCAAACCAACATTTTAAACCTACTGTCAAGATATCTGAGTCTCACTCAAGCTGTCTAAATCCTAGGTGTTCGTTGGAGATTGAACAGATCAACTGGAGGCAAACCTCAGAACTTCGGAAAGGAGAGGACGGACCGCGGAGCGGTCCGTCCGCTGCTTGTACTTACTACGTAATGAACAGATTCAGAGAAAACAACATAAGTGGTCATCTTACTTCGTTAACAAAACAACATAGGGCCGCTGCACGGCCGACGAAGGGGACGCAAGGAACAAGAGGCGGGACGGTGGGAGGGGACGAAGGGACCGCGGGAAGTAAGACAAAGAGGAAGCAAAACAAGGAGCAATGGAGCACGCGGTGGGCAGCGGGGAAGACGAGGTGACTAGGAATCGATAAATGGGGATGACCGACCGCGGGGCGTGCGGACGAGGGGCGCGGGGCGCAGCGATGAGAGGGAAGGCAAGGGAAGTGTAAGGAGCGAGACGCGTAGACGTAGGTTAGCCGCGCCATGGTCCACGCGTGCGAACAGACCGCGCGCGCGCAACGCAGGTAACGCAAGACACCGCCACACCCTCCCGTATCCGTAGGCAGTACGTGTGCAAGAGAGGAGGACCGACTGCCAACGGGGCGGAGGCGGACAGGATGCATAGCCAGGTGAATACGAACGGGATGTGGAGGTGGAGGCGGACGGACACAAAGCGCGAACCAAAGGGAGGGAGGGAAAGAAAGAAAATGGGGCGGGGGACGTATTGGACAGGCGGGCGCGAGGAAGGAAGGGACGCGGAAGGAGGGGATTCGATGCGAAGGAAGGAAGGACGCCGCCGGGCAGGGAAGGACGCGGCACACGGGGATCGATGGACGGGTATGCAGGCGCGTAGCCGTAGGAGGAATGCGAGCCGACGGAGAGGGAAGGAAGGGAAGGGGGACGTGTGGTGACGAAGGCATGGATGGCGCGCGAGCGGGGGTGGCAAAGAACAGGGACGTGGCCGCGGCCGAGGCCGAGGACGCGAGGATGGACGTGCGATGAATGCAAGGGAAGATGTCGAGCCACCTCGACGGACGGATGGACGGACGGAAGGGATGGATGGATGCAGGGTGAGGCAAGTGTGATGAAGGGAAGAAAGAAGCACGATAAACGGAACGGACGATGTGCCGCCGGCGCGATGAAGGGGGAGGAAAGGCGGCGGATCGCAGAGACATGATGGGCAGAACGGGGACAGATGGAGGGGAAAAGTGAGGGGGGGAGATGGACGGGACTGCCCCGCGCCGACGAGGGGGGGAGATGTGCAAGGAGGAAGGAAAAGCCAGGTAGAGCAAAATAATAATAATAAAGGAAAATAAAAACCCACCATAATCGTCTCCTAAGCGTCCTTCTCAACGCTTTCACCAGCACCTCTTGCCCCAGGTACTATAGGTGGCGCGAGATACGCGTCCCATAGCCGCGGCTTCTTCCTTAAATCGACCTTCACGCGCGGCGCGGGCGGGACCCACGTCCCGTCCGCGATGGCGGCCTCGACCATGCGGCGGCGGCGCCGCAGCAGCAGCAGCGAGCGCAGGACGATCACGGGGGAGACGCCCAGCAGAAGGATGAGCGTGGCGAGGAACGTGTATACTGCCCACAACGCAAATCAGATTGAGATGAGAGGAAGGGTGGGGAGAAGGAGGGACGCACGGTACAGCTGCGCAGACGACTGCGGATTGTTGTCCGGCTGCCCGCCGCCGCCGCTCCCGGCGGCGGTGGGCAGCACGGGCGGCGAGTCGGTTGGGAAAGTCTATGATGGGAATCAGGTGAATGACGCCGAGGTGGAGTTCGCGGAGGCGGACGGCGAGACGGACGCAGACGCCGAGGACGAGCTGCTGCGTACGGACGAGGAGCGCGACGTCGACGTAGTCATTGTGGTGGGCGCTCAGAGTCGAGAAAAAAGCAGCGCGGATCCCAGGTAGCACTGGCAAGCAGTAGCCATTGATTATTCGGTTGTTATGGGGAACAGAAGCCCGTTCTTTGCTGGCTATTAGATTGAAGATAGATTCGACCGCCGCCAGCGGTGTGCTCGTCGTCGTCGACGTGGAGCGGCACACGACGGAAGGGAAGCAAAAGGTGTTGTCAACAGGGATGACAATCACGTCATCAATCTTCCTCCGAGGCTGTGCAAGCGAACTATGCATCTCTTTGCCTCGCCGTTGTGCGTCTCAACTCTCTCCAGATATTCACAGAAATATTTGAGACAACCCGCGTCTCTGCGCTGGAGCGCCAGTCCCTGTGCTGAAGCATTTACGCCCGCACGTAATTTTCTATTTGATATTCATCTTGATGTCCTCGTAAGCGCAGTGACCTTAAGTTTCAACCCGGAATCCATTTTAGGTGCGGTGCTGCATTACCTGCCCCATGCAGGGAGGAAACGCGGTACACAGCTTTCGTTCGCTCGTACGAGGTAAATCCTGTGGCTAGCCTCTCAGTTAGGTTTTTTTTTTGTAACTTGGTGTTCACCCGCACGCGGTTTCTAGCACTTCACCAACTGCGAAACAGACCAAGAAAAGCAGTGTAGTGTATTGTGCACGCGGGGGGTATCTTGCAAAGGTCGGTCTAGTCCGACAACCCCGAGGTCCTTGTTCGAATCAAGGTGCTGCTGCGGGTGCGTGCGGAATCTGTTTTTATCCCTAGCTTCGCCAGGATTTGCTAGCACCTCACGACCTCTAGAACAGATTATGGAAAGCAGTATGGTGTATTGTGCACACGGGATTTCATTACAAGCCAGTCTCAGCCGGTTGATTCCTGAGGTCCTTGTTCGAATGAGGGTACTGCTCTTTGCTTCGTTTTCCTTACCTTTTTTCTACCACAGCTCCAGTGAATGGGTCTAGCACTCCATCACCTGTGAAATAGACCAAGGAAAGCAGTATAGTGTATTGTGCACACGGGGGTCTATCATGTCCTTCGAATAGTAGAACTCCGAGGTCCTTGTTCGAATCAAGGTACTGCTCTGATCCGCCAATCTTCCTTTTTTCTAGTGCAGCTCACAAAATTTGATAGCACTCCACCACCCGCGAAATAGAGGAAGGAAAGCAGCATGGTGTAATGCGCACACGGGAATTCTTTACATGATGAGAAACGACATTACTCCCGAGGTCCTTGTTCGACTCAAGGTGCTGCTCTTCGATCTGGCGTACGTATTTTATTTTAATTTTAATTTTTCCATTTTTGTAGCAGGGCTCGCACAATTCAATAGCTTCATAAGCTATACTGTATAGGATGAAAAGCAGTGTAGTGTATTGTGAACACAGGGATTTCATTCCAATTCAGTGTTTGAATAGTTGAACCCCGGCGTCCTTGTTCGAACCGAGGTGCTGCTCTGTGGTATGGTGAGCGCTAGTTTTTCTTTCTTCCCTCATCCAAGAATTTTGTGGTGTTTAATCACCTGCAAAACAGGATACAGAAAGCAGTGTGGTGTATTGTGCACATGGGGATTTCATTTCAATTTGGTGTTTGAATGGTTGAACCCCGGGGTCCTTGTTCGAACCAAGGTACTGCTCTACTGGTCGTCCCCTTCTTTTTCGCACTAGCTCATCCAGAGAATTTCTAGTCCTCCACCCGCAAATCAGGCCGAGGAAAGCAGTATGATGTATCGTGCACACGGGATTTTCATTGGAAGCCTTCGTCACAGCCTATTGATTCCTGAGGTCCTTGTTCGAGCCCTGCTCTGCCCGCCTGCCCCTTATTTTTCTTACTAGTTCATCCAAAATTTTGTAGCACCCTACTGAGTCCAGAACAGAGTACGGAAAGCAGCATGGTGTATGGTGCACACAGTGGTTCCCTATTATGTCATTTGGCGACTTATCCCGAGTTCCTTGTTCGAATCAAGGTGCTGCTCTGACAATTTCGCCTCAACTTTTTTTGGCAAGTGCAGTTCAATACAGTTACTACCGAGTGCAAAATAGGGTATGGGAAAGCAGTGTGGTGTATCGTGCACATGGGATATCATTCTCTTTGCGAGAGATTATAGATCCCGAGGTCCTTGTTCAAATCAAGGTGCTGCTCTAGCGCTTTAGTCTTTCGGATTCTTTTCTTTCTGAGTTCACTCAGAATTTCCACACATTTAGCGTGGTGTACGGCACACACAGTGTATCATTATAGCATTGTATTGCGCACACGGGGTATCAATAGGAGGGCAGCCATGATCGCCACCCTGATGCGGGCGGGCTGGCGGCGAGGAGGAAGGAGGCCGCAAGGAAGGGAAGGAAAGGACGGGTAGGCGTAGATCAATGGACGGGTACGCGGAGCGCGAAGATGGAAGCAGCACGCGCAGCCGTAGGAGGAGCTACACGCGCGCGCGCGAGCCGCGACGAGAGGGGACATGTGGTGATGGTGGTAATGGTCGCGGGTGGCCGGGGGCGGAAAAGAACAGGGACGTGGCCGCGGCCGAGGCCGAGGACGCGAGGATGGACATGCGACAAATGCAAGGGAAGATGTCGAGCCACCTCGACGGACGGACGATTGAAGGGATGGATGAACGACCGGATGCAGAGCGTGAGGAATATAGGAATATACGATGGCATGGCATGGCATGACAGCGCCGGGAGAAGGGAGATAGGTATGATGTAGGAAGGGAGACGGAACGGATGTGCCGTCGGCGCGATGAAGGAGGAAAAACGGCGCATGGCAGGGATGTGATAGGCAGAACGGGGTGCGATGGAGGGAGAGGAGAGGTAAGGGCTGTCCGCATCGGCGAGGGGAGTCGAAGGGAAAGGAGGAAGGAAAAGACGACACGGAGGGCCAAGAAAAGAAGAAAAGGAAATAGAAGCAAAACCCACCATAATCGCCTCCCAATTGTCCTTCTCCCCGCGCACTCCAGGCACCACCGGCGGCGTTAGATACGCGTCCCACAGCTGTGGCTTCGTCCTTAAATCGACCTTCACGCGCGGCGCCGGCGGGACCCGCGTCCCGTCCGCGATGGCCGCCTCGACCATGCGGCGGTGGCGCCGCCTCAGCAGCAAAGAGCGCACGACGATCGCGGAGGAGACGCCCAGCAGGAGGATAAGCGTCGCGAGGAAGGTGTATACTGCCCCGCAGGCAGATCAGATTGAGGGTGAGAGGACGGGTGGGAAAAAGACGTACGGCACAGCTGCGCAGACGACTGTGGGTTATTTTCCTGCCCGCCAAACCCGCCCCCGCCCCCCGGTGGCGGTAGGCAGCACGGGCGGCGAGTGGGTCGGGAAGGTCGATAACGGGAACCCGGTGAATGGCGCCGAGGTGGAGTTCATTGAGGCGGACGAAGAGACGGACGCAGAGGCCGAGCACGAGCTGCTGCGCGCGGACGAGGAGTGCGACGACGGCGTAGACTCAGAAAAGCAGCGCGGATCCCAGGTAGCTAGCAGTAGCTGTTGATTATTCGGTTGTTATGGGGAACAGATGCCCCTTTTTGCTGGTTCTAGTACTGAAGATGGGGTGGGCCGCGGGCAGGCTCGTCGTCGTCGTCGGTGGCGGCGTGGACGTGGAGCGGCGCACGAAAAGGAAATGATGGTAATGACAATCACGTCATCAATCTCCCTCAAGCCAGACTATTCTTGGTCTCGCTGATTTATGTCCCAGCTCTCTCCGTATATTCACAAAATATTCGAGGCGACGAGCCGGTCTGCTCTCGTGCGTTAGTCCCGGTTCTGAGGCACTTGCGCCCGCAGTAAATATTCTATTTGATATTCATCTCTCCTCGTAAGCGTGGTGACCTCAAGTTTCAACCCCGCTGCGGATAGTGTGAGCAGGAATCCTGTTTGGGCGTGGTGCTGTATTACCTGCCCCATGCAGCATGAGGGCAACGCCGTGCACAACTTTCGTCCACTCATGCGAGGGAACGTGTATAAATCCTGCGGGGCTCCCGAGTATACTTATGGTTGATTTCCCCCCGCGTTCACTGCAGGCACGCGGTCTCGAGCACTCCACCAGCTGCGAAACGGAGCAAGAAAAGCAGCATGGTGTACGGTGCACACGGGATTTCGTTTGTCCATTATTCGATGACACTGATTCATCCCGAGGTCCTTGTTCGACTCAAGGTACTGCTCCTGGTCCTTTGAAATTGGCTTTTTCTTAGCAGCTCACTCGGAGTATGCAGCTCTCCATTGACTCCAGAACAAAGCAAGAAAAACAGCCGGGTGTATTGTGCACACGGGCTTCTTGGCATCGTCGAGAAGAATGACCCCAAGGTCCTTGTTCGAATCAAGGTACCGCTCTTCGGATCTCTCCATCCTGTTTTTTTCCCTCCCCTGAACTCGGGCAAATATTTCGCGCACCTAACCACGCATGAAACGGGGTGCCGTATGATGTATTATGCACACGGAGCTTTCTTACGGTTTCGGTCGCAACATTCACTTCGAGGACCTTGTTCGAATCAAGGTGCTGCTCTTCGACCTCTTTTTGCGATAGTTCGATTACTCTAGCACTCCCCTGGCCACAAAACAGGCGAAGGAAAGACTTCGGGAAGGAAGATAGCATGCTGCTTGTATACGTATAAAAAAAACAGAGCGTGTCGTATATTGTAACGGGGTTTCTTTTTACATTGGTGTTGGTTGAGCAACTACAGCAGTCATCTTGGTTCGTCTATAGAATGGCGCTGGAATCGTCCACCCAGCACGTAACATCAAGCCTTCAATCCGAATTCTTCAGCCAAGATCTGGATCGCCTGAAGAAAACACTGATTAAATGTATGCCTGAGGGAGCAACGAGCGGACGCACGAGATGTCTGCTGAAAAAACGGGAATGCTGAAACGCGCCGGGAGCGAACCACAGACCGGGTGCCCCAGTCGGCCTGTAGCAATGAATGAGTTCTCCCTCGTCGTCTAATCCCCAGATCTTCGATCCAATTTTGTCCGTGATTCCCTCCCCGAAAATGGACTTCGCCGTTGTGATGATTGGCTCGTTCCCCGTGCTGTGTAGCATCAGTGTCACTGGCCGTGCGAGAAGGAGTTTAGTGCACACGTACGCCAGAACGATAACGTCCGCATGAATTTTTGAACCATCATTGAAGACCATGCCGTCGGCTTCCACCCTCTCGACTTCGACTCCCTGCTTAATCTGCCAGAAATTTATAAGCAAGGTATGGACCAGAGGCACGAATCTGGAAAGCACCTTGATTTTTCCGTCTATAATTAGTTGACCGCACCCCGTATCAATCACTACGAGGTGGTGAGTAAACAATATGGTGTTACATCCGAGGAAATGCCCTAACTAGTCCCAGATGCTACTCGCTTCAAGATGTGTCAGACAGTGGACGTATATTCCCATTTAACTCACATGAAAGACGAATCCTGGGAACCCGACTTGTTCTCCCCCGGGAGTGAGCTCCCACGTCAATTTGAATCCGGTCTTGCTCAGGCCATCGTGCAGCTTCTTGTCGAGACTTTTGAGGTGTTCTGTGCCACCTCCGGCTGCAAGCTTAAGCATCAATGCAGATGGCATCGAATTGGTCATGAAGTCGCCATCCCGATTCGGTAGGTGGGCAGTCGGACTGAAAAGAATTTTGTTTGCTGTGCTGGCCGATATTACACATGTCGCGCCGCGTTGAACCATCGTCACCTGAAAACGAGGATAATTATACACTGAATGGTGTATGAGATAGGATAGCTGGAACCGACCTCCGCCGCACCCTTGAGGACAGAATCTTTACATACATCGGCGCCAGCGTTGCACTGTCTCATGGTCAGCATTGCAAGAGGAAGGGAAAGATCTCGTACCCCGCCAACGACGATGACTCTTTTGCCCTTGAACGGAGCTGCACCTCTGTGGGCATCCGAGTGATACAGAGGACCCGGGAACGAGTCCATCCCAGGCCATCTCGGGATTCTTGTCTTCCCATTACCGGTGGCCATCACTATGTGCTTTGGCGCAACGACCACATGTTTGCCCGCGCGGTCAATCTCGACGGACCAGCGGCCGGTTGAATTATCGAAAGTTGGACTCGGCAGCACTGTGCTAGAAAGCCAGATATGGATCTCCTGCCCGACAGCGTAGGCTTCCAGAAAATCAGCAACCTTCTCCTTCGGGAGGAACTCGGGATAGGTTTCTCTGTGGGACCATCAAGACCGTGCCGGGGTTCACCCACGATACTAGAACTTACGGCCAGGACTGGTACAGGACTAAAAGTCGACTGGTTAAATCGAGTTCGAAATAAAAATCTCTGAACGTACGGGAAGAATGGTGAGCTGTAGTATGAAGCGAAAGAGTTGGGTATCTAGAGTTCTCGTGAGATTTCGATTTTATGTGCTCTTGAAAGTAGGGCTTTATACCGGTTCCTCCAGACGTCTCCAGCTCTTGCCGTCTTCTCTATCACCAATGCGCGGATCCCCATCCTGCCGAATCTCGCTGCGCAAATAAGGCCTGACTGCCCGCCTCCGACTGAATTGAAGGGTTAAATGCGAAAAAAAGACATTGTAATGATTTTGACGCACCAATTAGAACGGTGGGATCGTTCTCAATCTCCGCCATCTTCTTTGCGCGGATTTCCTCCCAATTCAGGTATCCGAGCGGACGCTGAGAAGGCTCCTCGTGTCCGACGAGGTGTTGCAGATCGGTGAACAGAGTGTATGCCTTCCAGCCGCCTTCTGAATCGGGGACGATGCGGAAGAATCCGCGGCCTTTCGCGGGAGGTGAAAAAATGGAAAAGGTGAATACCGCTGAGACACCCAGGATATCTGGGTTTCCGGGTAGAGGGAATGTGGCAGGAGGGCCAATTGAGGAATTCGCGTCGATTTCTAAGTCATGCAAGCCGGCGTGCTCGAATCTGGACTTGCCACCCGCAGACTTGTCCGACAGGAACTCGGCAATCTTCGCTCGCCCAGCCATGGTTCTGAAATCCCAAGAGAAACACAAGAGATCTATTTTGAATTAGAAACAGCGAGGGAAATAAGGGATGGTCTTTCGCCAGACCTCGGAGCCATCCCGTGGGTAAGAAATGGCCAGCGAATGCGTCCGCATCTTTGGTGGCATTCAAACTAGCGAGCCATTGGGTGGCGATTGTCAGTGTTTCTTCGGGAGTCATTGTCGAATCCGGGGCTTGAAATAGTTGAGAATGTAAGTGAGTGTCAGAAGAGAGGGCTTAAAAGCGAGAAGCCACGGGCCGATGACAACGATCCGATTTGGCTACAGCAGACAGACTACGGGTCACGGGCGAATGCGCGGGGATACAAGGACCAAATGCGGAATGGAAACAGTTCATGTTGGAAGGTATGGGCCACACCGGAGGTTGCGCAAGCAGAGAATAAATAGCGCATGGACGGTACGGGTATAGGTGCAAAGGGGATAATCTATCGCGTAAATACGGAGTCGACGGCTATACAGCCGTTTTGGAAACTCTAGAGGGGTGTCGTAAATCCTTGATGCTCGATTTTGCTTACCTCTGTTTGCTGTCGCGTCATCGGCTCCACACCTCCGAACCACTGCCGAATTGTGTTTATCTTGTGTGCAACCCCGGCTGAGCTTCAGAGGCTACAAGTGTGTGTGTTCTGACAAGACTGAAGCCCACAAGTGGGCTTTTGTGGTTTAATAGCTCGGTAATGTGAACCACGACGGTGTACGGCAGTGTGGAGCCGCTCTTAATTGACAAACAGAGGTAAGCGAAAATCGAACATCAACGATTTACGAAAACCCTCTATAGTTTCCAAAACGGCTGTATAAGTGGGTGATCGAGAGTCCGCAGCGGCCGTAACAACGAGACAGAAAGGAGGAAGGAGGACGCGTTACAGTAGACTTGTTACCAGTCTGCCTACTGGCAACGTGCTCGCCACATTGTTGCCATTCGTAAGCAGACTGGTAACGAGTCTAGCGTCACAGGCCCCATTTCAATACTTCATGCAGCTAGTCCTAGCGCTTGGACTACAGAAAGTACGGGGCATGAAATGGAATTAATTGGAGCATAGGAAGGACCGCAACGCGGTCGAAGGGGAGTGGAAAAGTACAGAGATCGACGGCCGCTGATAAGGTGTGCATTCAAGCATGCATAGAAATTTCGATTTTCGTAATTTTCAGCTTATCATTTACATCCCAAGTGAGATTGAATCGAGGGCACACATTCTGCCGTGTGTGAATGGACGGGGGAACTCTGCCCGAATTTACACACAGAACGCCGCGCGGGCCCGAAGAGAACTCCGAATGGGGTCCTGTACCTCCAAACAAGTGCAGAAACTTGAACCCGAATCAGCGTGCCCAGACTGATGTGGGTTGTGCTGCTGACTGAGAAAACCGTGAATACCCCATGTAATATTTATCTACTTTTACTCTTGTAACAGTATAAAAGCAGTAGCAGTACTCGTTTGTAGGGTACTATCCTTGACGGACATCTCGGACACCTAACGAAGAATGTCGCATATCATTTCAGGTAGACATCTGGGGGTAAATCCGAGTCGGCAGATCGTTTACAATCTCCGGGGCCATATTTTGGTTGATGCGAAACGGACCATTTGCCGTCGAATGACGGCAAATCTTTTATTGAGTCCTGTTGTCGGAGTAGTAGGTAACGCATGAAATTATGATTGCCGGCTCTGTGTCAGAGGCATGGCTCATCGCAGGACTCCGATTGTTTGTAGCAAGGTGCATATGCATCCTAGCTATCCTTGAGATACACCAATAGTCCATGAAGGGCCTAGAAGGCCGGTGTTTTGAGCCATTTTTCTTGGATACATATAAAGCATCAAAACTACCAGTTTTGGCAGGGAAAACCCACAATTTCAGGGATTGCAAGAGCTGTAGGTCCCCACGAAACCTGAAATTTTGCATGGACATATTCATAGGGTAAATGAGTCCCCTCAACATGTTTTATCGACAGTCTAAGCATACTATAGCCATGATTGTGGATAAATCTGGGAAGAGTTGCAAACTCAGCAAGTTCTTAATTAGCAAAGAAATACATGGGGGCTATGAGTGTTGGATGTTCCATGCAGATATCATAGAACATATGTTGAGGAATGTATCAAGCCCACAATCTTGTAAATCGGTGTAGAAATGACCGAGATCTACTTGTTTGTCCGAGTAGTAGGTTTGTCCGGAGCAGTGGTCAAGGATAGTAGGCCCCGAAGTTTTTTCCTCACCAGCTCATCCAAAAGGATTTTCTAGCACTCCACCACCGATGAAATAGGGTATAGAAAACAGTGGGGTGTATCCTGCACACGGGAGTTCCTTTCGACCGTAGCTCTGAGTAACTTGAACCCTGAAGGCCTTGTTCGAATCAAGGTGCTGCTCTACAATTTCGCCCTCAATTTTTCTTCCCCAACTTATTTTAATTTTTTAATACTAAACCAACAGCAAAACAAGGGCTGGGAAGTAGTGTGGTGTATTGAGTTCATCAAGGGGCTGCTTTGAGTCTCGAAGAATAATCCAAAATAGTCTCCTCAGTCGTATAGTAGTTTCAACAGAGAAAAGGACCAGGGCAGTCCTCTTGGTTCGTCTACAAAACAGCACTAGAATCTTCCCCCCAGTGCGTAACATCAAGCCTTCAATCCCAATTCTTCAGCCAAGATCTGGATCGCCTGAGGAAAACAATGTGATTAAATGCATGCCGGGGGGAGCAACGAGCGGACGCACGAGATGTCTGCTGAAAAAACGGGAATGCTGAAACGCGCCGGGAGCAAACCATAGACCGGGCGCTCCAGTCGGTCTGTAGCAAAGAATAAGTTCTCCCTCGTCGTCTAGTCCCCAGATCTTCGATCCAATTTTGTCCGTGATTCCCTCGCCGAAAATGGACTTCGCCGTTGTGATGATTGGCTCGTTGCCCGTGCTATGCTCAGTTGCATGAATGGTACAGGAGAAGTAGTGTAGTGCACGTACGCAAGAACGATAGCGTCCGCGGGAGTTTTTGAACCATCCTTGAAGACCATGCCGTCGGCTTCTACCCTCTCGACTTCGACTCCCTGCTTAACCTGCCAGAAAATTATGAGCACGGTATTGCCCCGAGGAACGAGTCTAGAAATGACCTTGATTTTGCCGTCGATAATTAGTTGACCGCACCCCATATCAATCACTATGAGGTGGGGAGGAATCAGTGGTCAAGTTATACATCCGAGGAAAATGCACTGACTAGTCCCAGATGCTACTCGCTTCAAGATCTCGTGTAAGACAGTGGATGGATATTTCCGTTTAGCTCACATGAAAGAAGAATCCAGGGAACCCGACTTGTTCTCCCCCGGGAGTGAGCTCCCACGTCAATTTGAATCCGGTCTTGCTCAGGTCATCGTGCAGCTTCTGGTCGAGACTTTTGAGGTGCTGCGTACCACCTCCAGCTGCAAGTTTAAGCACCAATGCAGGGGGCATTGAGTTGATCATGAAGTCGCCATGCCGGTTCGGTAGGTGGGCAGTCGGACTGAACAGAATTCTGTTTGCTGTGCTGGCCGATATTACACATGTCGCGCCGCGTTGAACCATCGTCACCTGAAATGAAGATAGGTTATACTGACACTCAGTGGTTCATGAGATGAAATAGCTGGAACCGACCTCCGCCGCACCCTTGAGGACAGAATCTTTACATATATCGGCGCCAGCGTTGCACTGTCTCGTGGTCAGCACCGCAACAGGAGGGTAAAGATCTCGTACCCCGCCAACGACTATAACTTTTTTGCCCTTGAACGGAGCTGCCCCTCTGTGGGCATCTGAGTGATACAGAGGACCCAAGAACGACTCCATTCCAGGCCATTCCGGGACTTTTGCCTTCCCATTACCGGTGGCCATTACTATATGCTTTGGCGCAAGGACCACATGTTTGCCCGCGTGGTCAATCTCGACGGACCAGCGGCCGGTTGAGGTGTCAAAAGTTGGAGTCGGCAGAACCGTGCTCGACAGCCATATATTGATCTCCTGCCCGACAGCGTAAGCTTCTAGGAAATCAGCAATTTTCTCCTTCGGGAGGAATTCGGGATAGCTTTCTCTGTGCGACCATCAAGACCGTGCCGAGGTTCAACCAGGATACTAGAACTTACGGCCAGGACTGGTACAGGACTAAAAGTCAACTAGTTAAATAAAAGTTTGAAATAAAAATCTCTGAACGTACGGGAAGAATGGTGAGCTGTAGTATGAAGCGAAAGAGTTGGGTATCTAGAGTTCTCGTGAGATTTCGATTTTAAATGCTCTTTAAAGTAGGGCTCTGTACCGGCTCCTCCAGACGTCTCCAACTTTTGCCGTCTTCTCTATCACCAATGCGCGGATCCCCATCTTGCCGAATCTCGCTGCGCAATTAAGGCCCGACTGCCCGCCTCCGACTGAATTGAAGGGTTAAATGCGAAAAAAAGACACTATAATGATTTTGACGCACCAATTAGAACGGTGGGATCGTTCTCAATCTCCGCCATCTTCTTTGCGCGTATTTCCTCCCAAGGGGTGTCCAGGTATCCGAGCGGACGCTGAGAAGGCTCCTCGTGTCCGACGAGGTGTTGCAGATCGGTGAACAGAGTGTATGCCTTCCAGCCGCCTTCTGAATCGGGAACGACGCGGAAGAATCCGCGGCCTTTCGCGGGAGGTGAAGAAATGGAAAAGGTGAATACGGCGGAGACTCCCTGCCCATTAGGATTCCCCGGGATAGGGAATGTCGCAGGAGGGCCAATCGGGGAATTCGCGTCGATCTTGAAGTCGTGCAAGCCTGCGTGCTCAAATCTGGACTCGCTACCCACAGACTTGTCCGACAAGAACTCAGCAATCTTGGCTTGCCCAGCCATGGTTCTGAAATCCCAAGAGAAGCATAGCAGATCTATTTTGAATCAGAAACAGCTAGGGAAAGCTCGATAAATCTAGCGCCGTACCTCGTAGCCATCCCGTGGGTAAGAAATGGCCAGCGAATGCGTCCGCATCTTTGGTGGCATTCAAACTAGCGAGCCATTGGGTGGCGATTGTCAGCGTTTCTTCGGGAGTCATTGTCGAAGCCGGGGCTTGAAATAGTTGAGAATGTAAGTGTCAGAAGAGAGGGCTTGAACGCCTGAATGAAGGTGGATACCAGCGAAGCCACGGGCCGATGACAACGATCCGATTTGGCCACGGCAGACAGACTGTGGGTCACAGGGGCGAATGCGCGGTGATCCAAGGACCAAATGTAGCATGGAAACAGTTCTTCATGCAGTTAGTCCCGCCGTTTCCTCCGCGGAACATCAGGAGAGGGGCCTCGAAATAGAAATAGGGCCGAAGAAACCGAAGCCATAGATATTTCATTATTCTTGGACTACAGAAAGTACGGGGTATGAAAATGGAATTAATTGAAGGATGAGAAGGACCGTAACGCGGCCGAAGGGGAGTGGAACGGTACAGAGATCGACGGCCGCAGAGTGGAGGCCTGAGCCGAAGGGCAAAGAAGGGAGGCGGAGCGAGGAGTGGAGGGCGCTGAAGAAAAGAAGTCGAATAACGGGCGTGGAACGGAGGGAGAGGAATTATAGAAACGAAAAATCAAGAAGGCGATGGACGACCGAAAGGAAGGGAAGCCCAAGGACGCGAAGATCGATACATGCGCGGCACAGAGACGGACGCAAGACCGGGATGGTGTCCGCGTGCGCGAGGACGAGACGGGAGATGGAGCATGCGCAAGATCGGGCTCGTGGCGGAAGAAGGTCTAGGAAATGGAAAATGTACCGCAAAATATCGCACGGGCCAGTAGGGCAGGAAAGAACGAAACGGCAGCAGGAAGAGAGTGACCGATGTGCAGAGGGATGCGGGGTGGGCATGGAGCGTGCACGCGCAGCATGGAGGGGGAAACATTAAACAAAGGCGTAGACTGAAGTGGAAGGGGCGGACAAGGTAGGCGTCGGAGCGGCGTGTGCGGCGAGAGGACGGGGGACCAGGGAAGGACGCGACAGACGGCATGAAGAAGGACAGGCGAAAGAATGAAAAGAGAATGAAGGACCCGGCCAAAAAAGAAAAGCAGAAAAACGCACCATAATCGCCTCCCACTCATACTTTTCACCGTCCCCCGTCCCACAGTGATAAGCTGAGCGAGGTGCGCGTCCCACAACAGCGGAGTCTTACTCAAATCAACTTTGAGGCGCAGCGTGGGCAGGACCCACGTCCACGATCGCGACCTTGATGAAGATGAGTACGTGGAGGCGCGGGCTGATGAGATGGATGCACGAGCGCTAGGACGAAGAGCGGGACGTCGACCATAGTGCTCAAGAAAACCCGATGAAAAACGGCGCAGATCCTCTGTGAAGATCGGCTTGGCCACCGGCGGGATGGCCGCATCAGGAAATCAGCAGGAGCCGGATAAGGGCGGGTGGGGCTCGTGAGGTGATGGTATCTGATAAGGGTCTGATCCGGCCAGATACTGCATTACCAGCGCTCACCAGCATGATACCAGCTCTCGAGTGCTGGACAAACAGTCGCTCGTCCAACGCTCGTCTCCCAACACTCGTCGGGGCTCGTCGGCTCGTCCTTTCCCCCTCCTTGCCTTGCTCAGCGCCGCAGCTTTGGACTTGCACCTTTTATTACTGACTGCCGACACTTCCTTGGATGGCTAACTGGCCTCGACTCCAATTTCGACCTCTCTGAGTCTCTGCACGCATCCGGCGCTCCAAGATAACGGAAACGTCATCACTGTTACACCGCGCTGAAGGTACTCCTCAAGCTACCGTATTTCTTGTTCTCCACGACTTATTTATTACCCCCCACGTATACCCCGACTAACAACTGCTCCACCGTCGCCACACCATCACCAAAAGCGGGAGATTCTGGTGATCGCCGGTGATGGCTGCAAAGATGCGCCGCGCTGATGGCGTTCTGCAAGGGTTTGCAGAGTTGTCACCAACGCTTGTAGAGGTGGTACCAGGCTGGCGAGACTTTGGCCACGGAGTCCCAGGCTGGTGCTACATTGTCCTGGGCCACCTAGGCGGTGTGTTTGATCCCACCTAACCTGCCGAATGACTTTGTGTGCATCCAGATACGTTCAAAATAAACTCTAAACAATATATCTGATGTCGACTGCGCAGCTCGCTCTAACCGCGGCGGACCTCAAAGTACACAGTATGCAAATTACTATAATGTAATAGACAGGAGAACGTTCAAGTTGATGCAGTTGTTCTAGACTCGTAACCAGCCCTACGTTGAGTAACAATAAGAGTCGTGATATGTAGAAGCCCTATACAATTTATTTGAGGTCAAACCGACCAAAATTGAAGGAGGAAAAAAAAATGCGCCCCGGGTTACTCGAACGTAGGGACTGGGAGAACTTAGTACGGAAAAGGACCATTAGAAATCAGCACGTGATAATAAAAACGACTTAGCCAAATTTCATCATTTCGTCTGGCCGACCTTGCTCAAACCTCGCTCTCGCCTCCCGCGCACACATTCTGAAGAGTACAAAACCCTCTAATCATCCTCAAACTGCCGTTGCACGCTTAACATCGCGTAAAAACACGCTTTGGTCCTGTCTCTTGCTGGATCTGCTATTTTGGCATGGTGGCCGCTTCAAAGCTCGCAGCACCCAAACCCCTGGCTTCCAAGGTCCGGATCTATAAACCGGATGAAATAGACTTTGGATCCGTCTCGGACAGGGCTCAGTACCGGAGGGTAAAGCGGAATAAGTGTGCCGGTGGTACCATTCTCGAAGGAGTCTTTGGAATTATGGCGTTGCTCGGAGACCTTGAAAGCGATATTGAGGTTATCCCAGACTATCATGCAGGCCTTCTCTTGCACCATGCGCCGCAGTCTGGCTAGCCCTTCCGCAGAAAGGCCCTTGAGGTCGGCAATGGCTTTGCTGTACGACACAGTTAAGCCGGCGTGCGCTAATACATCAAATTGCCGTCGAGGGGTGCTGCACGCGAGGAAGTATGTACCCATAATTTCTTGAAACTCGTTGGCGCGTTCATTCTGTGCTTGAGCTAGCATGCAAAGCACGGTCACGAGCACCTATTACGGCGCGTGAGAAATGGAAGTACCGGATCGCGCGGACTTATGAGTTTGTTGTCCTGCCTTCCTACGTCGCTTGTCATCCCCATTAACATCAACAGCTCACATAAGTTTGGTGCGGCAATCGTGGCTTCCGCAATCATCTTCTCCAACGACCAAGTCTTCAAGCGGGAGGTGTATGTCTGTGCAGCATCTGGTCGTAGCAAATCCGTCAGCTTTTTTCCCTCGGCAGCGATGACAGGCAGACTAGTCTTCAGGGCCCATCTTTCGACGACATCCGGTCGCTTTGCATGCATGAGGTCCAGTAAGTCGCTACCGTGGTCACTGAGGAGGCGCGAGGCTTGTCTGGAGATCTCCCGATTTGTACTGGCAAAGAAATCCTCGAAGAATTGGTATGTGGAGGTGCAGCCGGCATTCCTGAGTGCTTCGAGACTCGCAAGGATGCGTACCTGTCGCTCTGCATCTGCCCGCTGTGCTGCCTCCTTCAAGTCATTCTCTGCCTTCTCTTTTGCTGCCTCCGCAAGTCTCTGCTGCATCAGCCGGCTCTCCTCGGCAATCTCCTCCTGTGTCCGCTGCTGAGCTTCCTCATTCGCCGTCTTTCTGCGCTTGGTCTTGATTGAGGTAGCCGGCCTCCCTCTCTTCTTTGGGGTCGGAAGAAACTCTGGATTGGGTCCCGATGACGGCTGCTCAGCGGGCTGCGGGGAAGGAGTCTCTCTGAGCGGAGTGGGCGGCCTTGGAGTCCTGGATCCAGTGCTAGACATCTCGGGTCGAGCCAGGAGCGCATCCAATGAAGTTCGGAGGATGTTACTCTGCTGAGAGAGTGTTGTGACGAGAGAGAAGGCCGTTAAAACTGCCCAGACGCGCATGTCGCGTCTCAATTAGTGGCGAGAGTATTTTCGTTTCTGTCTTAAATTTAGCGTGCTTTTCGTTCATTTGGGTGCAGGAGACATACACTGAATACTTTTGTGATCTTTTGGCCTCTTCAGATTGTGTCAGAGAGCCGCGCGAGTGAGGTCGGCCAAAAAAATCGTCGAAATTTGGCTAAGTCGTTTTTATTCATCACGTGCAATTTCTAATGGCCACTTTCCGTACTAAGTTCTCCCAGTCTCTATGTTCGAGTAACACCACGCGTATTTTTTTTTCTCCCTCAATTTTACTCCGATTCACTTAAAACAACTTGCGTACTACTCCTAGGATTTGTTACTCAACATAGAGTTGGTTCCGAGTCTACAGTTGTTCTTGGCAATCACGGTGGTGATTGCAAGAAAATTGGTCGAAGAAAAGCCCTGGTGAAGTCCCACAAGCCTTACGGGACTTTACCGTGGATTGTGCCGGATGTGGTGTATGCAAGCGTATGTCAGCGCTTACAGGAAGTTCCCGCTTTTCGTGATGACAAGCCGGCCGACGTCGCACGCGGCCGCATCAGCAACGCGCACGTGGGCGGTCCGTGCGCCTCGATATTTCTGTTGATTCTTTGATGGATGTTGATCGCCCATCTCTGAGCTCTCCCTATCTCTCCCTCAAACCACCACCATCGACCGCTCCCCGCTCCCGTCTTGGCTGTCTTGCCCCCATTGCGACTGCGCCAATCTTCCATCGTTTGACCCCGATCCCGACCTGTGACCTCCCGGGGTATTCAAGCCGCCGCCCACCTCTTGGCAGACTCAAGACCAAGGCTGCAAGACTCAGTGGCGTCTCAGCGCCTCCATTCCCTCTCGGCCTACCCCATGGTTCTCTATCCCTCAAGGCCCCTTCAAGCTTCAAGTCCCGTTCAAGCCGACTGCCCCCAACTCCCATCAATTCCTAAGTCGAGTTTCAAGCACGCTCTCTGAAGACACCAAGCCCTATTCAAGTCCTTTAAAACCACACTGAAGTCTCTTTAATCCCTACTCAAGATCCGCTTGCCGTCTTCAAGTATCGTTCCCTCAAGGTGTCCCAAGCGGCCAGCAGTGTGCAGCCCTTCAAGCCCCCTCTCCGGCTTCGACGCTCTCTTACGCCATGTCTTATGCGCGCCGCTTGCTCTCCTTGGCCTCATCTCCCCGGCTTCGCCCCGACTCTGGGTTCCGGCGGTGGGTAATGGGTAGTCGGCGGTGTTATATTACAATGTACCTTTCTTAGTTGTGTTTATTCTCGGATGATCCGAGTCCCAACGTTGACGGCGTGGGAGAACATATCACGTGTGTGGTCTTCGGCGTACTACGTTGGTCTCGTTATGTGGCATCTTAGTTCTCTTCCAGACAACTCCCTCTCTGCGTTAGAGCATCGGCCGAAGCCCTGCGGTGTGTGCGCCTAAAGGGAATTTCTTGAACTTGAAGTTGATTTGATTCATCTTGATGTTCTCGAGACTCGGTGACCTGAGCGGAGAAATTTTCGTTCATGGCCGTTCAAATAAATTCAAGCCTAGAATGTGTACAGAGAAAAAATTCAAGAACTCCCTTAACTACACTTAAATAAATAACAAATTACACTGCATTAGATCCCCATATGAATGAATGGTATCCAACGCTCGTACGAAACCTTCCTGGCCTTCAGTTCATTCACTGCAAGCTGCAGTGCCTCAGCTGCTTCACTGGCCTGAGGCCATTTACCATCTCGACACAGATGTGAATATACAATTTGGGCGACTTGTGGGCCATCTCGATCATTCATGGCCCACAGAGTTCCAATAGCCCCTCGGAAGCCTGCAACTATAAATCCTCCACCAAGATGGAAGGACTCATTCACCAACTCGGCATCTCCCATGGCTGTCTGGCATGCTGCAAGAAACACAAATTCTGCATTTGGGAGGGGTGTCCTGAGAATTGTTTCCAACTCCAAATTGCCTTGGTAGAGCTTGAGATGGCTTTTCGACGGTTCAATTAAATCCTGAATGCCGTGGCAAGCTAGGTGAACCCAGGAACACTCCTTTATCTGGAGCTTGACGGCATCTGGTGTTGCTTGTTCGCCTTGAAGGCATTCCAGAGGTCCTCGGACAATAGAAAGAATCTTCTGGACTTCCTGTTCTACGCCTTTAAGGGAATGGGTTCTACCGGGGCCAGTATGTGTTACTCCAACAACACCGAACTTAGGCACAGTGCTAGATGGTTTCTTGTTGTAGGACTCTAGGAGAGCTCCGAGTGTTGCAGTGTATGAATGAATAAATTTGTCTGCTGGAGTACTTGCATGCAGAGGCAGACCTGTAAATGCCCCGGTCGGCAGCCACCACAGCCTGCCACTATGAATGTCTTTCTATGCAAGAATAAATGTCAGTTGAAGGCACCTAAACAAAGACGATAGCACTAACTGATCCTAAAACCTGATAAATGGGGCCAACAACGTTGGCCCAAAGCCAAGACAACAGATCTGCAAAACACTCATTGATTGACTTGGTTGTGAACCGCTCTTGCTGGCCGAAAAGTCTAGAGGATTCAGATTCTCCTCGGGTTCGAACATTGCAATCACTGAGTAATTGTTTGAGCATTGCCCGGTGTGATTCCAAGAGCTCCAATGGCACATCTAAGAGGGGAACATGGAGTGGGCCTGACATGGGATCAAGGATTATAATTGCATCACATCCATCTTTGTGACTATTCAGGATCACAACAGGCCCTCCTCTAGCTGCTTGGGAGAGGACATCATATGGCTTGGGAAGTAGAAAATGTTTGAGCTCAGGTTGTTCTCGAATCTTCTCCAGGAGCTGATTTCTTTCATTTACAATGTGCAGGGGATTACGAGCTCTTCCCCCATACAGCTCAGAAGAGAGTTTTTGAAACAACTTGGCATCTTCAGGATGAAGTTTGTCAACATCTGTCTTTAGCTGAAGCATTTGCTGAAATTCAGTGGCTAATCCTTGCTCCATAATTTCCACTGCAGAAGGAAAATCCTTTTGCTCTATACATGTTCGTGTTGCAGTTGAAGTTGCTTGTCCAATATTCAGTCGGAGGATTGCATCCTGACGTACAGGCATAGCATGGCCAATCCAGAGTATCTCTGGAAGGAGATGAAACGCAGCAGTGTAGGCAGTCTTGCAATGCAATGGTTGAAATTCCTTTGCAAAGGATGCCCAGACAAGAGCTTGTTCCCATGAGACTTCCGGTGTTAAGGTAATGGTTTCAAATGAAGCCTTGTAATTTCGGTGAACAGCCTCTGCATCCTCCGGGTTTCTGAACCTTCGATAGCGATGTACGGCATCTAAAGCAAGGTTTTGCAAACGCTCTGCCCTATCAATATGTCTTTCGGGGGTGAGCTTAAATGCTTCTTCATTTGCCTGGACTACAGCCTCAAGATCATTCAGGTTACCCAACCGCCGGTATCGATAAGCTAAAGAAGCTGCAAGATTTTGCAAATGCTCTGCCCGAGCACGGTGTCCGACAGGAGTGATGTCAACAGCTTCTTTGTCTTTCTGCAATGCAGTCTCTAGATCATCCAATTCTCCTAACCTCTGATAGCGACAGATGTATGATTCAGCCAGGCTTTGCAAGCGGTTTGCCCGACTGGGATGTTCTTTTGGAGTCAAGTCAATGACCTCTTGGCCCATCTGCAAGGCAGCCTCAAGGTCTTCAAGATCACCAAGTCTCTGATATCGATCCTTCAATAGTATGGCAAGGCCCTGCAGGTATTGGGCTCTATCGGGATGTCCATCTGGTATGTCATTCACCACCTCTTCAATCATTTCTAGAGCGCTCTCGAGATCAGCAAGATCTCCCAGTCTTTGGTATTTCTGACCAAAAAAATCAGAAAGGCTTTCCAGATATCCTGTTCTGTCAGGATGCCCGTCAGGAGTGAGATCTACAGCTTCTTGACCATTCTTCAGTGCTGCATTGAGATCCCCAAGATCCCCTAGTCTTTTATGTCGATCTCCAAATGACATGGCCAGGCTGTGTAGGTGGCTTGATCTGTCTGGGTGCCCCTCGGGTGTAAGCCTCACGGCTTCTTGGAATCTGTGAAGTGCAGCCTCAAGATCACTGAGATCTCCCAGCCGTCGGTACCTATTCCCAAATGTTGCACCCAGGTTGTGCTGAAACTGTGCTTTATGGGGATGCCCTTCTGGGGTGATGTTCACCACTTCTTGTTCCATCTGCAACACAGCCTCAAGATCATTCAAGTCCCCGAGTAATCGGTATCTATCTTCAAAAGAGATAGCAAGCCCTTGAAGACGCTCCGCTCTCTTGGGGTGCCCTTCTGGAGTGAGATTTACTACTTCTTGGTCCAGCTGTAGTGCAGCATCCAGATCATTGGGGTCACCCAGCCTCTGAAATCGATTTGTGAAGGATGCAGCAAGGCTCTGCATGTACCCTGGTCTATCAGGGTGACCTCTCGGGGTAAGGTTCACAGCCTCCTGATCTAGTTGTATTGCTGCTTCCAGATCACCAATGTCTCCCAACCTGTGGTATCGATCTGTGAAGGATACAGACAAGCTCTGCAGACGAACTGCCCTAGATGGGTCCTCTTTTGGAGTTAGATCTACTGCCTCTCGGTCCATCTGGAGTGCAGCTTCAAGATCTTCAAGATCTCCCAGCCTCCTATATCGATCGGTGAATGACACAGCAAGACTTTTCAGACGGGCTGCCCTTGCTGGGTCTCCTTCCGGAGTGAGGGCCACTGATTCTTGCTTCCTCTTGAGAGCAGCCTCGAGGTCTGCCAGGTCCCCTAATTTCTGGTATCGATCTCGCAATGACACTGCAAGGCTTTGGAGCTGTCCTGCTCTATCACTGTGCCCTTTGGGTGTGAGGTCGACCAATTCTTGCCTCCTCTTCAGTGACATCTCTAGGTCCTCGAGGACACCTGACTCCTTGTATCGATCCCTGAAAGATGCACCAAGCTTTTTTAGACCTTCCAGCCTATCGGGATGTCCTTCCTCGGTTAAGGTTACAGCAAGCTGATAGTTCTCCAAGGCAGCATCAAGGTTGTTCAAGCCTCCTGAATTCTGATATTCTTGTCGATAAGTATCTCCCAGCATTTGGTAATATTTAGGGAGGTCTGGATGCCCGGCAGGTGCATCCTTGATCAATTCTTGAATTCTTTGCATTTCTGAGCTTCCCGAAGTCTAACCAAATTTAAACTTCCTGTATCAAGATATCCATCACACTCACATCAGAGACATCCAGGGTGTTCCCTTCCTTTGGGCCCAAGCTAGGTTGCAGAGGAACGTCGGGAACCTGCTCCAGTCAGTCTGGTTACTTTTCAGGTTGAAATACTTACAGGTTGTGCAGACATGGACTGTGTGATGCTTCGGAGCGATGAAAGGAACAATTAATATGCCGCCCTTATATAGTGCGTAGGCGCCGGCTGCGCATATATTTATCGAGCTGCCTAATCTGGACCCGGTTGCCGCTCTAACCACAGTAGTACGCCACATCTCTATGTACACAGCCGATCAATCTGCCGCTGCGATCTTACAGGCTAATATATGCCTAAATGTAGATTCCAACCGTGCGTGTTCCGCGCATCAGATGCACCGGAGATTGAGCAACCTAGCTTGATCGAGAAGCTCAATCTCCGTGATAGAGATACTCGTGGCGTATTTCCAATAGGCGGGTGAAGAAATTGAGTCGCTGAGCCAGATCGTTCGATACGGGTTGGACAACTACCCCGCAGGTCAGTCATTGTTGGTATCGTCCCGAAACCTTCCCTGACGAATTAGATACTGCAGATATTGTAGCCTTACATCAGGGAATTCAAATATGCGACTAAATTGCAGAATGTTACATTTGCCTGCAGGGGACCCGAGATACCTGATTTCATGGCCTTATTAGCCTCATCCGAATCATTAAAGACAATTGTTGTGATTATTCACAGAGAGAGCAATGCTGTTCCTTGGAGAGCCTTGGACGACGTCCTGGCAACCCCCCCGGCCCCCCCGATTCCGCACGCTCCAATGGCTCTCTCTTCGCCATGGTGAGGATTCCCCAGAATCGAAATCGACACAGAGGAAAGCCCTCATGCCACTGGCCAATGCTCGCGGGATCTTCCACTGAGTTACGTATTTGTGGCCTTCACTAAACTTGTGGCACTTCGTTTTCAGACATTGACCGTGCATTTGTTGTACAGAGGTCGATATGTTGTTACATAGTGTACGTTCACACGTACACTTGTTAATACTATAGCACATTATACGCTTCCGCACGAAGAACTCGCTCGTGCAGAATTGGCGTGTACCCGGCACACGCATGCGTCGATCCCATCCGCGATGCCCGTGCCAATAAAAAAATGGAACACAACACTTGATTTGCTCCGTGAGACCGACTCATTAATATTCGGAAGAGTTGCAACTTTCCCAACACAACGGCAGATAAATACATATTTCAACCTCAACGCCCACGCAGAGGTGACACCCTGTTTACCATTCAAACTACATAGCACGCCGTCAGCTCTGTATACTATGAAAAAAATGAACTGGGTCCGCACCGACTACGAACCAGAATTGCTGGCGGGTGTCGTTGGGGTTCGGAGTCTCCAGGGTGATCTTTCCGTGTGGTCAGCTTATCCTAAAGCGAAGCTGGATTCAGAATCCAGTACTTACAGGCGTGCCCGACGCGGCGAAGGCAGGGTCTTGGTCCCAAACAGTGAGCGCCGTGTTCGAGCTAGCCTCAATGATGCTATACTCACACATTATCAGTGGATGAAATCATGAAACAGTCCATGAGAGGGACTACGCACTTCCACGGGCCAGTTGGAATCGCCGCATTCGCGAGCGTGAGGTTCCACGAGGATGCGGGGAAAGAGCGGGTGGTGGTCTGCGAGCGGATCGCGATGGGGGAGCCTGCGCCCGGGAACGTCAGGAACGTGCCGCAATTCGCGGCGACGATCTGGTAGGTGAACGGCCCGCCCGCCAGGATCCACTGAATCCATTCCAAGTTTCACTTGATATTTCGTCGACGCCAGCGGGAAAGCGCACCTCCTGGTTCGCAATCTGCGCGCTCGGAAAGCTCTGGACGGGCGTGAACTCCATGCACGCGCCGTGCGCGAGGTCCAGGCCGTTCTTCTCCTTGACGTCGACGATCCTCAGAAGGGTCGCCGCGGCCACGGCGGCGCTAAGGCTAGAGATGAGTTGCACCATGTCGCAGTGGAAGGATTGATGTGCTAAGTGAAGGGTTATAGGGGGGACTTGGAGTGCTCGTTGGTTGGACGCTTACCTCGTTAATTTTATACCTTCTCTGTTGCCCAGCAGGCAAATCTACGTACTGTAAGACATGCCAGGGGCATCCAAGTCCGAAGAAGTTTTGTCGATAAGTAAAGAATATTTGACAGACGCGGATGTCGATGTGTGAGCAGAATGTGGTCCCGGAAGCATAGCGCAGGATCGACGACATCGTTAGCCGTATACTGCAGCTGGCCACGGGAAAATTGCCCGAGTTGCACGATGATTCTGCTGCAGACGAATGCAGCAGTTTCTTAACGGGACCGCGCCGAAACATACCTAACTACCTACCCGAGTATAGCCGCGATCGATCCGACGATCCACGAATCACAGAAGGTCGATGGCCTTGGCATATTCGTTCGCGTCGCTGACCAGTCTTGCACCTGATGCAGCGACCTGTCCTCCCACGGAGTAGTAGACTGAACAGTGGATCTAAATAGACCATGGAGGAGGAGGAGGAGGAGGAGGAGTGTATTACTGCGGAGGTCCCTATAAGGAACAAGCAGGTACTGTACCTACGTACATCGCGTCCCGAATGTACGCTACAGTCATTGACGGTCAGATCGCTGTGGTAACCTAGCTACATCAATGATAGCAACTAGATGGCTCACGAAAAAACTTGGCCAACGGGATCTATCCAGGAACACGAAAAACAACGGGGAAGTATCGCGGGAATTGTTGGAAGAGATCGAACATGTCAAAGACGTACTTCGCGAACGCCTGCACTGCGTTCCTCGAGGAAACCAGCTTAAGTAAGAACTCGTAACTTGGCAACTGAGTATATGACGCTCTTAAAAGCGGATCACATATCGCCAGCCTATCAAGAAAACGAGCTCTGAGTTGGACGAGGCGAATTTCGGCGCAGCAGTCGAAAAGTGCATGAACTTCATCTTCAACGGCCCCCCTGCACAACCTGCATAACCTGTAAGCACGCGGTACAGCTTCCCTGTATCGTGCAGGATAGCGTAAGCGTTCGACGCTGAGGTTGTGGTCCCCGAGGTATAGACCGGTAATCGCTTTGCGATGAGCGGGGACGGCGACTCTGGTAAGATAATGGCGTAAGCGGCGGGTAACGAGTTGGAGGGTCCGTTCCTCCCGTCCCATCTCCAGGCGGTTGCGTAACAGGTGAGTCTTGACCAGGTGGTCGATGTCGTACTGAAGATCAGCGTCGACGATCAATTTCACCTTCTTGACAAGTCCTGTCACAAAGTCGCGACAAATGAGATCATCGGGGGACACCTCAACCGGTGTTGGAAGTTGTCGGAGCATGATGGTCAAGTCCGACGCCCAGCCGGCTTTACCCTCCCGCAGGAGCGCAATCGAATCGAGCAACGAGTCATGCACGACCCGGCCCTGATCCACACCGAGCATGTATTGCAGCCTGCCAAGACCAAGAAGAAGTCGTCGTACGCGCAAAGGCATTTCACCAGTTTCCGTGAACAGAATAGCGAGCATGGAGTGAGGGTTCAGCCCGAGCAACCGACGCAGGAAGGCGTGCTGTACATCAACAAGTTCCCTGACTAAACGTGCGTCCGTGTCGAGAGCCAACTCACAGCCGGAGATGAGATAGCAGTCAACGCGAGCCTTGTACAGTTGTAGCCCCTCGCGTACTGGAAGTGACCCAATTCTGTGATTAAGCCCAAAGATGGCGTTGCCGGTAGCTCTTGCTTTGGACGCTTTAACAGAGTAGTGTTTGGCGAGGACATTTGGTTGGGTGGACGTGTACCATATGCCGACGTACTTGAATTCGGACACCAGCTCGACAACCTTGTCCCTAATGCGCAATACCGGGAGGATTGGCGGGAGAGGACCAAAAATCATCCATTTCGACTTGGGCGTGCTGATGAAGCAGCGTTTTTTGGTACACCAATCGTCGAAGCGCGAAACTTTCCATTGGAATGCGGGAAAGTGAGTCGACATGATGAGATTGTCATCTGCCTGCTCCGCCTGGGATACTGGCCGCCCGTTAAGACGAATGTCGTCCTTATGGGGTGGGAGTCGGAAGTCAGAGAAGTAGATATTCCAGAGGGTGGGCGAAGCCGAGTCTCCGGTGAACAGCCCAATGGTGGACCGGAACGGGAGTGAAAGCTTGTCGCCAACCTTAACCGCGTACGACATCCGCGCATAGAGCATACGCATCAGGTCAAAGAACGGCCCGGAAACGCCCGCCGCGTACATGTCGGACCACAGCCTGCTGATATCCGTGTAAGGGAAGGCATTGGTCATGTCACCGAAGAACACATAGAGCGTCTTTCCCTCTGCCCGAGCACGCTGGATAGCACACAGCAGGATAAAGGAGTTGTCGTCGGTGCGGTGGTTGGGGAGGAATCCATTCTGGGAGTCCGGGATAACACCATTCGCCGCGGCCCATTCACGTAGACGCCCGTCAAGGAGGAGGGTGAGAACTTTTAACAAGCAGCATTCAAGTCCGACCAAGCGATAGCTCTCGGGATCGTCGACTGCTCTGCCCTGCTTAAGAATCCCGATGAGCAGCGTCACAAGCCATTGCTGCGGTGCATCAACATCGTCGAGGCATGCATGGAAAAGCTTCACGAGCGCCTCATTCGGAATAGACTTGATCTTCGCATAGGAAACTGCGTCGATGCCGTGCGCACTTCGGAAGGATTTTTTATGCAGCTTTTTCTTGATTCCCTCGATATCCTTAACCGTAATTCGACGTGAGAAAAAGCCCTGAGGCGTGCGATCCTTGGTATGTTTTGGGATAGTGGCGTTGAGGTCATTGATCATTTTATGCAGGTCGGCGTCAAAGTGACCCGGGATTTCGTCAGGAGGATTCAGACGTTTTTTGAAGGAGTCGTGTAGCTGGTCGATCGTAACCTGGGGTTTAGTCGGCTTGTCGTCTGTCCAGCTGCGAACCAGTTTCCAGAAATCCTTGCTGGATTTGCCGTCGCACGCGAGGAGCTTCATCAAGTTCTCGTGCAGCAATTCACGCTCCCTGTGCGAATAGTCAGCAATGTTGCCGCTCTCGTTAAATCCAAGTCATACCTCCTGCGGCCTCGGTGTGTAACATCAGGGTCTATGACATCCTCGACGTCCACTACCGGCAGTTCCCTTGGCTTCGCCTCTGGGACTTCGCGAAGATGGGTTGAAACTTTCTGCAGGTCCTTGAGTGGTATCTCATCTACTAGCGTCTCCCCCTCGGGTGGAAGCGAGTATGCGTAGCAGGGAGGAATTTGCCCCGAAGCGTTAAGGGCCGCCTTCGCACAAACCCTTGCTGCGGCTGCGCGTCCTATTCCTGCATCCTTTGCCGATACCCACCTGAACTCTACAGGCGCCCTTCGCCATGCAAGCCAGTCCGCCACTGCGCTAAGTTCGTCCCCATTTGCACATGTCCAACCCCTCGTCGCATTATCTCCCGCCCAGTAGCATAGGGCCCGGATAACATACTCCGACGATAAGTAGACCACCAGAGACTTATCCCGCGGACCATCCTTAACCGCGCAGAGCACGGCGAGGATATATGCTTTTGCCACGCTTCGGGTATTAAGCAAAATATGCGAGCAGTTTCTCTTGCTGCCCTCCCCCCACCACAGAGCGAACGAAGCCGTACTGTCTCTGACAGACGCCGCAATGTGGACAGAGAAAGGTTGAGATTTAGAGTAAACAGGCCCGTATAGGCGTGCCGTGGCCTGCTCTGGGCTCACGCAAGCTTCGAGAGTCGCTTTAAGCAAGAGGTCGAGCGGGGAGGGATCCTTCCACACGAAGGGGGAAGGGCGAGGAGAAGTAGCCACCTGCGCTACCTCAGATCTCGCCTCGGGTTTGATCACGGCAACGTGAATCTTCGCGTGATCTGACCAGACCGGAGATTTGACGATTCGGAAATCTCCGTCTCTAATTCGAGGTAGGAGCCCCGCCGACACAAAGCAGTAGTCAATCACAGAGCAGCCGAGCGGTTGAAAAGAAGTGAAGGCTCCCTGGCCCGCAGATTCCTTGGTTGTTCCGTTCAAGATAGTCATCGCCGAGTCCGAGCAGAGGCGCAGCAGCCATCGTCCCCGAGTATTCACAACACCATCCTTTGATGTGCGAGCCAACATTGCTCCTCTTGGAATGCGTTCACCTGTCCGGCCATTGATATCTGCGCCGCCAAGTACCGGTTTGTCGAGAGATCGCGAGCATATGGTGACAGCCTATTCCAGCTTTATTTTAGGGTCGACGTCTGTCCACTCGTTCCAGGGTGTCGCCTCCGGCAGAATGTAGGCCCCGATGACCCAGAGATGGTGCAAGTCGAGCACGATAAGGTCGGGAGCGCATAAACCAGTCATGACCTTGTATGGAACCGAGGAGCGGATGACTGCAGCCACCCCGCCCCAAGTGCTCTTTTGGCCCGGGACATCAGGCCGACTCATTGCAATTATCTCAAATCCCGGAGGCAGAGCAAGTGTACGCTCTTCGCCGATTCGCAGGAAGGTTTCTTCGAAAACGATAACGTCATTGTCGGTGATTAGGGCAATTATGTCCGGTTGGGTAATTTTGACGGCCAGCCGCCCGTTTATATTCCAAACGACTATACGGAGACTTATTACAAATGAGAATGAGTATGTTGTAGCAAGAGCTTATAAGGCTTTCTACCATGGGTCACGGGAAGGCGCGGCGCGCGTATCACTCGCCGCCGAAGCCCTCTTTTGGTATACCGCCGGCCAAGCCATGGCTAATTGCATGGGTACGCAAATCTGCCAATGAAGCCATGTTAAAAACACCTGACGGAAAGGAAGCCCATTTACCGCTCATGAACCCAGTTTCATGCGAAAGCTGATCCAGCCAGTTCTTAGACACGACGGCTCGTAACCTTTATTCGGGAGTGCGCTGGGCGAAAGCTATTGAATGATGGTCCCAGAGCGTTCAGCGCGGAGAGAAGGATGGCATCGGAGAGGTCGAGATTAAATATTTCCTGGAAGGTCTGAATCTGAGTCGTAGAACAAGATGAACCGAGCGCCATCGAGAGAATTCCTAGTTTACAACGTTTGTGTCCTATATCGGGGATGCAGGCTAGATCGATGCGCAATGTTGGTCCCCTGTTTCGTGCTGCCGATGTTCGGCCTTTGCGTTATGCAGACGACAGTATTGGAAAGGCCAAAGCGTATCGAAATTCCAGCCAAGATTCGAAGCGTTCCAGGCCCAGGCCCTCCTGAGTCTTCTGGGCGAGTCGTGAGTTCACTGCAAGTCTGCATTCGGGAAATTTCAACGCCATCCAGCTCATTTTTGCTCGAGCAGGCGCATGAATAAGCTGGGCGTTAACATGGATGCATTGGCGTAGCATGGGAGTCCAGAATTCGAAGAGGTTGGGGAAGGCAAGAGTCGGCCGACTCAGCAACACGACCGTGACGAAAAGGGCAAGGGCCGATCAGCCGGATTTCCGGCCTCTACGGCCGACGACCTGTCGTGCAGCTGACGACGAACCTCGACGACAGGCAGTTCATTCTCCTCTCCCAACCGCATTCGCCGATGCACCCCATCGAATGGATTCGCTGCATTGTAGCCACCCAGGATTCCCCGTCCTTTTCGCCATGCTTGCACGAACCCTAATTGAAAACATCTCTGAGCAATCTGGGTCTCGAGTTTACCGCTGCACTATCTCATCTAGCCGACGACCCCGGCTTCTGGCTCCTTCACCACAACTGGCTTAGATCTCCTTCGTTGTAACCTCTCGATTCCGAAGAGAGCCAAGAAGAGAGGGGGCTGACAAGGCGTTCTTGCCAATCTGCGTGTGTGCCTTTTCACATTATTGCGTCCGCTAACGCGTCCCTTGTCCAGTCTCTGTCGCGTTTAAATGTGCGGCCTTCCCGGACACGGGGCTTGGTCGTGGTCTGGATATGGCATCGATTCTCGTCGCGGCGCTCTAAGCCTAGTCGACCGCGAGCTTCAAGGTAAGAGCTAGCTTCCCTTTCGAATCCCATCCCATTGCCTGTTTCTGTGCCATACATCATAATGCTCGCTTTTCTCCCTTCCTACGTCCAACACCCTTCCGCACTCATTCCTTCCGTGTATGACATCGCTAACTCGCGCCGCAGATCTCATGGCTCTCTCCTGGCGTCACCAGCAACACCCTAAGTTCCTCGAAGGTAGCGACAATCGGGCTCCTTCCACGTCGCTCCACGCGCGGCCCCATGCCGGTCGTGCACTCCGCAGTGACCAGCCCCGTTACACCGCGCGCGCTGGTCCGCCGATCGTCAAGACACTACCCTTCGCACGTCTGTCACTCCCATTCGGGGGGCGTTCTCGCCCGAGCGAGCTGGGGTACGATATCCAGATCTCAATGCGAGGGACATCTCACTGCGCCGTCGTGCCACAGCATACCCCTCTACGCCTCCATTAAGCGCCTCGCCGCTCGCCCTTCCTTCACGACCTCATGCGACATCGCCCGCCTTTACCCGGTGCCCCCTCGAGGTCCTCCATCTTCCTGGTGACTGGGGGGCGAATTGCCGGCGAATGGTGCACGCCGCATAACGCGGTGGGCGTTCACCTCCCTGCTCCACAAACGCGGCGCCTGCCGTCAACATCCCTGAAGTGCGCTACGGCTGCTCTTTGGATCGACGCGTCCGCTGCATCCGCTGCGGAGGGCCCATAAGCCTGGGCGGGGAGAGGAATGCGAGGAAGAAGAAGACGCGGGAGCGCGGAGGGCGGCGAGTCCGCATTGCTGAATACCGCCACATTCAGAGCGCAAAGCCTCAGTGCAAGGTCATTGCTTCCTTCCCGTTCTCTCTTTCTCTCTTTCGCTTCCATTCAGTCTCCCATCACCGTCGCTGACGTGCTCCGCAGGCCACACATCTCGTGCGTGCATTTGAGGGGTGGACGATGAGCCGATGCCCGAGGCATCCCGCTCCCCTCTCGCGCGGGGCCTGGCCCGATAGCGGTACATCCTCCACGGCGCTCGAGCGTGTGCGCGGAGATGGGGCTCGACCGAGCTTATTCCGGCAGCCGGATGCATGTCCTTTGCGCTCCTCCGCTCCGCCCTACACGCACTGCATCCTCTGTCTGCCCGGCCACATCGCTGGGATCCGATCTTTCCTGTGCGGGCGCCGTCCTTGAGCGCTTTGACCCAGCAGCGCACGACCGCGCAGTACATATCGAGATCTAGTCCGCCGCGCCGTACGTCGGCGTCTCGACGACGTGGCGCCTGTGGGAGGGAGTGGAGGGGCGAGGAGGGGTGTGCAGGTGGGATGGACAGGGAGAGGCGATGCGCGCGCGAGAAGCGCGGGAATACGACGCTATCATCGTATTCGAAGGGTCTGTGAGGGGAAGGGGTGCGCCCATTTCCTCCTCCTTGGATCGTTGATGCTGACGTGGCATGAAGAGAGCATTCAGTTCGGTACAATACATCTTGCAACGCGCTGTCTCGCGCGGGGCCCCACCGTACGCCCGCTGCGTCGGCGTTGAGGCGACTTTGGCGCGCCGCGGCACCGAGTCCATCGTAGCTCTCGCTCCCCAAGTGTGCTCTCGTTATTTCTCGTGTCCCGGTCCTCGCTGTGTACCTGTGGGGTACAGGATCTCAGTAGCCCGCCCGCGCGCCTGAAACTTGCAGGTCTGCACGCGGGGGCAGCGTGGCGGGCACTCGGCCTGGGTCCGGACGCCCATGCGGGGAGCCGAGGAGTATCTGTGGAGCGAGTCGCCAACATCTCGTACCCCTTCATTATGCGGTCTCTGCAGGAGCTCGTTCTCCGTCGCCACCCTACGCCATCCTTTGACGGCACCCTCATGACGCCCACGCCCGCCCAAATCCCCCTTGGTCAAGCTCGCATTCAACGACGCGAGCGGAGGGCGCGCCTGTTGTGTCCGTGGGTGGATCCGCGTCAGGCGCCTTAGGACCGTACGGTACCTACGTTCTCTATGATTCCCGATTCTACCTTCCGCACGTGTCGAGTTGTCCCCTTATTGTCCCCTTCATCGTGGCACCGAGGCCCGGGGTACGGAAGAAGACGCGCAGACGAAACGAACCGATACCGGTAATTACTACAGCGCCTCCGGTCGTAACTCGGGGTCGTAACTCGGGGCAGACAAGATGTGGGAGCCGAAGCGAAGTGTGGTACAGCCGATTGCTGCCGCGCCTCCCGTCGTAACCGTGGTATTCGCATGCATCGGGTGAACAAATAGAGTATCCCATCCTTCGCCGTCCCTCAGACAATTAGCATGTCATCCACCAGCTGTAGAGTTGGAGTTCCGCGGATTGTAGTATCTACTGCCGGATGGGGACGTCCAAAGTTTTATTCCTGACAGCCAAGGCGGTACAGGCCACATCAATCTATTCTTCTTTCTGTTATACATCTTCCTCCAGTGCGCCGATTTTTCGTGGATGTCTAGTGGAGCAACCACGAACCCGGTGGAGCCGTGGTCCGTGGAGCAGGCGACCTCATCGGAGCCTTCCCAGCCAATCGACTCAATGCCGACACCCACGCATGATTACATCAGGGCATTCAAAGGAATAATAATAATAATAATGCTATGCCTCGACCTCAAGGGCTGCCATATTGAACGTAGTTCACTGCAGTTAACTTCGAGCCCGCCACAAATTGACTCAACATAGCCACTAACAGATTAATTAGTCCTAATTCCTGATCCATGTCATGCAAACTGAATAGAGCGTCATCCGGTGAGCTGTTAGGCTAGACAGAGTAATTATAGACACTCGGTATAAAACCCTCACGTATGACACTTAGCTTCTTCAATCTGCCATCATGCCCCCTCAGCCCTCCACAGCTCAAACTCGCTTCAACAACATTGTAAAATGCTTGGACGTTGCTCTGACTTCGCTAGACATGATTGCGAAGAGCCTAAAGGCACCATTCTTGCAACCCATTTCAAATACAATGCGGTCCTTGTTGACTTCTGCACAGGTAACATTATAATAACAGGAAGTCTGTGAAACTCACCCAGTGCATATAGTCAGTCAGGCAAAACAAGGATGATTGCACTCAAATGCTAGAGAAAATCCACGAGCTTCTCTATGCAATTATCCATCTTCACATCAAGTCAGATATCTATGCTGAATTATCCCCAAATATGTTGGATAATTTGGGGAAGTTCACAAAGTCTGTTCCTTTGCATACTCTACCACCAATGTTGCTGACACTTCATAGGACCCTGCACAAGATCCATACTTATATTGAAGCCCAGCAAGAAAAGAGCAGGATCAAGCAGTTCTTTCGTCAAGGCGAGATGACAAGGAATCAAACTTGGACTTATCAATTTCACTGTCTCTTGCAAGCCCTAGAATCGTGTCTTTGCCACAGTCACAAGACCTATTAAGCTTGCTCTCCATTCTCCCAGATGGACTTTCAGATGTGGAACTTCTGCAAAGCAAGTTGCCCATTGGCAATATTCTGGCATGCAAAGCTGCCTTGCTTCGGACCTCCTTAGCATACACTGATGACCAGAAACGGCTGAAGGCATTGGTGCCTATCCGGGAATATGTGCAGAAAATGCATCCCCCTATGACTCACCTTGTTCAACCACTTCTGAAACATTTTATGGACCTTGTGGACCTTTGCAATAACACATATTCTGCAAGTCCTGCAATATTCACTCGAATAAAATCAAACTTTACAAACATCCAGAATATCTTGATAAAAGGTTTAAACCAGGACAATCCCAATCTTATCAATGCAATCTACTGCACACTGCATTTTAACCGCTTTAGCATCCTGGGTGGACATGGTCGAACTCATCTAATGGATCAGATTTCCAATGTTCTACCTCAGTCACGAGACTACAGGCTCGAAGTTTACTTCATCACCCACCTGTTTTTCGAATGGAGATATCATCCTATTCCCAATGCATACGACCTAATAGACCAAGCTCTGGCATGTTTTCCACATTTTGATGATGCAAATCTTAAATGTGGGTTGTTTGTTGAGTGTTTTTTCAATGCTAACAATCTTGATCAGGCAACTTTTATGAATCCGCATCAGAGTATTATGAGACTCATGAGAATGATATTCCTCAGGCTTTCCACCTTACTCAAACTGGATTATCATTGTCCATTTCAACTGGGAAGACCTACAAACAATCCACTTTTTTGGCTAGAATGGCATGGATTAAGTGGGGAATAGGTGATTATTCCGGTGCCCAGGTGGATGCATATGAGGCACGGAGACTGGCCAAAATTTCTGGAGATTTATTCAAAGAAGCTGCAGCACTCCGAATTGAATCCATTTGCTGGCGATCTCTAGGCAGGTACAGCCCCAGTGTCTCACTCTCCAAAAGAGCGAGAGAGCTCCTTTCTCTTTGTGGCATGTCTGGTGGGCAGATGGATTACTGTATCATGGTCACACAAGCAGAGGTCCATCGCTCGAAATCGGAATATATCCAGGCTCATAATATACAACTTCAGATCTTTGGCGAGAATTCTGTGGAGAAAGACCCATATCACCATGCCCTGGCCTTGCTCAATATTGTGCAGATTGATATAGAACTTGGTGCATCGAAGGATGATGTGCAGAGGAATATTGACACGGCCAACAGGCTGTTGAACACTGTAGGGGACTTGATGGCCAGCCAATGGTGTAATATTTACCCGCAGCTCTCTATCTGAGAGATGGCGAGTTGGGGACAGCAAAGAACCTGTTCCAAAAGTGTCTTACATTTTCTTGGGCTAGAGACAGTGAAGCTGTCAGTTACTGTTTAGAGAGGCTAGGTGATATTTGCCTCTGGGCTGCTACAGGTCAGACATCTCCCGGTTGGACTGTGACATTCTTGGTGCATAGCCTCAAGTTGAAACAGAAGCTTGAAATTCACAAGGCCCTTCAGTTTCTTGGGAACATGTTTATGATGGAGGGTGATCAGCATACAGCCCTCAGCCTTTTCACCATTGCTTTAGAGGGATTTACACGGATGGATGTTCACCGCAACAGAGCGGAATGCATGCTCTACCTTTGGTGAAATTGCCAGACTGCAGGGGGATTTGCTAAAGGCAGTCCAGTTTTGGACAACAGCGAAGCCATTATTTGAACTGTCATCTCAGGCAAAGCAAGTTGCTCATATTGATGAGAGACTTGCCGTTATCAGCCGTGACTTCTCGAAGGAATACTAGAAAGCACGGTACATGCACCCATTGCAGTCCTGGAATATTCATATGCGGATGTAACGGACACCACTTTTCAAAGCTCAAAGAAGGAAAATGAAGGCTTAGAGGACAGCACGCATTCTGTCGTAGTTCCGTGCTGATTGTGTTCAAACATACCATGAGACTGTAATAAGTATCTATCTACCCTATGCCTGTACATTTTGTAGTCTTGAAATATGTGATTTATTGTAACAGCTGAGAGCCAAAACATGGAGAGGTGCGTCCCCTGTTTAAACAATATAATCTTTGAAACGGAAAGTTTTGGACACGAGTTACACTCACCACAACTTTTTCCAGGGAGCCTTGAACTGGGCTCTCAGGTTGATGCAGGCTGAACAAAGCCATCCAACCTATTGCCGGCTGACTGACCATGGACTAGCAGTTTAAGATCTGACCTGTGACAGGTGACTTCCGCTATTTACGCGGTATACTGAGTACAAGCCGCCACGACACAATCCGTGTCCGTCTCCCTTGAGCCGTGCTCATGCTGGGTCAAATCTGGTAAATCGTCCCTGGCATGAGTAGGAAAATTGCCTGCAGTACACGAATTAAATTAACTATAGTCGTTAAATAGGATGAACAATGTGACAGCCAAACGACAGGAATAATCACGTGTACTGATCGCGCGGAATCTGCCGAAATAGATCTTGAATTGAAAATAACTTACTGTCCTGGAAACTCATCAGGGTTACCTAGAATGCTTCAAACAAAGTTGTGCCTAATGTTGCCGTGACTCAAGTCGATCAAAATCAAATTTCTCACGTAATAGCGGAGGGTGCCGAGGAAACTCAAATATTTGGTGGTGCACAAAGAGGGACTAGGTAGGTGCATATTATACTCCAACCACTTTGAGATCTGACCACTAGTTGTGGAGGAATTCCATCGACTCCATCGACTCGATGGCTTTTTCTCACAAACTATGTGATGGCACCTAAAACCCTTCGGGCATATTGGGCGCCCCCAATGGGGCTACAAATACATCATGACAGACTTGGGATAATGTGCACTAGAGAGGAGCTTTTTACATTAAATTGATTTGGGGTGACTTGAGTCGCGGCAACACTAGTTGTGCCCCTGGGACATTTTCTACCGGAGAAAGCCCAAGCGAGGACCACGTGCTGCTTACAAATCGCTTACGTAGGGGGGAACCCTCGACCGTCTGAAAAAAAAACCCGACCCTATGTAGTCTTTCTTGACAGACACTTTATTGATTCTAACTCGTTCCTCATTCAATAAAGTCTGTTGGTTACCGCACTTGATAACTGATAAGATAGGCTTCATTCATACTCATCCAATGTGACATCATCCGTGATATTTGGATTGATTCTCGAATTCCTCAAGATCTAAGAAATTAGAAAATCTACTTCGACAATCTCTTCTAAATCATGTCTAATGTATCTTTGAATATTTATGAAATTTTCGGAGAAGAACTGAGAGACGAGAAAGTTTTTTCGCGGCTTTTGATGGGATGGCCGAAATTTTGATCGCAGCAGCAAAAAGCTTTCTCCTCCCTCAATTCCAACTCAAATGCTCCAATTCTTGGACTGGAAGCTCTGAAGGTGATTTAGAAGAGATTGTTGAAGAAGAATTTTCGATTTCCCTTCTGCTGTTGAGAAAATTGAGATTTGAGGCAAAAGTGACCAATGACGTCACATTGGATGAGGCCTATCTTAGCCTACCTTATTATGGAACCATCACGAATGCATGCGTAAACAAACACGTGCCGAGACGCGTTCTTCTTCCTTTCTTACAGAGGAGTGGGTTGAATCACTTAGAAAACAATTCAGCTGCTTTCATGGGTAGCTCTCTAAATATTTTATGTGATTTGGTACTTGCAATGTGATATTTTTGACTGAATTGAGCAAAAAGCCGTAAAAGATATTCATTTGGAGTCTCTACGATGTTGGTAAAGCTCAGGAATAGATGATTGGTCTTGTTAAACAGTTTAATCTTCAGTTCATCCTTTGGATTGGCCTGTAATACCAGGTGGCCGCCACGACACATCTAAGTCGCGTCGATTGTCGTGCATGTGAGCGGTTAATGAGTTACAGAAAAGGAAGCTTACATAATAAGGTAGGCTACCGGTTATCAGGCGCGGTAACTAACAGACTAGACCCTATGTAGATTTTTCGGGGTTTCGAACCCTCTTGACATAGTCCTCAGGTACCGTAAGTGAAACCAAATGGTCTTGGCGACTCTTGGGCGGACCCAAGGTGGACCACGAGTGGCTGAGTAGGCTCCAATCATTGGACGTGAATAGGCTGCTCAGAAAAGAAGAACCCCAGGTTATGGCAGATCTATGATGTTCGTTGCTGAGCGCTAACCTGTTAGCTATTGCCGAAACATAAAACCGGGAGATCCGAGTCTTGGACGCCAACCACGAACATGAGGTAAGACTTCGGTAAGACTCTAAGACATTTTTCATGAGGGCTGAAAAATAGCCACCACGTCTTCACATCTTCGTGGTGGGTTGGTTCAGTCTTGCGCTAAGTAGCATCCTTAGAAACTTGGATATTTCAGAGAATCGGATGGGCGTGCTTTTGTGGTGGAGGTTTGGTGGAGACCTCCGTCGGCTGCGTCGGCCTCGGGTCGCTGTCAATTGATCATCAAAATGGAACACAGCCACAATGAGCAAGTCTGACTCATTCATTCTTCCACGTCCAAGCACTGGTCGAATCCCTACGGTATTTCCTTAGAGAATGTCTTGATAATCTGAACTTGATGCTGATTTGATTCATCTGATTTTTCCTCGCAGGGCCGCCTCGGTGAGCTGCAGATGTGAGCAGGGATCCTTTTCGGGTATCCTATTCATCACAAGCATCTAAATGTTTGCGGGTTTAGTTCACTCATGCAAGGTCAATAAGTTGGTGGTGCTGGAATCTGGTTGAATTTTGTAAAAGGACTTTCATTACCTGTCTGCTGTGTATTGAGGCCTTTGTTGCAATAATGAGTACCTAATTTTCGCTCACAACTGTTCCAATAAATTCAATTCAAGACTGCAATATGTACAGGAAACAATTTACAGGACTCTCTTAACTACACTCAAAGAAAAGAAATCTACACGGCATCAGATTCCCATATGAATGAATGGGATCCAACGCTCATATGGAACCTTCCTGGCCTTCAGTTCATTCACTGCAAGCTGCAGTGCCCCAGCTGCTTCACTGGCCTGAGGCTGTCTACCATCGTGACACAGATGGGAGTACACAATTTCTGCAACTACAGGACCATCTTGATCATTCATGGCCCACAGAGTTCCAATAGCACCTCGGAAACCTGCAGCTATAAATGCTCCCCCCAGATGAAATGATTCATTTTCTAGTTCAGCATCCCCCATGGCCGTCTGGCATGCTGCAAGGAATACAAATTCTGCATTTGCTAGAGGCATCCGAAGAATTGTGTCCAACTCCAAATTGCCACCATACAACTTCAGATAACTTTTCGTTGGATCACCCAACTCTTGTTTCCCATGGCAGGCAAGATGAATCCAGGAACAATTCTGCAGCTGTATTTTTACAGCATCTACTGTTGCCTGCTGCCCATCAAGGAAGTCAACAGGTCCTCTAATGATTGACAGGATCTTTGCAACTTCTTGCTTTACACCTTTGAGAGAATTCAATCCATGAGGCCCAGTGTGTGTTACTCCTATGATACTGAACTTAGTTCCGATGGCAGAGGATTTTTTGCCATAGGCATCTATGAGAGATCCTAGTGTTGCTGTATATGAGTGGATAAATTGATCGGTTGGAGGGCATGCATGGAGGGGCAGTCCTGTGAATGAGCCAGTTGGAAGCCACCATAGCCTGCCTTCAAGAATACCATGCTACATAAATGTTAGTTTAAACCTGAAAATATATGCCTGGGCCTCACTAACCAATCTTAAAGCATCATAGACTGGAGAAACAATCTCAATCCAGAGCCAGGCTAACAGCTCTGTACAAAATTCATCCAGAGGTTTAGATGTGAACTGCTCTTGCTGGCCAAAGAGTCTGGATGATGCAGACTGTTCTCGACTTCTAATATTTCCCCGACCAAGCAGGTCTTTGAGTATGACCTGTTGAGAGTAGAGCATATCCAGAGTTACATTGGCAAGTGGAACATGAACTGGGTGTGAAGTTGGATCAAGAATGATAAGTGCATCACAGTGATCTCCATGGCTGTTCAGAATGACAATAGGACCTCCCTGTGATGCATGACGAAGGACATTATATGGTTTTGGAAGCAGAAAGTGTTCAAGTCCGGGCTTCTGGCGAATACTTTCAAGTAGTTCTTTTCTTTGAATTGCCAACGCCATTTGATTGTTGGATTTCCCAGTAAAGAGCCCAACAGAGATTTTTCGAAAGGTCTCTGCCTCGGTAGGCTGGAGTTGATTGACATCTGTCTTCAGCTGCAACATCTGCTGGAAAATAGTAGCCAGGCCTTGCTCCATAATTACTACAGCAGATGTGAGATCATTGAGATCAATGCAAGTTTTTGCCGCTGTTGAAGTTACTTCTCCGATATCAAGTCTGCGGAGAACATCATGGCGTACAGGGATGGTATGACCAATCCACAAAAGCTGAGGTAGTAGATCAAAGGCAGCCAAGTAAGCGGTCACACAATCTGAGGGTTGGAATTCTGATGCAAATGAGGCCCACAGAAGTGCTGCTTGCCAAGAATCTTCAGGAGTTAAAGAAGGAGATTGAAAAGATTCAATGTAATACATGTGAATGACTGCCAAATCCTTTGGATCTCTGAGCTGTAAATAGTTCTCTTGGAAACACTCCGCAAGACCTTGGAGCCGGCCTGGTCGATCAGGGTTATCTTTTGGGGTCAAATTTACGGCTTCTTGACCCAGCTGCAATGCAGCCTCCAGACTCTTCAAATCTCCGAACCTCTTGTAATGATCACCCAAGCACATAGCAAGATCATGCAGATGCTCTGCCCTATCATGATGGTCCAGTGGAGTGTGATTCACTGCATCTTGAAATCTTTGGAGAGCAACCTCGAGATCTTTTGGTTCTCCTAGCCTGAGATACTGATCGCGAAAGGAAATTGCCAGGCTTTGTAGACACCTAGCTCTGGCAGGATGATCTTCTGGCATTAGATCCAGTGCACAGTGATCATTGTGCAGTGCAGCTTGCAAGTCGGCCAATTCTCCAAATCTCCGATATCGATCTCCCAATGCTATGGCAAGGCTTCGAAGATTCTCTGCTCTATCAGAATGCCCTTCAGGTGTTAGGTCTACTGCTTGTTGAAATTTTGGCAAAGCAGTCTCAAGATCTGCCAAGTCTCCCAATGTTTGATATCGATCTCGGAAAGACATTGCAAGGGTTTGAAGTCGTCTAGCTCTTTCTGGATGCCCTTCAGGAGTCAGGCTAACTGCTTCATTAACAGTGTGCAAGGCTGTCTCCAAATCCTTCAGATGAGCCAATCTTTGGTATCTATCTCGAAATGACACAGCTAGTTGATACAGCCGTGCTGCTCTCTCGGAATGCCCTTCTGGGGTTAGCTTGACGATTTCTTGATCCAGCTGTAGAGCATCCTCGAGGTCCTTCAATTCTCCCAATCTGTGATAACGATCTGCAAATGATGCAGAAAGATTTTGCAGGCACAGCACTCTACTCGGATGGTCTTCTGGGAAGAGAGTCACAGCCTTTTGGAGTTTCTTCAGCACAAATTCAAGGTCCTTCAGATCTCCCAGCCTTTTATATCTGTCTGCATAGCACACAGCAAGATTTTGAAGGTGCTCTGGCCTATCAGGGTCATCTTGCACTGTGAGACCCAGTGCTTCTTTAAAGTTCTGCATGGCTGCCTCAAGGTCTTTCAAGTCTCCCATTCTTTCAAATCGATCCCGAAAAGATGTCGCAAGGCTTTGCAGACAACTTGCCCTCTCAGGGTCCCCATTTGGGGTCAGGGCCACTGCTTCCTGGTCTGCTTGAAGGGCAGCCTCCAGATCCTTCAATTCTCCCAACCTCCTATATCGATCTGTGAATGATGCAGCAAGGTGCTGTAAATATCTGGCCCTGTAAGGGTCTTCACTGGGGGTTTGATCAACTGCTTCCTGAAAATTTGCCAAGGCAGCCTCCAGATCTGGCAGATCTCCATGCACTTTGTACTTGTCTCGAAAAGCCTCTGCAAGGCCTTCGACATAGGCTGCTCTATCAGGGTCCTCTGCTGGGGTCAACCCCACTGCTTCTTGAAATTTTTCCAAAGCAGCCTCAAGGTCCTTTGATTCTCCCAAGGTATGATATCGATCCATGAATGAGATGGCAAGATGCTGTAGACGAGATGCCCTATCAGGATCCTCCTTTGGCGTGAGATCCACTGATCGTTGGTCATTCTGAAGTGCAGCCTCGAGGTCCTTTAGGTCTCCAAGCCGCTGATAGCGATCAGTGAGAACCACCCCAAGGTTTGCAAAACACTCGGCTCGCTCAGGGTGCCCTTCCCGGCTGAGATCGAGTGCCACCTGAAAACTCTGCAGGCAAGATTCAAGGTCCTTGATCTCCTCCGAATCATGATATCTCTCCTGGAACAGCACTCCTAGGAGTTGTTGATATTTACAGTGGTTTGGATGTCCTTGAGGAGTCTGTTGTATGAGATGTTGCATATTTTGGATTTTTATATCCTGGAAATAGAGTTACGGCATCCAGCCAGACAAGTCACTTATGCACTGACCAATTCGAGAGATATATGAGATGTGTGGCTATCTGCCGACTCGGATTCTGTAACCCACTCATCATCAGAACCATCGGACATGGAGACCTGGCTCATGTCAGTCTAGTTGATGTGCAAAAGGAGAACTGGACTTGCAGATTGCGCAGACATTCTGTGGCTTGCTCGTTCGAGGGGAAGGAAGCAGGGAGAGAATGATCCACATGCAAGGCTTCAATTATATATAGAGCCGTCGAGACGTGATGAATGATGTCCGCACAGCATCCCTTATAACACCCAGGGGCCAGCTTGACAACCGACGACAGCGAACAGATTGATTTGTGAGTATTCTACTTATATTGTAGTTGTGATTGTACCAAGGAAAGCTAGCAGCGGAGCCAAACAGCGTCGACGGCCACGGAAGAGGTACAACGACAGCCACGAAGGCAAGATCCACGTAAGCAAATTAGATCGGCCTCGTACAGCGGCGATTATGCGGGCACCACATTGGGCTGTTACCAAGCTGACGTACCTTGCGTCTGCATCAGCATCCGCGGGGTTACTGTGGGCGATGCGGTGAGTGCACGTAGTCCGCGGGATCGAAAAAAAAATAAAGAATATTTCGAAAGGAGAGGCTCCTGGCGGTTGCCTGGCGGACTGGACGAAGTTGGCGCGCCCGGTATCCTCAATTCAGTTTCCTTACAATGAAGTGAAAGGGCAGCAATAAGGCCAATAGGTCGCACTGAAAACCGCGTGAAAGTTGTGAGGCGGCAGCGGCGAAAAACATACATATCTATATTACAATTGAGCTCCCCGCTCTTTGACTCGAGTCAAACATGATCCGAATGTCCCCGAGCTCCACTGACATCAGCCGCTCCACGGTCCCACCGGGATGTTGAATTCTGGACGACGGCTCCACTGGAATGTTGAGTTTCTATTTATAACTGTTCAATTCATAACTTCGACTCAAGTTGGGGCACTTGATGAGCCCCATAAGTAGACGCAGACAGCAGCCACCGGTTCTTTACTTCTCACGAGACTGCAGCCATTGTTAATCATGGCATCTTTGAGCGTGTACGAACTTGGACATCGGCTCATGTACTATGTCTGTGGAGAGACGGAGTTTTTCAAGTTTTTCAAGTTGCAAAAAGAGAGAAAAAAGGGGGAAAGAGAGAGAGATTTCAGTATCTACAAGCATTACATACACGAGAATCTGGAGCTCAAAAGTTACCATAGCGCTTGCTAGGGCTTTTGCGACACCTTGATTAATCTTGATTCTGAAGTCCTCTTATGGCAGATCAGTGATTTCAAGTCCCATGTCTTTTCGGAGGTACTTCCCCGAATGGACTTGGGACTGGCCAATGATAATCAAGATTGGTTGCCGTCCGCTCGGCTTGCCCTAGCGCGTGCAAACAAGTTGCCATCAAATGTGTCTGGCAAGTGCCGCAAGTAGCTCCTCAAGCTTCTGTAATTCTCTATAATTCATATAAATATTTGAGTAGTGTCAATCCATATCATTGACGCCGAGGATGTAACAATTCCGGCAGGAAAAGCATACAAGACAATGGAAACCTGCAAATGACAAATAAACCTTGTGTGTTTGGGTGCTATTCTCGCTGTCACTCTTCCCTTCATGTTAATAATGTGCGGTACTTGTGAATATTGAATGATCCGTATCAGCACCCATTTTGCACACTTTATTCCTCATTTCCCACCCAAAAAACTGGTTGTCTAGTTGCAAAACTTGATGAGAGTTTGGCTCGGGTCAGCTTTGCAGCAGTTGCACGGGCAATGAGCTTGAACTTTGGTCCAGGTTCAGGAATTGAACCCTTGAATCCAGCTGTAGGTTTCATGTTCATTTTGAGCTCAAAATTTAAGAACCTGATTTTCTTTGATGCCTGACCATCTCATTTGTTGGATGCTGCACTGAAAGTGAACTTTTGATATGTTGCAAAAGCTGCATGCTACCTGGACTACCCAGAGTTTCTGTACACTTGCATGGGTATCACATGATTATATTGAAGTGTTCTTGAGGTGATATGGGCTCCTCCAAGTGAGTATCCCACTTGAACAACATGCATTATGTCAAGTTATCAAATACTTCTGACTCAATCATATACACAAACTCTGGGGAGGTATAATCAGACTAGAATCAAGTGAGATGGTTCATTAATGCATGAGAAATGTTTGTTTGTTTCTTCGATGGTGCTGTCTGGGATAGATAGATCATTGCACCATGCAGGCTACAAGGCACCAGGGTTCCTGAAGTTTTCCATGGTCACTTGATATGTATGTTCCCTATGACTGACATACTTGTTTGTAAATTTCATAAGCAAATGCACAACAGGGGTACTGAAAATATCAAAAATCACAGAGTTGGCAAAGATCATATAGGGAGGATGTTATATATCGGCCAAGTGTGTATCTAAGGTTGTAAACCATATGCTAGAAGGTATTTAGGTGAAGAAAACTCAACAAAAAACCAGGAAATGAGTGAGTTATGAATATTTGTGTGAGTTTTAGGTTTAGCAGGGGGATAGTAATCAGCTCTCAGAACACCTAGAGTGAGCTAGAAACAGTGTTTTACCCAAATGAATGTAAGCTGAATAAAACAGAAGTCGAGCTCAGACCCATGGGCTATGAACTGTGAAGTAGATACACGAAGTCGAGTTAGGACCCAAAAGAGTTACCACTCCCGAGAATTGAACGTGTGACCTTACCAGAGCATCACGTGAAAATACCTATGTCCAAAAAAGGACTTAGGTCTCCACTGGCATGTTTCATGAGCCTGGACATCATGAGAGTCCTGCATCATAAGCTAACCCGAGATTCCTGGGAAAGTATCAGCACTCGAATTGGTACGGAAAAATAAAAATAAAATGGGTAACTTCACAAGTCAGTCCCGATATTTGTGACCAGGTGAATGGATGTTTACCTGCCATCAGTTCGTTCGGCTGAACAATAATACATGTATATAGGCTACAATGGTTCCTGTCTAGAAAATCCGAGATAATTAGCAGAATATCCATGATGTTGCGAGGAGCCAACCGAAGGTTGGTGACGAGTGGTGTCTTCAATATCCAGATCAATGTGACCAGCAAAACTGTAGTCTAGCATGGGTAACTAACTGCCTACCCAAAACATCAGACTGTTTTTATGGTCCGACCGTAGCGAAGCACGGGTTACTGCTAGTCCTATATATATATTATATATATATCTTATCTTATACATTAAGAGACGAGGAGCACAGCTTTTTTGATAATGTCAGGTGATTTTGTCAGGTGATTTTGTCACGTGCCCTTCGCCTCGGAATCAGCCGTGTCTGTGGCGAACCCGGGAACTCGGAATCCGCCGGGCGTTGCTGCTTCTCCGTGACGAAGGCACGGGTCGAATATACTTGTCCTATATAAGAAGAGACAACGGACACAGCTTTTTTAATAAATCATGTGATATAATCAGGTGATATAGTCAGGTGATATATTCACGTGACCCTCCGCCGCGCAGCCGCAGCCTCTCCCGCCGTATCACGGTGCTCCTCCAGCCCGCCTCAAGGTTTTCATTTAACCCAGCTTTCCCTCTGCCCTCCTCTTTGCTCTCGCTGCCTCAGGTGTGCCCCATCTCTCATATATTTTGCTGTCTTCTCAAGTTCTGATTTGAGTTTCCAGTTCAACTGTCTACCCCTATCTGTCAAGATCTTCTGCCCTCTTTCTGCCTTTGTCATGTCTGTGTATCTGTTGATTCTGCCCTCCTGATTTACATTATCTGTAGCCTGTCTCTGAAATGCAAGCTTTTCTGATATAAAAAAAAATTGACATGGATTATTGGCTGTCTAACTCCTCCAAATACTCCCCAGTGTGCTCAGATTGCCTCACAAAGGCATGAACATGAAAATTGTGTCCTTGATAGCCCACAGAGACATTGTCAGCCTCAAAATGCTCCTCAGCCTGCTCAGATTCAATAATCTGCTGAAGTTGTGGCCAAAGGTTGGCATACTACACCTGACACAGAGTATGTGTCTCGGTGGGCCTGATGCACAACAGGAAAAGGACTCAGTAAAATGGCTCCTGTATGTTGGAAGCAGAAGAAATATAGATGCTTCTGGGAGCATTGAACTTCCTGAAGTTACGAAGCTCCAAAACTGTTCCATCTATGATAGACACAATCTAACCTGGGATTTCAACCATACCTGCAGACCATAATCAGGATAAATACTTCCTGGAGCATACAATTCTCTCTGCAAGCAATGATGATGTGGATGAGTTCAATAACATGTTGCTGCATAAATTCCAAGGCAAAGAATCTATTTTCCACAATGCTGATTCAGTTATCACAGAAGAGGAAGATTTCCAATACCCTGTGGAATATCCTCTATCTGTGCATCTGGACTGCCTTTGACCAAATTGGCTTTCAAGGTAGGGCACCCAATCATGATTCTCCGAAATCCGGATCCAGCAAACGGTCTTTGTAATGGCACCAGAGGAATTCTCACGAGAATGTCACCTCATGTGCTGGAGATTCAGCTTCTAGATGGTGAACACAGTGGTAAAAGGGCTTTCATCCCATGCATCACCATTACTCCATCAGTTGAACAAATTGCTTTTGCTGTGAAGTGGCGACAGTTTCCTGGCTGCCTTGCATTCTCAATGACCATTAAAAAAAGCACAGGGCCAGTCAGTTGATCATGTTGGACTAGATATCCGCACCGATGTCTTTGCCCATGGATAGCCATGCGTTGCACTTTCTCAATGCACTTCCAGTTGGCAAGTCAAGGTTCTTTTTAAGAATGACAAAAACAGATTCACAAAAAATATTGTATACCCGGAGGTGTTGCTCCATCAGTATGCCCTCCTCCCTTTGTAAGAGAGATCCATGGGACTGATTTGTATTGCAGGTAATTAATGTAGATATGATAGACAGTACACACCTTTTTCTTTTGAAAAAAACCTACAACTGAGATTAAGCTGCAAACATGCCGCGCCGAAGGCACGGGTCTAAACTTGTCTATATTACAAAAAGAGGAGGGGTGAGAACAAAATGTCTTGAGACATTTTTATTGGCTGGTGGGAGGCACGTGCACGGAACTTTCCAGAGTCTCAGCCGACTGTCGTCCCTGGCTCACTCCTCAGGCCATAGCATGCTCAGGAAAGTTGAAACTGATACTGCATTGTGTATAATTCCCTTCCCTTGACTAGGTAAAATTTGTGACTGGAAACTGAGAATGGGCTTTCTTCGGCAATGTTCTTTGGATGCAAGTGGGCAGGTTAACCCTGAGTTTGAACATAAGTTCGAAACCACTGGATGATAGTAATTAATGTGTCCTCAGGGCCTCAATTGTGAATGAAGGCTATTGGGAACTCCAAGTTCTTAATGATGATGTTCAAAAATAAAGAATTCAACTATCTTGAAACTGCGATGCATGAAAGAATGGGACACTGGCACTTTGCCTGAAGTTAAATATGTCTTTCTCCAGCTGCATTAATCCATTGTCACTGAGGCAATTTAGAAGCTTACAAGGTTACTACAGAAGGGGGGCCCCAAGGAGCTAATCGAGGATTGGATCCGAGTGGCCGCGGAGCAAGTTATATAATCAAGTTGAAAATACTGCAAGTCGTGAACTTTGAATATTCCCATGGAATTTAGAGGTTCCCCAGGTTTGTAGAAAGTAGGCCAAGAGGGGGATTGGATCCAAATGGCCTTATAACACTGGCAGGCAGACCACCCGTTGCATAGCACGGGTCACTGCTAGTTACGAGTCAATAGAGGATCCCCCATGCTCCGGCCAGCGGCAGCGGGGCCTCTACTGCTGAGTTCGGCTCTCCCACAGACCGGCAGCGAAAGTCGGTGGAGCGTGTGCAATAGGTGAACGGCGAGCGCAGCGTCGAGTGCGCCCCACGCGTAGTTGTTGAGTGATATAATTGGTGGCACAGTGACGGTGATGGAGGCCAAGTTCTTGCAGTAGTTCGTTCATAACCCAGTTTTTACTAGGCTATATCATTTTTGAGTAATCCTGAAGGACGGGGGAAGAGGATACGTATCACATACCCAGCAGCCGAGTTGCAGCCGAGCAAAGATCGACACGGTTTTCAAACCTGAAGAGCTGACCGAAACTAGGATAGCGGGGTCTGGTCACAAGCGGCGCTTCTTGGTTTCGACTTCACCGGTGTCCTTGGTGCTACTACCCAGAGACAAAAGCAGATCTCCCAAAACGCACCTCTGGAGTCTGGCCTCGGGAGTCGGAGTGTTTCGGGTCAAAATTGGTCACGTGCGTGACGCACCTCTTTCCACCCGCGCGCACTGTTGTTTCTGTCTCGACAGGATCAAGAGTCGTACGAATCTGTAAAAAGAAGTACCGAATTTCGAAGCATTGAAGCATGGACAGATTGGCACAGGAACTCGTCGATGGACAAATTAGCACAGGAGCTGATCGACCAAATCATCGACGATTGTGCGCTGACGACGTCAGCCTCCTTGAAATCCTGTGGCCTCGTTTGTAGACGATGGCTATGTCGCAGCCGATACCACATCTTTTCATTCGTGGTTCTGGTTCTGAATGCTACTAGGCGCAACCTTCGCTCCTTGGTGGATGTCGTCGAAGCTTCCTCACTTCCTATCCTCTCTTTCATTCGCCGCCTATACTTGGTTCACAATTCCGACGACTCGGAAAGTTTCGACATGGCGCTGCTCTCCAAGCTGCACCCCTGCCCTAATCTCACCCGCATCCGACTTCACATTGTCGGCAAGCGGACCAAGTCGGCGCAGGCCTCCCTTGACTCTCACGATCTTTCCACACGTCTCCGATCTTGGAGCAATGATTCTATCTCGCTTTCACGGTTTTCGCTTTGCTTCACGATCACCAGGGAAACCATGAAACTATCTTGCGCACGATCAACAGTATCTTATCGTGTGTCCCGCGCATAGGTACACTGGAGATTGAGCAAACTGGCTTGTTGGAGGACACAGGCGAGACCTTCCATTTGTTCCCTCTCGCCTTGCACACTTGGAATTACACTGGTTCCATGGCGGTGGCGGGTTCTTTTTCTCCTGGATGCTCTCTGGTCGCGCGTCCGAAACTCAATTCCTTGGAATTTCGATCGAGAAGCTCAATCCCGTGATGTAGAGATACTCGTGGCATATCCAACAGGGGGGTGATGAAATCGAGTCGCTGAACTTGTTCGTTCGATACGGGTTGGACAACGGCCCCGTAGGTCAGTCATTGTTGGTTTCGTCCCGAAACCTTCCCTGACGAATTAGTTACTGCAGATATTGTAGCCTTACATCAGGGAATCTTCAAATATGCGACCAAATTGCAGAATGTTACATTCGCCTGCAGGGGACCCGAGATACTCGATTTCATGGTCCTATTAGCCTCATTCAAATCATTAAAGACAATTGATTATTCACAGAGAGAGCGATGCTGTTGCATGGAGCGCCTTGGACGACGTCTTGGCCACCCCCCGATTCCGCACGCTCCAGCAACTCTCTCTTCGTCATGGTGAGGATTCCCCAGGATCGACATCGACTCAGACGAGAGCTCTCATGCCACTGACCCATGCCCGTGAGATCTTCCACTGGGGTGCGCATCTGTACCCTTCACTAAACTTGGCTGCATAGCGACACTTCGTTTTCAGACATTGGCCACGCATTTGCTTGTGCAGAGGTCGATATGTTGCTACACAGTGTATGTTTACATCTACATTCGTTAATCAATATAGCACTTCTGCACCACGAAGTTGAGAACTCGTCCATGCAGAATTGGCGCGCGCCCGGCACACGCATACGTCGATTCTTACATAGTTCACATACCCACCCGCGATGCCCGTGCCAATAAAAAATGGAACACAACACTTGATTACATGTAATGATTTTCTCCGTGGAGACCGACTCGGAAGAGTCGAAACTTTCCCAACGACAGACAACTACATATTTCAACCTCGACGCCCACACACAGGTGACACCTTGTTCACCATTCAAACTACAGTATCAATTCAACGCCGTCAGCTCTGTATACTATGAAAAAATGAACTGGGTCCGCACCGACTACGAACCAGAATTGCTGGCGGGTGTCGTTGGGGTTCGGAGTCTCCAGGGTGATCTTTCCGGGTGGTCAACTTATCCTGAAGCGAAGCTGGATTCAGAATCCAATACTTACAGGCGTGCCCGACGCGGCGAAGGCAGGGTCTTGGTCCCAAACAGTAAGCGCCGTGTTCGAGCTAGCCTCAATGATGCTATAGTCATACATTATCAGTGGATGAAGTCATAAAACCGTCCATGAGAGGGAATACGCACTTCCACGGGCCATTTGGAATGGCCGGATTCGTGAGCGTGAGGATCCACGAGGACGCGGGGAAAGAGCGGGTGGTGGTCTGCGAGCGGATCGCGATGGGGGAGCCTGCGCCCGGGAACGTCAGGAACGTGCCGCAATTCGCGGCGACGATCTGGTAGGTGAACGGCCCGCCCACCAGGGTCCACTGAATCCATTCCAAGTTTCACTTGATATCTCGTCGACGCCAGCGGGAAACGCGCACCTCCTGGTTCGCAACCGGCGCGCTCGGAAAGCTCTGCACGGGCGTGAACTCCGTGCATGTGCCGTGCGCGAGGTCTAGGCTGTTCTGCTGCTTGACGTCGACGATCCTCAGAAGGGTCGCCGCGGCCACGGCGGCGCTAAGGCTAGAGATGAGTTGCACCATGTCGCAGTGGAAGGGTTGATGTGCTGAGTGAGGGCGGTGGAAGCGGACTGAGAGTACTTGTTGGATGCCCTCGTTAATTTTATACCTTCTCTGTTGCCCAGCAGGCACATTTATGTACTGTGCGACATGCCAGGGGCATCCAGGCCCGAAGAAGTTCTGTCGATAAGTAAAGAATATGTGATAGCCGCTAGACGCGGATGTCGATGTGGAGTAGAATGTGGTCCCGGAAGCATATCGCAGGATCTACGACATCGTTAGCCGTATACTGCAGTTGGGATTTTTGGGCCACGCGAAACTTGCCAGAGTTGCACGATAATCCTGATGCAGACGAATGAAACAGTTTCTGAACGGGACCGCGCCGGAATATACGTACCTACCTACCTGAGTATAGCTGGTAACGATCCATCTACGAATCATAGAAGGTCGACGTCCTTGGCTCATTCGTTCGTGCTGACCAGTCTTGCACCTGATGCAGCGACCTGTCCTCCCCCGGAGCAGTAGATTGAGCAGTCGAAACAAATAGACCATGACTAATGTTGTATGGGTACAGAAGTCTGCCAATGAAGACATATAAAAACACTGCACCTGGCGGAAAGGAAGCCCATTTACCGCTCATGAACCCAGTTTTGCCGGTCTGACCAATTCTTAGGCGCAGCGGATCGTAACCTCTATTCGGTAGAGCGCTTAGCGACTGCTATTGAACTGATCCTAAAGCGTCCAGCGCGGAAAGAAGGATGGCGTGCGGAGAGTCTGTCGAGATTAAATCTTTCCTGGAAGGTCTGGATCCGAGTCGTAAAATAGGATGCACCGAGCGCCATCGAGAGGTTCCTACTTTACAGCGTTTGTGTGTTGTATCGGGGATGTAGGCTAGATCGAGCGAGGAATGTGCAATGCTGGTCACCTGTTCCTTTCGCCGATATTCCTCCTTTCCGTTATGCAGACACAATAGTACTGACAGGGTCCAGGCGCTCCTGAGTCTTCCTAGTCGTGAGTGGGGTAGGCTGATTGACATGAACAATGGACCCGCCTGGGCCATTGTGGAGTGATACGCTTTGAAGTTTGGCTGCCAGGTGTCACAGGTATGGCGGCCAGACCGTGTTGGAATGTGGCTGAGCTGTGTATTTCAGGTGGCGGCCACCTGGCCGAAATTTTACGGGTAAGCTTCAAGTCCGCATTCAGGGATTTTAACCCCATCCAGCTCATTTTTGTTCGACAGGCGCTTGAATCGGCGGAGCGTTAACATGCAGGCCCGGACGGGAGTCCAGAATTCGAAGAGGTTGGGGGAAAACAAGAGTCGGCCACTGACTCAGCAATAGGACGAAAACGGCAAGGCCGATCAAAGCCGGATTTCCGATACGGCCGACGACCAACCCCAGCGACGACGACCTACAGTCACGCCAGCTTCAACGCAGCCTATGTACACGGCAGACCACCAAGCTCCCACGACAGACAGTTTGCTCACCCCCAGACGCATTCACCGAAGTACCCCATCCGGTGGGCTTCGCTGCATCTTCGTCATTCAGTACATTCCGCTCGTCTTTTTTCGCTGTGCTTGCGCGAACTCTACATAATTGAAAACACGGCTGGGCAATCTGGGTCTCGAGTTTACCTACTCTCTCATCTAGCCTACGACCCCGGTTCCCGCCTCCTTCCTAACAACAACTGGCTTTTCGTTGTAACCTCTCGATTGCGAAGAGAGTGAACTAACAAGGCGTTCATCCGAATCTACGTGCGTACTTTTTCACATTAACGTGTTCCCTCCTAACGCGTCCCTTGTGGTCTCTGGTGCGTTTAAATGTGCGGCGTTCCCAGACACAGGGCTTAGTCCGGTGCGGATATGGCATCGATTTTCATCGCGGCGCTCTAAACCTGGTCGACCGCGAACTTCAAGGCAAGAGCTAGCGCCTACTAACTTTCGAATCCTATCGCATGAGCCATACATGACAACGCTCACATCTTTTCTCCCTTCCTACTCTTCCAAGCAGATATCCCACACCCTTCCCCACCTATCCTTTATGACATCGCTGACGCGCCGTAGGTCTCCGGCCTCCCGCCTGGCGTCACCAACTCCCTAAGTTGCTTAAATGCAGTGACCATCCAGTTTCATCCCCGTTGCTCCACGCGCCGCCTAAGGCCACTCGCGCACTCCGCAGTGACCAGCTCAGCCTCACATCGCGCGCGTTGATCCGCCCATCGTTCAAGACACTACCCTCCGCATGTCCGATCGCGCACACGCCCGTCCCGGGGCGTTCTTGCCCGAGCGAGCTGGGGCAAGTATCGAGATCCCACCGCGAGGGACATATCACAGCGTCGTTGTGCCACAACGCACTCCTCTACGCCTCCATCGAGCGCCTCGTCGCTCGCCCATCCTTCACAATCTCATGCGCCATCGCCCGCTTCTCCCAGGCGCCCCCCTCGAAGTGCTCTACTTTCCTCGCGACTTGGCCGCGAATTGCCTGCGAATGGTGCGCGCCGCTTTCGACGCGGAGGCGCTGCGCAACGCGGTGAGAGGGTGGGCGTTCACCTCCCTGCTCCACAAACGCGGCGCCTGCGGACGTCGACAGCCCTGAAGTGCGCTATGGCTGCTCCTTGGATCGCCGCGTCCGCTGCATCCGCTGCGGAGGGCCCGCAAGCCAGGGCGGGGAGAGGAAGCTGAGGAAGAGGAAGACGCGGGAGGACGGAGGGCGGCGAGTCCACGTTGCTGAATACCGCTAAATTCAGAATGCAAAGCCTCAGTGCAAGGTGGATGTCTATTCGTCGTTGCTTCCTTCCCGTTCTATCTTTCGCTTCCATTCACTCTCCCATCACCGTCGCTGACGCGCTCCGCAGGCCACACATCTCGTATCTGCATTTGAGGGGTGGACGACGAGCCGCGTTCCGCGTTCCGCGTCCCCCGCTCCCCCTCTCGCGCGGAGTCTGGCCCGATAGCGGTGCATCCTCCACGGTGCTCGCACGTGTGCGCGGAGATGGGGCTCGACCGAGCTTATTCCGGCAGTCGGATGTATGTCCTTTGGGCTCCTCCGCTCCGCCCTATACGCACGGCATTCTCGGTCTGCGGGTACCCCGCCGCATCGTTGGAGCCCGATCCTTTATGCCCGGTCGCCGTCCTTGAGCGCTTTGACCCAACAGCGCACGACCCCACAGTATACATATCCAGATCAAGTCCCCGCACCGTACGTCGGCGCCTCGACGAAGTTTGCTAGCGCCTGCGGGAGAGTACGACGCTGTCATCGTATTCAAAGGGTCTGTGAGGGGGAGAGATGCGCCCATCTCCTTGGATCGCGGATGCTAACGTGGCATGAAGAGAGTATTCACTTCGGTACATTGCGACATCTTGCGACGCGCTGTCTCCCGCGGGGCCCCACCCTATGCGTCCGCGTTTGGCGCGCCGCGGCACCGAATCTATCGTCGCTCTCGCTCGTCCCCAGCGTGCGCTCGTCATTCCTCGTGTCCCGGTCCTCGCTGTGTACCTGTTGGGTACGGGATCTCATAGCCAGGCCGGGCGCCTGAGACTTGGGGATCCGACGCGGAGGCCGCTGGCAGCGTAGCGGAGGCCGGTAGCACCGTCGGAGGCCGCTGACAGCGTAGCGGGAGGCCCCCGGTCACTACCTATGAACTCCGTCCCAAATGGAGTAAATCAGCGCTCAAAAATAGGTGTTTGTCGGTCCAGGATATAGAGTAATCAAGGTCTGGAGGGCCCAAATCGGTCTGCAATAGAGTAAATCTCACCGTAGGCAAGAATTTTTTATTGTGCCTAGGAGCCACCATTCAAGTTTTTTGTTTTTGTTTCGGTTCTCAGCTCGGGCATGCCAGAAACTCGTAGCACCTTCCTGGCTGATGCTGCTGCACCCCAAAATTGAGCGTCATAGGTCAAAAGGAACCTAAAAACGAGTGCAGGAGAAATTTTAAATATTTTTGCGCTAAAAGTCAGTCCGACATATGTAGAGTAAATCAGCCGCTGGAAGGCCCGATTTCGTAGAGTAAATCTGCGAAAATTTCGCGAACTTTTCACGGACGGAGTTATGGGTGAGTGACCGGGGGCCTGTAGCGGGCACTCGAGCGGGCACTTGACGGGCACTCGGTTGAAAGACTAATTCCCGATCCATATCATCCAAACTGAATAGAGCCGGCATCCGGTGAGCTGTTAGGGTAATTATAGACACTTCGTATAAACCCTCACGTATGCCACTTAGCTTCTTCAATCGGCCATCATGCCCCTTCAGCCCTCCACAACTCAAACTCGCTTCAACAACATTGTAATATGCTTGGATGTTGCTCTGACTTCGCTAGACATGATTTCGAAGAGCCTAAAGGCACCATTCTTGCAACCCATTTCAAACACAATGCGGTCCTTGCTGACTTCTGCACAGGTAACATTATAATAACAGGAAGTCTGTGAAACTCACCCAGTGCATATAGTCAGTCAGGCAAAACAAGGATGATTGCACTCAAATGCTAGAGAAAATCCACGAGCTTCTCTATGCAATTATCCATCTTCACATCAAGTCAGATATCTATGCTGAATTATCCCCAAATATGTTGGATAATTTGGGGAAGTTCACAAAGTCTGTTCCTTTGCATACTCTACCACCAATGTTGCTGACACTTCATAGGACCCTGCACAAGATCCATACTTATATTGAAGCCCAGCAAGAAAAGAGCAGGATCAAGCAGTTCTTTCGTCAAGGCGAGATGAGCAGCTTATTGAAGGACTGTCATCTGGAACTAGAACAAGCATTAGAAGTGTTCAAGGTGAATTTACTGCTGATGTATCCTGAATTTCTCAAGACAAGAAATTTTCCAGATTCAGGGTCTTGATATTTTAAGTAATATGACAGATATGCTACAAAATGCACAGGAGACACACCAGGAAGTCTTGGAGTTGATCTCAGCTCTTTCGGATGGGGTGAATTCTGATGAAGGCACTTCAGTGTGTACTGACTGTTTTAATTTATTTCAACTCAATAACATTGTTTCTTCCACAGATTAGTAGATTCTCTTGCAGCTCCCAAATCAGGTATGCAATATGTTCATCCAATGATCAATGTGTTAACATCCTCAAGCTTGAATTCATTTTCCATGTTGCCATCTGAACCCAAGATATTCCATGGTCGTGATTCTGAAGTGTTGACCATTATTCAATCTTTTCACAAGGAGGTCCCAAGGATTGCAATTTTGGGAACAGGGGGAATGGGGAAGACAAGCTTGGCAAGAGCCATTCTTCATCACCCTGAAATTGCCACCAGATATGAGCAGTCTCGTGTCTTTGTTCCCTGCGAAGGAGCATCATCAGGTGTTCAACTCGCTGCCATTATTGGAGCCCACATAGGATTGAACCCGGGACACAATCTCATGCAGCCGGTTGTCCATTATTTCTCAACCAGTCAACCTTCCCTGTTGATCTTGGACAATCTGGAGACTATCTGGGAGCCAAAAGAGACCCGTGAAGATGTTGAAAAATTCTTGTCCTCACTTGCAGATGTAGACCATCTAGCATTGATTGTAAGTATAGATGTGGTTACATTGCTGCTGTACTCAGTATATTCTAGATCACAATGCGAGGAGCTGAAAGGCCAGCCAATGTCAGGTGGACTCGCCCGTTTCTGGGGCCACTAAAGCCCCTATCATATGAAGCTGCCCGCAAAACTTTCATTGATATTGCTGATGAGGGTTATACTAATGAAGATATCAACAAACTCCTGCTCATAACTGCCAACATGCCACTGGCGGTTGACCTGGTAGCCCACTTGGTGGACTATGAAGGTCTTCCTAGTGTGATGAATCGATGGGAGAATGAGAGAACCTTGCTGTTCTCCAACGGCCATGACAAGGAATCAAACTTGGACTTATCAATTTCACTGTCTCTTGCAAGCCCTAGAATCGTGTCTTTGCCACAGTCACAAGATCTATTAAGCTTGCTCTCCATTCTCCCAGATGGACTTTCAAATATGGACCTTCTGCAAAGCAAGCTGCCCATTGACAATATTCTGGCATGCAAAGCTGCCTTGCTTCGGACCTCCTTAGCATACACTGATGACCAGAAACGGCTGAAGGCATTAGTGCCTATCCGGGAATACGTGCAGAAAATGCATCCCCCTATGACTCACCTTGTTCAACCACTCCTGAAACATTTTATGGACCTTGTTGACCTTTGCAATAACACATATTCTGCAAGTCCCGCAGTATTTGCTCGAATAAAATCAAACTTTACAAACATCCAGAATATCTTGGTAAAAGGTTTAAACCAGGACAATCCCAATCTTATCAATGCAATATACTGCACACTGTATTTTGATCGCTTTAGCATCCTGGCCGGACATGGTCGAATTCCTCTAATGGATCAGATTTCCAATGTTCTACCTCAGTCACGGGACTACAGGTTTGAGGTTTTCTTCATCACCCACCTGTTTCATGGATGGAGATATCATCCTATTCCCAATGCACACAACCTAATAGACCAAGCTCTGGCATGTTTTCCACATTTTGATGATGCAGATCTTAAATGTGGGTTGTTTGTTGAGTGTTTTTTTTTTCAATGCTAACAATCTTGATTAGGCAGCTTCTATGAATCCATATCAGAGTATTATGAGACTCATGAGAATGATATTCGTCAGGCTTTACACCTTACTCAAACTGGATTATCATTGTCCATCTTAACTGGGAAGGCCTACAAGCAGTCACCTTTTTTGATTAGAATGGCATGGATTAAGTGGGGAATAGGTAATTATCCCGGTGCCCAGGTGGATGCATACGAGGCACGAAGACTGGCCAAAATTTCTGCAGATTTACTCAAAGAAGCTGCAGCACTCCGAATCGAATCCATTTGCTGGCGATCTCTAGGCAGGTACAACCTCAGTGTCTCACTCTCCAAAAGAGCAAGAGAGCTCCTTTCTCTTTGTGACATGTCTGGTGGGCAGATGGATTACTGTATCATGGTCACACAAGCAGAGGTCCATCGCTTGAAATCGGAATATATCCAGGCTCGTAATATCCAACTTCAGATCTTTAGCGAGAATTCTGTGGAGAAAGACCCATATCACCATGCCCTGGCCTTGATCAATATTGTGCAGATTGATATAGAACTTGGTGCATCAAAGGATGATGTGCAGAGGAATATTGACACGGCCAACAGGCTGTTGAACACTGTAGGGGATTTGATGGCCAGCCAATGGTGTAATATTTTACCCGCAGCTCTCCATCTGAGAGATGGCGAGTTGGGGACAGCAAAGAACCAGTTCCAAAAGTGTCTTACATTTGCTTGGGCTAGAGACAGTGAAGCTGTCAGTTACTGTTTAGAGAGGCTAGGTGATATTTGCCTCTGGACTGCTACGGATCAGACATCATCCAGTTGGACTGTGACATTCTTGGTGCATAGCCTCAAGTTGAAACAGAAGCTTGAAATTCACAAGGCCCTTCAGTTTCTTGGGAACATGTTTATGATGGAGGGTGATCAGCATACAGCCCTCAGCCTTTTCACAGTTGCTCTAGAAGGATTTATGCAGATGGATGTTCATCGCAGCAGAGCAGAATGCATGCTCCACCTTGGTGATATTTCAAGACTGCAGGGGGATGTGCTGCAGGCAGTTCAGCTTTGGACAACAGCAAAGCCATTATTTGAACTGTCATCTCAGGCAAAGCAAGCTGCTCATATTGATGAGAGACTTGCCGTTATCAGCCGTGACTTCCCGAAGGAATATCTCGAAAGCACGGTAATGAGTTAAATGAAGGTTTTGGGGACAATACACATCACTCTCGTAGTTACAGGCTCATTGTGTTTAAATATGTAATGCGACTGTAGATGTCTATTAACCCTATGCCTGTACATTTCAGTTTGTGGTCGTAAAATATGTAATTTATTGGAACAGTTGTGGATTAAAACATGAAGAGGTGCGTCAACGTCCCTTACATTTTCCCCCGCTGTCTAAATTCAAACGTTGTCCTGACGATACAATTGGCAAGAATCTATCAGCTGTGTTTGGTGTGGAAAGTTTTGAACTCGGCTTGCATCCGCCACGATTCTTTGTTAGAACCTCGCACTGGGCTCCTAGCAGTTCAGGATCCGACGCCAACCCAGGCTACGGGCACTACAATTATTTACGCGGGATACTGAGTTACAAGTCGCCACGACAACAATCTCACAGTGCCCGCGCCTCTCGAGACGCACTCGAACTACCACAATCTAGTAAATAGTTCCTGACAGGAGTAGGAAATTGCTTGCAGTACATGAATTAAATTAACCCTAGTCATTAAATAGGATGAGCGATGTATGATCGATTACAGTGCCCGCAGGACAGACGAATACCGATCTGCAATCCAGCGGTCGCCGCCAAGGTCTTGTACCCATCTCAGAGAAACTAGACTACTGGGACGGACGACACGAGCGCGGGTGGCTTTCCCTACAACCCACGAGTACTCTTCATCGTCATCCTCTGCGTAATCGTCATCGTCGTCGTCCCCGTCGCTCGACGAGCTGTCGCTGTGTTCCGGTTCCATGGGGAGCGTCATGGCGCGCTCGCGGCCCCGCTCTTCGCCCAAAGTGCGCAGTTCGGCGAGGGCGCTGGCGGGGATGGCGCCCACGGAGCCGCCGAGGCGGCGGTGCATCTTTGTCGTCCGAATGTGCGGAGGCGCCAGGTTCGCGTGGGTGGGGGCAATCCCGGGAGTGGGCGGCGGGAGGGGCGTGGCGGGAATTATGTTTATTGGGAGTGACGATTGCCCCGGGCCCGAGTGCGTGCTAGGACTCGGGAACCCTGGGGATATAGGGGAGTCCGAGGGGTTGCAGACGTAGAAGCCTTGCGGCTTTCTGCTGGAAGGAAGCGCGAGGTGCGTGAAATTGCCACCGGAGGCGCGCCGTCGTGGCGCGTGGCGCGGGCCTGCCGGGACTGCTGCCGGGGCTGGAGACAGCGCCGGCAGGCGGGGTAGGGGCCGGACTTTGCGACGGGCTGGTTCGTCTCCGAGACAGAGAATGGGGTGGAGGCCGTCGTCGCAGCGCGAGAGGATATTCAGGTGTAATGCGTCGCCATTGCGCGCGGCCGCAAGGTGGAAGGGCGAGGGCTCGCAGTCAGAGACGGGCATGGTGCGCGTGGGCAGAGTAGAACTTGGAATGCTTCTTTGACCAAGCTATTTATGACATAGCCCTCGGGTACCGTGTGGCCTACGTGAAACCAAATGGTCTTGAGCGGACCCACGAGTGGCTGAGCAGGCTCCAATCATTGGCCGTGAATAGGCCGCTCAAGAAAGAAGAACCCCGCATCTATGATGTCCGTTGCTGAGCGCTAACCCGCTAGCCATTGCCGAAACATAAAACGGGAGATCCGACTCTTGGACGCCGATCACGAACACGAGGTAAGAGTCCGTAAGACTGTAAGACGTTTTTCATAAGAGCTGCAAAATAGCCATCACGTCTTCACGTCTTCGCGGTGGGTGGGTTCAGTCATACCCTAAGTAGCGTCCCTAGAAGTTGGGATATCTCAGAAAATCGGATGAGCGTGCTTTGGTGGTGGAGGTTTGGTGGAGACTTCCGTCACCTGCGGGTCGCCGTCAATTGATCATCAAGATGGAACACAGCCACAATGAGCAAGTCAGACTCGTTCTTTCTTCTTCCATGCCATGAGGCAACTCCCAGCGAAGCCTCACTCAGGTTGACACGGTTATATGCAAGTTATATTGAAGACGCGAGCCTCACATGCATCGTGCCACGGAAAATGAATCGTCGGCCAATGTTATCTACCGTTCTCTGTCAAATTAGTATCTCGTCGCACCGGCAACACCCATGGCAGCTCGGGACTTCTAATGGCGCGGGTTCATAAGAACCCGTTCTGTTTGTACGAAAGCCTGCGCTGCGAATGGCGTTCCCGTCCAGCGCGCTACCCCTCTTCGGCGACTACGATAACAATACATATAGGTCTGCAGGGCCAGATCTAATACTTATTGCTCCGCCCACCCAAGTCGGTTATCGCTGTCTTTACTCCCCGGCCCCTCCGTTTTACAATGTAATTCCTTGGCTGTCCGGGAATCTCTCGGGATAATTTGGTTCTGCGTGGGACGAGATCGGGATTCTTGTCGCCCCACGTTTTGAATTCTATAACTCCCGTTCGTGGCTCCCCGACGGCCATCCTGGCGCTCCCCTCGGACTCAGGACCGCGCCTGTTCACCTGGGCAGTTTTTCTGCGGCTTCAGCTAGACCGTTCAAGAGTGTTCCTGTCCACCCGTGACCTCCCGTCCGTCCGCTGCGTCCGAACCCGTCTAATGACCGACTACGCCCTTGGCTGTATGCTAATTGCGGCGGCGTTCAATTCAACATATATTCCGGTGCCCGCTCGCTACACTGCTTCAACTCCCTACTGTACCATCCATCCCCTTCAATTATCTCCTGCACTACCGCTCGCCTGGGATCAAGCCCGGCCGAGCACGGAGGTCGTTTCGCATTTCCTGCGGCCGTTCGAGCGACGACTATCTCACCTCTAGCGCCCACGGCTAGGATCTACGATTCCTATGACTTCCCACGGAGTTTCCTTGTCTCTTAATGCGGCCCCCCGCCATTTTCGGACTGTGGGCGAGATCACCGAGCGAAGTGTTTGGGCAGCAAAAATCACGCCTTTTGCTTTGACCTTGTGTTCCGAAGACGTACACTGTTGTTCACTGTGAAATCACAAGTGCTCAATCGCCCAAATCCTTGACATCGTCCGATATCCGCGTCCGCCAAACCGCATACGTCCCATCGGAGCACCCCTCGGCTAGCGTCCAAGGACCTGCTGTACAATGTTCTTTGCTTCTTCCCGCGTCGGCTGCTGTACTGTCGCTGGTCAGCGGCCCATTCATCATTATTGTTGAACCAAACCAGCCGGTTCCCGACGAGACCTAAACCTCTGGACCATCTGAGCCTGGATTCGTCGGCGGTTGGATTTGTCAGCGATTCACTCATATTATTGTTGAACCAAGCCAGTTGGTTCCCGCCCAGAACTAAACCTCTGGACTATCTTCACGCGACCCCGCCTTTTTCGGACTGTGAGCCGGCTACGAAGTTTGAGGCAGAACAAATCGGCCTCGCGAACCCTACGTTACGAAGACGTAGACTGTCGTCCACTGCCGAATCCCAGATCCTTAGTCGCCCAAATTCTTACGTCGCTAGATATGGGTGCCCACCAAGCCGCAGACGGCCAATCGAAGCACCTCTCGGTTGGCGCCGAAGGACTTCCTGCACAATTTCTTTCATTCTTCCCGCGTCGGATCTTGTACTGTCACTGGTCAGCGGCCCATTCATCATCGTTGTTGGACCAAGCCCGGTTCCCGCCGAGAACTAAACCTCTGGACCGTCTGAGCCTGTGAATGAATCGGGAGCGAGTTCTTCGCCCAGATCGCTCAACCTTCGTCGAACTCACTCATCACTTCGATATACTGCTCCGCATTCACCTTGATCGCACCTGAACATGACTGAAAGGCTTGATTCGATGCACGCTTGGGTTACCTTAAGCCGAAAAATCAACCATTCCGTCGCCCGCCGTCCCGCCCCTATGCGCCTCCGCGGTCCTTACGTGTGGATGACGTAGAAATGCCCCGGCACCCGCCGAAACGACTAACTTAATTCAATCTCCGCCGCCATCAGCCAATGAGAATTCAGCTTCGATTAAACACCTCCGGGACCGCCGAGGCGAGAAATCGTATAAAGAGGGCGCACGTCCACCGCCCTCCTCCATCCCTCCCTCTTCCGCACCACCACCACCACCGCGACCCAACACACTCGTTATCCTCCCACCCTCATTTCCTATATACTATTACCATGAAGTACTCCGCCGTCGCATCCGTCTTCCTCGCCCTGTCCCTCACCACGATCGCCCATGCCCGCCCCACGAAGCGCGAGGTCACCGGTATGTCTCGCTCATCGTCGTCCCGCCGTTTCCTCACCTCGCTTAGACCCGCAGGTCTTGAACTACGCGCTCACGCTCGGTGCGCCGCTTTCTTCCCTCCCCGCCGATTCTCGCACTCACGACGCGTCGTCTAGAGCACGTCGAGGCGACGTTCTACAAGAAATACCTCGACAAGTTCTCCGACTCCGACTTCATCAGCGCCGGCTACGAGGAGTGGACGCGCGGCCGATTCACGCAGATTCGCGACCACGAGGCGACGCACGTTGAGTTCCTCACCACCGCGCTCCAGGCCGCCGGCGCCCAGGCCGTTGAGGCGTGCGAGTACGACTTGTGAGTGCTTCCTCGCGCCATTTCAACGCCTCGCTCAGTCGCGTTCAGCCCCGTCACGGACGTCGCGTCGTTCGTCAACTTCGCTGGCATCCTTGAGGCCGTCGGGACTGCCGGTGAGTGTTCCCTCCTTCGTTCGCCGAGCTGCACTGACGCGTCATCAGCGTACACCGGCGGCGCGCAGTTCATTAGCAACAAGGTGTGCTCATTCGTTCTCTCTTCCTCGCCTTTTTCATCCCTCGCAGGACTACCTCACCGCGGCCGGCAGCATACTCGCCGTCGAAGCGCGCCACGAAGGTTAGTCTCGCTCGTTTCGTCCTCGCGTCGCGTCTGATCCATTCTGCCAGCGTGGATCAACTCCGCCGCGAAGCAAAGCAGCGCATGGGACACCGCCTTCCAGACGCCCCTCGCGCCGAACCCGGTCTACTCGCTCGCCGCGCCCTTCATCAAATCGTGCCCCGCGGGCAACGCCGCGCTCCTCCCCGCGCTCACCGCCTACCCCACGCTCGCCTTCGCCGACAGCCACGCACGCGTCGGCACGACCACCAAGCTCGTGTTCGCCGCGCCCAAGGCAGCGTCGCAGCTCTTCGTCGCGTTCATCTCTGGCGCGGGCGCGCCCGTATTCGTGCCGATCCAGAACGGCAACGAGGTGGCGATCCCCAAGGACCTCCGCGGTTTCGTGTTTTGCGTGGTGACGAGCGACGGTGGCAAGGTGGACGACTCGACGACGGTTGCGGGCCCGGCGATTTTGAATGTGGCGTATGATTCGCGGGGGCAGGTTGTCTGAGTTTTGGTTGGGAGTTTCATTTGTTCCTGTTGTACGATTTTTCTTTTCCGGCTTTTGAGACTGGGTTGTATGAATAAATGTCCGGTTCTTTCTTCTCTCTTGCGAGATTCTGAATTCCTGGGATGTTGTGAGATTAACTTTTGCGCCCGAGAAGTGGTTGATTTGGAAGTTGAACGTACCGATGGCCGGCGATCTCCGGATCTCTTCTACCATCGCGGCCCAAACGCCGGGGCCATGGATTTCGCCCGCGGCACGCGGTCGGCATTGTCAAAACACCGTTCCTAGCCTTCCTGTTTTTTTTTGTTTGTTTTGCAGCCGGTGTACACATGCCAACCTTTATCGCCCCACCCTTATTATTGTGCTAAATTCCCTCAACGCGGGCTGCGACGGATTTCTGCGTGCGGGCCAGTGGCTAGAGCGACCTAAAATGAAGGTTGACTTTTAAAGATTGGACAGGTTGGAACCACATTAGAAGGCCGTGATCCCGAAGCGCGCGCAATTCATTGCCGGTGAGAGTTCGTACGGCGAGCTACCGTGAAAAGGGGTTAGGGTCTTCAACAAGTGAGGTACGAGCTTCATTTTGTTGAAGCGTCTGTCTACGAGAGACTAGTTAGGGCCAGTCGCCGGATCACGGCTTGGGCATTTCGTTGAAAGGGCGAGAGGCTTCATGTTTAGCTTGTGCAGCATGACCGGCCTCTAAGAGATGGGAAGAAAGGGCGGAAATGGAGGAAAGAGACTAAAAAAAAGAAACGTGATCATGATGACTAGCGTTGCACAGCCTCCTTGATCCTTCTCTCACCCAACTCTCACCTTCCTTTTTTTTTTTTGGTGTTTTCGTCTTGTTTCCTTGGGATCCTAGGGAAAAAAATTCCGCTTGCATCTGCTCTCTTCAGTAAAGGTTGCCCGCTAATTATGAGTGCGACCCAGACCGTCTTGCTGAATGCAACGCGTCTCTACTTGCACGGGCTGGTCGACAATCCTCGGTGGACACTATCTCTCTCTTCCGCTCGTGCTCACGGATTAGGCACGCCTGTTGCGAGTGCAGGATCGTCAGCGAAACTCTGGGACAGCAACCCCTTCGTAGGTCATCTTTGGCAGTTGCGCGGGGAGTTTTGGAGAGATTCGGACTCCTGAAAACCAGTCGCACCTTCGAGCCTACAGGCCGAAACGAACCCATCAGTGCGGAAGGTGATCCTTAGACTCGAACCAGTCGCTATTGGGGAGCCCGTGAAGTTGATGACAGTCGATCAACACTACGGGTAAATAGCGACTGGAAGATAATCACGGGTTTTAGGAGAGTCGGGAGTTGCCGAGATTTTTAAATAACTTAGACAAAATTTCGCGAAACTTGAGAAACCGACTTGCACTTTCCGCACATCTAAAGAGACAGTTCTTTAGATAATTTTAATCCAAGACCCTCCACTTTCTCCGAATTTTGAGAGTCCAAGTACTGCTGTCCCAGTGACCGAATCTTGCTTGAGGCGTAAGTTACATGACGTACAGGGATTTGGCAGGACATTCACAGCCACCAGATGGCGACTAGTAATCACGCCGTAGAAAGCTCAATGTCGGTCTAATCGAAATTCTGAAAACGTGGAGGGTCTTAGAATATAATTATCTAGAGAACAGTCTCTTCAGATTTGTGGAAAGAGCAAGTCGGTTTCTCAAGTTTCGCGAAATTTTGTCTAAGTTATTTAAAAATCTCGGCAACTCCCGACTCTCCTAAAACCCGTGATTATCTTCCAGTCCCTATCACGCACTGATCAAACGACTGTCTTTGATTTCTACGAGATAGGTACTGGCTCGAGTCTAGGTGATCCTGTCCTCGGGCCATTTTGGCGGCTGCGGTTGGGTGGCAAGAACGGATTTGATGTGCATGCAGTCTTTACAAATCTTGCCGGCTGTGGCACGGCACATGGGAAGGGTAGAGCGACTGGGTTCAATCTGCTGTTCTTGCACGCGTGAGATTGCTTCGCCCTCAGCATTTCGGCCGTCGAACTACCTTCAGTTCAATTTCGACAAACAGCGCATGACTCACGGCCACGGGACATCTTGTTCCCGGGCTCGTGAGTAATATGGTCTGTTCTTGCGCACGGCTATATCATTTTATTCTCACTGTGGCGGACCTCATGATATCGAAGGCCTGCTCTTCTATTTGGCAGCACTTCTTATGTCAGTTCCAGGACCATTCTTCTCGAGGTTCTGACTGTGATGCGAACAGCTTGTCGATGAAGGCAATATACCCAGACTCACCCTCTGCCACATAACAGGTTTTGAAACTCTCGATTCTGTTCATCGAAGTGGGTATGAGGTCGGAGATCGGGACAGCAATTCCTGTCGGGGGCCGTTGCTACAGTAAAAGTTCGACGGTCCCTATCAAGTGATAAGTTCCTGTGCCTCACGGAAAGAAGCTGATAACCCAGAAGTCAATCAAATTTCTCACAGACAAGACATAAAGCCACTGAGATCATGGGCAATGTCCCAGGCCTCCACCTCTCCCAAGATGCCGTCTCCGACTGTTGTACAGACCCGTTTGGACAACATCTCTACATGCCTGGCCCTTGCTGTCGGCACCCTAGATGATCTCTCCGACGCATTTGGAACACCATTTTTGTCGGTTATTTCAAACACTGTTTTGTCGCTGATCACTGCTGTGAAGGTAATATTTCAGCAGATCATATCGACGCCCGTGCTCAAGAAATTTGACAGGGAGTCAAAAGAAACAAGGATGAATGCACAGAATTGATGGAGAACATCCACCAGATAATCTACGCTATCGTTCATCTTCATATCAAAGCGGAGCCCCAAGGGGAGTTACAACCTGCCATGTTGCACTACATCGGAAAATTCACCGAGTATTTCACTTTCACCGCATTTAATCAAAACTAATGTTAATTTAGAACTCTTAACAAAATCCATATATTTACAGAGGCTCAACGAGATACAAACACATTCAAGCGGTTCTTCCGCCAGAGTGAAATGAACCATCTTCTGAAGGATTGTAAGCAGATGTTACAGGAAGCTCTTGATATGCTCAAGGTAATTTGTTTGTCGGATTTGACCTTCAGTTCTTCAACTGTATACAAACTATCTAGGGTAACCTCAATATCCGTCTTTTCCAAGATATCAAGGATATGCAAGTAATGATCCAGAGCCAACATGAAGAACTGCTGGAGTTGATTGCAAGACTTTCGGATGGGACTATTTCTGAGCAAGTATCATCGGTGTGTAATGTTAACCTGATCAAGTGCTTTCCTAATGAGATTTATGTAACCAGATAATGGGAAACCTCAGAGACAGGTATGTATGTATTGTAGACATAGTGAAATGATACTTACTTCTCTGAGAAGCTCAAACTCGCTGGCCTTGCTGCCAGCCAAGCCAAAGATATTCCACGGACGTGAATCAGAACTGCAACACATTGCTAATGCATGTGAGTGTGGGCCAGCAAGAATTGCAATTTTAGGAGCAGGTGGGATAGGGAAGACAAGCTTGGCAAGGGCTGTCCTCCACCACCCCACTGTTACTCCCAAGTATGAATTTCGGCTCTTTGTTGGATGTGAATCTGCCACTACAAGCATTGAACTCGCTGCCCTTGTTGCAGTCCACCTTGGATTAAAGCCTGGAACAGATCTCACACAACCTGTTGTCTCTTATCTTTCTAAAGGTCCAAACTGTCTGTTGGTCTTGGATAACCTGGAGACATGCTGGGAGCCAATGGATTCCCGTGTCAATATTGAAGACTTTCTCTCCTTACTTGCAGATATAAATCATCTGGCATTAATTGTAAGATCCGACTTACTTTGATATCTTTTTCTGAAATTGGTTTAGATTACAATGCGAGGAGCAGAACGGCCGGCCAAAGTGGCCTGGACTCGGCCATTCCTCGCTCCACTGAACCCGTTGACATATGAGGCAGCTCGTCAAACCTTTGTTGACATTGCGGATGACTTCGAGAACAATGAGGAGATTGACAAACTTCTCTCGATTACAGACAACTTGCCTTTGGCAATAGACCTAATTGCTCATCTGGTCAACTTTGAAGACTGTTCTGTGGTGCTAGCACGCTGGGAAACAGAAAAGACTTCTATGTTGTCTGTTGGCCACAACAGACTATCCAATTTGGATTCATCCATCAGACTCTCACTTTCAAGTCCTCGAATAACATGCTTGCCGGGCACCAAGGATCTGTTGAGCATTCTCTCAATCCTTCCAAATGGACTTTCAGAGGTTGTTCTTCTTCAAAGCAAGCTCCCTATTAAAGACATCAGAGCATGTAGAACTGCTTTGCTGCGGACCTCATTGGCTTACACAGATAACAAAAATCAACTCAAGCTCCTGGCACCCGTCCGAGAATATATATATATCCTACATCGCCCCTCATGGGAGCTCATTCTGCCTCTCCAGAAGCATTTTTATCAACTCCTTGAATTTTACCACAGATATTGTGGTCAACTTCCAGATATCATACCACTGGCTCAGACTACTTCACAACTTGCAAACATTCAAAACATACTTCTCCACGGATTCCAGCACAATATTGACGACCTAGGAGAAACTGTCCACTGTGCTATATCTGAATGACTTTAGCAGGCTCACTGCTGCTGGTCGACACCCCATAATGGACCACATACCTCAGATTTTACCTAGGTTAGCAGACCACAGGTTAGAGGTTATTTTCATCACGGAGACCTTTGCCTCGTGGATGTATAAAGATGTTCCAGAGCCTGAGTCTCTCCTTGAACAAGCCTTGAAACACTTCTGTCATGTCAGGGATCCCATCTTGCAAGGTGTGTTTCACAAGCATTGGGTCGAGCTACATTAATGTAATCACCATAGCCAGATTTTACCATTGTATTGGACATTTCTATTTCTACCATGGGGATGACTTTGATACAGCGAACAATTTCTATGAGACTGGGCTTGCTTTGGCGAGATCCTGTGGAGCTCTCAGAGAGCAGTGTATTACTTTGGCGGACATGTCATTGGTCAAGTGGAGAAAGGGGGACTATTCCGGATCTCGAAAGGATGCACACGAGATCCAGAAACTTGCACAGTGGGGTGGAGATTTATTGGGAGAGGCACAGGGCGTCCATCTCGAAGCAGGGGCATGCACATCTATTGGTCAATACCAACACAGCCTATTGTTATGCCACAGAGCACAGGAAATTCTGGGTCTGTGTGGATTGTCTGGAAGTAGCACACTTCATCATGCCCTTACTGAAATGGCGGAGGTGCATCTGTTGAAGTCTGAATACACGGAGGCTCACAGCATACATGCCCAAATTCTGTCCGAAATATCCGATGAGAAAGATTCTCCTTCTTATGCATTCTCTGTACTCAATATTGCAGAAATTGGGATCATGGCTGGTGAAAGTTCACAAACTGTGCATGAAAACCTGGCCAAAGCAAAAACAATCTTCGAGGCAGTGGGATATCCGGCGGGGATGCTGGACCATAAAATGATCTCAGCAGATCTCATCCTTCGTGAAGGGGACGGTCTGGCAGCAAAGGAAACCTTTCTGCAGTGCTTCGATTTAGCACGGGGAAAAAATACTGAAGGTGTAATCTACTGTCTAGAAAGACTGGGGGATGTCACGCGTTGGAGTCTTGCCGATGTTGATCGCACATCTACCTTGGCAATGGTCTTCCTTGGCTTTGGCATGAAGCTTCAAAATAAGCGCGCGATTTGCAAGGCCATTCAGTATCTCGGGGATATCTGCTTTGTCCGTGATGATGAAGACACAGCAGCTACTTTGTTCACTGTGGCGTTGCAGGGGTTTACAGAAATGGATATTCACCAAAGCAAAGGAGATTGCATGTTCCGTCTCGGAAATTTGGCTGAGAAAAAAGGACAGTCCCAGAGCGCAGAAGAGTTCTGGAGAGCTGCTCGGCCAATGTTTGAACGGTCACTGCAAACAAACCACGTGTCCCAAATTGATGCAAAACTTGCTGGAACCTATGGAAGGGTTGGAAGAGCAGAATGAGAAGTTACAGAATTTTATATTATGGAAAATACCTGATCGACCTCTGTGGGAAGACTTGTGAAAAACGTAGGTTGAGTATCCGGTAGGGGTCGCATGCATTATTCTGTTGTAAAATATATGCATTCCTTTCGACGTATGAAAGCAGGGGCGGTTCCCGTAGGATTCTACAACGTCGCACACGGTGCGTACCATTTGTTTTTCTGTCTCCGTCGAATTTTCAATATCCTGAATTTGAGGGAGCTCCTACTACCACGCGCTGGGAAGCTGGCCACTTAGACTATAGCCGCTTAATTACCTATCCCTTGTCAAATCTTGAGCCCGGACTATGCAGAGGGATGTCAGACGGTGGTGTGTACCAAGTTTCGGCAACTCCTGATGATGTGATCGCCAGCTGTGCGCCGGTGATGCGAGGTTCAGATGCCGATCTCGTTACTCCCTTAATCTTGATCCGGTACCCGCAACAAACAACGCCCAGAACTTCATCAATTCTGTTTCAATCCGCGACTTCGAGGGCTCGTTCGAGCCTGTTAAAACCTGGCTTTCTTCTGGCCATCTTCTCCAATAGGTCAATCTCCTCGTCGTCTTGGAATCCAACCGGGAAACCTCAGTGTCAAAGTAAATTCTATTTCATGTGCACCATACCGACGAGCGTCGCGTGGATGACCCGCCCTTGCTATGTCCTGGCGACTTTTGGAGGGTATATAGCATGGCTGATGCTTCATTTTGAGAAGTATAAGACCATTTTATTGGTTTGATCCACTCCGCATTACTGCTACTTACAACAAACTATCAATTTTCACCATGCAAAAAGTTTAAATGCCGGGTTCTCAGCAGCAAGCTCCAGGGACGGAAATACTACTCTAGGTACGTTCATCTACATCTCATCAAGCTTACTGAAGCTTATTTTGTCCGACAGCGTCCCATAACTCTTGCACGCCGCTCGTTGAGTAGCGGGATCAATCTCACCACCTGCTACCTCTCATCAGAGGAACCTAGTTCTACCATTCGTATTGATCTAATGTAATATTTTGTGTGCAAAATAAAGCATTTAGATCCATTGAACATGATTATGCACCACAAAGGCATTACATTGGCCAGGAACAACGGATTTAGGCGGGTGGCCAGGTAGCCAATCAATTCCCTTTTCGGGAGTTCCGCCGGAATAAATTTGCCATGAGCTCAAAAGGTCTCCAAAATGGATGTAAGTAGACTCAATCTGTTCACAGGATGTGCGCCTATGGTTTAAGCCTCTTGGCCTTCGAGAAGGCATTCAATGAAGCGGCTAATAGGCCAAACACGCTAAGGTGGCCAGCTTCCCAGCGCGTAATAGTATGGGAAAGCGGCATATTCGACTCTCGAAAATTACGCACAGATGGCTGATTGCCCAAATATCAGCTAGCGTCCATCTGAGTTACATCCTCCATCACCAATTATTTTATAGTTTTATATAGGGGAGTCCGGGTCCTTCGGGTTAAACCGTGGGAAACCACATGTCCCCATCGGAACTCGCCGTTTCCCGGCCCAAGGCGTGAGTATTTGATCCATATTCTCTGATCTTAGCTTGGAGGTCTGTCTCATTTGTTGCTAGACAAATCTGGGCCTGCTCTAATTGAATAAATGTCGGCAGGTATAATACATGGCAAGACTCGGGCATGGTGCACGATACACGTATTCGGCCGCCGCGATCCCATTATGAAACCTCTCGGACCTGATATCCTAGAATCTGAATAGTCGGACGATCTCATCAGCTGCTTTCCCCACAAGGGTCTCCTTCAATGTGCGACCTAACTTTCCCGCGTTCGCCGTCAATCGGGCCCCCTCCCGTCCCCGTGCAGCACTGAACGTCACTGCAAACTCCGCCGACGCATCCACGCAGAGAGAGGCCGAGCTGCGGACCGGTGTGGACCTGCGGACTTGTGAGTGCGTAGATGGAACGGAGGAATGGAGGCGCACCTGCAGGAGCTAGAACGCTACGGCGTCCGCGCCTGAAGACAGAAGCGTCGCGTTGATGAGCTGCTCGTCGTCCGTCGGCCATACGATGAGCGGGACTCCTTGGGACAGCGACGCAGACACAGAGCTGTATGTTTGGGATGAGGGAGAGCAGGAAAAGAGAGAAAGGTGCAGTAACACACTTGAAGCCTCCGTGCGTCACAGTGCGTGAGGAACCACCGACGGCACTGTGCTGGAGGATTGCCTGCTGCTCGACCCAGAACTTGCAGATGAATCCTTTGCCGCTCGCGCTGACATGCTCGATGAGCTCCGCGGAGACCGATGCGAGCCTGTCCCCGAGAGCGAAAATGAACGGAAACGGCGTCTCGAGCGCGAGTGTGGCAATGAGTGTCTCGATCAGCTCCGGCGTCGCGGTCGGGAAGAAGAGCGAGCTGCGCCGGTGCTGAGTGAGTGGTGATAGGGTAGAAAGAATGAAGGGCACGACGTACCCGAAGGAGATATAGAGCACCGAGTTGGGGCCGTGTTGACTCATCCAGAAACGTTTTGACGACCGCGTTGGTGGGCGGTGGGCGGCGCGTCGTTCCAGCATACCTCATACACCCCCGAGCCAACTGTGAACAGCTCCTGCCCACTTTTTACAGTGCGCGGCAGTGCGGGACGCAGACGGGCTCCATGCAGCGCGCAGCAGGTACGATGAACCCGTCGACGACTCGGGCGAGGCCCTGCGCTGCGACAAGCAGCTGGGCGAGCCCTCCGTGGGCGGGCTCCCGTACGCGAGACGCTCGTGGTCATACATGCCGGGCGTGCCAGGGTGTTTCACAATGCGCCCGGAACGCAGGCGTATCTGGGGTTTAAATATATCCCGGGCTTCAGATAAGAGGGTGAACCGCGATTGATCAAACCCTCTCATCAGACGGGCTCGCGATGCATCCGAGGTCACCGGTATGCCTCGCTCATCGCCATCCTGCGGTTTCCTCACCTCGCCTGGACCGGCAAGTCTTGAACTACACGCTCACGCTCGGAACGCCGCTGTCCTCCCTCCTCACCGATTCTCCGACTAACGCGACACGGGTAGAGCACGTTGAGGCGACGTTCTACAAGAAGTACCTCGACAAGTTCTCCGACTCTGACTTCATTAGCACCGGCTAGGAGTGGACGCGCGGCCGGTTCACGCAGATTCGCGACCACGAGGCGACGCAGTTGAGTTGCTCAGGCCGCCGGCGCCCAGCCGTCGAGGCGTGCAAGTACAACTTGTGAGTGCTTCCTCCCGCTGTTTCGGCGTCTCGCTCAGTTTCCTTCAGCCCCGTCACGGATCGCGTCGTTCGTCAACTTCGCAGGGATCCTTGAGGCCGTCGGGACTGCCAGTGTTCCCTTCCTCGTTCGCGGAGCCGCACTGACGCGTCATCAGCGTACACCGGCGGCGCGCAGTTCATGAGCAACAAGGTGTGTTCATTTCTTCTGTCGTCGTTCCGTTTCTCACTTCTCGCAGGACTACCTCACCGCCGCCGGCAGCATACTCGCCGTCGAGGCGCGCCACGAATGTCAGTCTCGCTCCAATCCTCCTCGCGCCGCATCTGATCCATTCTGCCAGCGTGGATCAACTCCGCCGCAAAGCAAAGCAGCGCCTGGGACACCGCCTTCCAGACGCCCTTCGCGCCGAACCCGGTCTACTCGCTCGTTGCGCCCTTCATCAAATCGTGCCCCGCCGGCAACGCTGCCCTCCTCCCCGCGCTCACCGCTCACCCCGCGCTCGCCTTCGCCGACGGCCGCGCGCGCGTCGGCATGACCACCAAGCTCGTGTTCGCCGCACCCAAGGCAGCGTCGGAGCTCTTCGTCGCGTTCATCTCTGGCGCGGGCGCGCCCGTATTCGTGCCGATCCAGAACGGCAACGAGGTGGCGATCCCCGGGGACCTCCGTGGTTTCGTGTTTTGCGTGGTGACGAGCGACGGGGGCAAGGTGAACGACTCGACGACGGTTGCGGGCCCGGTGATTTTGAACGTGGCGTATGATTCGAGGGGGCAGGTTGTTTGAGTTTCGTTCGTTCCTGTTGTACGATTTTCTTTTCCGGTTGTATGAAAAAATTTCGGGTTCTTTGTTCTTTCGCAAGATTTTGAATTCCTCGATGTTGTGAGATTATCTTTTGCGCCCGAGAAGAGGTTGATTTAAGAGTTGAACGTGCCGATGGCCGGCGATCTCCGGATCTGTTCTGCCGTCGCGGCCCAAGCCTGGGGCCGTTGATTTCGCCCGCGGCACGCGGTCGGCATTGTCAAAACACCATTTCCTAGCCTTCCTAACACCCTTATTATTGGGCTGAATCACCACAGAGTGGCTGCTGCGACAGATATCTGCGGGCCAGTCGCTAAAGTGACCTCTTAGTGCGACGATCCAGGCTCTGCGTTCCAGTGATCACGACATTCCACAACGCAACAATATGATTTACATGACCATTCCAATGAATACGATCAGCATTGTGCCACCTCTTATTTTAAAACCTCGCGAGCCGAACGAGCTCATCCGACGCCTCTCCCGCGCGCGCCTCTCTCAAGGCTGCCGCCATCTTCGCTGCGTTTCCGATCAGGATGGCACCCTTGGCTCCGCGCGCGTCTTCGAACACCGCCTTGAACTCCGCCGACGCGTCTTCCACAGTGCCGGTGATTTTTGGGCCGCCGCGGAGGGAGGGCGCGAGTTGGGTTCCTGTGCGGACCTGAGGGAGGGTGAGCGTTGAACAGCGCTCTCTCTCAAGCGTGAACTTTGGACCGAGGCGCACCTGGATGAGCTCGATAGCCACGGGGTTCGGGCCCGAGGAGAGGAGCGCTGCGTTGACGGGCTGCTCCGCGTTCGTTGGCCACACGATCAGCGGGACGCCTTGGCACAGTGACTCGGAGATGGAGCTGAGAGAGTTGGGTAAATCAGGCCGGGAGCGTGAAAATAATTGGAAACATAGCGCACTTCCAGCCGCCGTGTGTGAGGAACCAGCCGACGGCCGCGTGCTGGAGGATCGCGCGCTGTTCGACCCAGAACTTGCAGATGAGGCCCCGGCCGCTCGAGTTGACGCGCTCGATGAGCTCGTCAGGGAGGGAGGCCATCCTGCCGCCGAGCGCGAATACGAAGGGGAAGGGCGTCTCGAGCGCGAGGAGCGTGTCCACGAGCGCCTCGATTAGCTGCGGCGTGGCGACCGGGAACCACACCGACCTTGCGCAGGGTCAGTAGTGAGAATACGGAATAATAAAGAGGAAATCGCAACGCACCCGAATGAGATGTAGAGAACGGACTTGGGCCCGGATTGAGCCGTTGCGTTGTCCAGGAACGATCTCACAACTTCGTTAGTCGGCCCAGCGGACGGAGCGTCGCTCCAGCAGAGCTCGTGCGTCTGCACTCCGACGGTAAACAGCTCCTGCCCACGCTTCTGGTGGAACTCCCTGCAGTGCTGCACGCCGACGGGTTCGAGGCAGGTGCTCGTGGGGACGAGAATCCCGTCGGCGACCTTGGCGAACTTCTGCGCCGACACCAAGATCGGCACGATCCCGCGCACAGGGCCGGTCGCATGTGTGATGCGCTCGTAGTCGTACATGTCGGGGACCCCGGGCGCCTTTATGATCGTTCCAGAGAGCTTGTCGCTCCCGTTCCACGCCAGGTGAACCTGTAAATCGAGTGTGAAATTCATTGGACGCCGGCGACGACCCATTGATGGAAGCAGCGGCACCGACCTGCTCTAAAATGTCCTCCATGGAGCGTCCCTGGCGCCCCGCGTCGTCGTTGTATATTTCCTGTGCTATCGCGGCGAAGTCATAGTCCGTCAAATAGGCTGGCATGGACGCCAGCGAGCACGACAGCCACAGGAGCATTTTACAGTCCGGGCCCATAATTTTTTTCGTCGGTTCGATCACGAATCCGCCGGAAAAGAAGTCAATCTGAGGGTAATACTCAGCACATACTCGGGGAAAGGAGTCCTGGAGGAAGCGTACGTGGATCGCATGCGGTTTCGGCCACTCTTCGCTCCCCTGCGCGAGCAGGGGAAGGGTTTGCATCCACCCGCTCATTAATTGGCCGAAGGCCTCCTTGATCATGGCAGGTGAGAACTGCATTGACATGCTAGACAATTTAAAATGTCGCAGGTGAGACACCGAGGACCAAATGAATACCCTAACGTACTCTTTGTCACCGAGACCTATGATTCTGAGTCTCGCGGCGTCGTACGTCAAGGTCTTCAGCTCCGCCTCCATCTGTGCGACTGGCGGAACACAAAAAGATCAGCATCCATATGTCCAAGGCTGGCCTAGAGATTACGCGCCGAACACATTGTGCTGAACCATGCTGATAACCAGAGTGGGATCCTTCTGTAGCATCTGAGTCGCGATGTAAATGTAGCTGACGGTGTGCCCCCATGAGGGGATGAGCATCGCAGCGATGTGGTGAGCGGGCATCTTCGGGGTTGTCAAACAGATAGCTACGAATTCAGTGAAAAGGGATGGGGAGAGATGGAAGTTAAGCGCATTCTGCTGGTTCTTTCTATTAAACCCAACATGCTGCCGCAGCATGACGAGGCATGCCGGCGTTCTTCAAAAGTCATTGATTGCCGCAGTGACGCGTCACTGTTGCACACTCACGGGATTCACTACAGGCTTGATGCTCGTAAGGGGCATTATTTGAATCCGAAAAGATCGGTCCAGGACGCTTGACGGCGGAGGTCATGGCGCGACGAGGTGAACCAAGAGGTTAACGCTTAACGTCCAAGCAGTCTCCTTAGTTACCGGCAAGTTACCGGTTAAGGCACGGGACGACGAAACTGCGCGAACAACATATTTTAAGAGCCGACGACTCTCGTTAAACTGCAAGCCCGGTGTTACTAGTAACTCGGTCAGTTCACTGGAAACGGGGGTGGAACGTAGGGACTAGCGGTTGGGCATAACTCTGGAAACGTTTAAGTTGCACACGTACTGGATGCGTTCGTCCGTGTATACGCACCATGGAAAGCATAGTCAATTAAAGTCTGGCAGCTGGTGGGGAAAGCCTAGCCCCGCCATCGGTGATAATGTGTTGCCCAGTGATGTGTGCGGATGCGGGTGACGCAAGGAAAAGGGCGAGGCCGGCCATGTCGCCTGGCGACCCAAATCGGCCTAGTCAGTGGTCATAAGCCGCAGAGTATGATGCTAATGCTGGGAATTACCCATGGGCTGGCCCTTCAGCATCTCGTCTCCCTTCTTCTGTATACCAAAGGCGCTCATTTTGCTTGGATATAGTCTGAGTTAAAGCGATTAGTGTGTTATTTCCAATTTGATTTCGATTGTTGACATACCCGGGAAGGATGGCATTCACACTAGTTCGACTGATAAGTACTCGGAGGAATTACCACGTGAAAACGTACGTGATGAAACTCGGGGCGAGTTTAACTGCGAGCTGGGACGTGAGGTGGTTAACTGGAATACAGTCAATATATCTGGAGTAGGAGACAAACGAAACATACCAGCAGCCTTGCTGGGAAGATCTGAAATGTCAAGTTAATACAGGGAAACCTAGCGAGAAATGATTGGACAGACAGCTCCAGACTCCATTCCCGGCCTCACTTAGCGGTCCCTCAGAGTGCGGGCTGACGGAGCCAGTAGACGATATGTTGATAACGCGCCCTGGGTCTGTATTCGTCGAGTCTTTGCTGAGATAGTCGGATAATCTACTGTGCCGTCAGTCTCGTCTTGTATTAAGCAAAAGAAACCCGATCTCACCCAGAGGTCACTGCAATTGAGATCAATCACGAGCAGTCGCCGACATAAACTGATTCCTTACTGTAGAAAATGCTCTTCACGTTCACATTGAAGACGTTGTCCCATCCCTTCTCTTCCGGAAAATCAAGGAATGGGCCGCCCCATGTTATACCAGAGTTGTTGACAAGGACGTGTAGCTTACTCTCGCGCTTCTTGAATTCAGCAATGAGAGCATCACAGCCCGCTTTTGACTGCCGGATATTAGGCTCTTCTAACACTAAATGAAAACCACGTACCCCAACGTTCGCAACGATATAGTGCACCTCAGCCGTCGCCACCTTCTTCATGTCCTCCACAGCCTGTTGTCCCGTTATTCGGTTGTGTTTTATCGGATAGTAGAGGAAGTGCTCCGACCTCTTTCAGCTGCGACTCCTTCCGTGCAGCAATATAAACTGTAGCGCCATTCCGAGCGAAACCGCTCGCTATCATCTTTCCGATCCCGACGCTTCCGCCTGTCACTAGCACTTTGGCAAATGTTACAAGAGGAATGGCAAGTGGTTGTTGCAAAAGCTTACCAATCTTTCCTTTCACATTGAACAGCGATGCAATGACAAGGTCTGGGGGCTTGATTAAGGCGTCGCTGGGAATTGGCATGGGAGAATAGGCTAATACCTTGGGCGGACATGGTGGGCGAAGGAAAGTCGCTTTGACACTGCCTCCGTGTCATCATCGGCAAATCATTAGCCGGAGAAAGCCGGCCACATGACGAGTTTAGACTTTAATTGACAAATTGGCTTCGCGCTTCCACCGAATACAAGTACTACTTGTCTTCGCCTGAGAAAATGGAGGCAGGGGCGTAGATTATTCAATATTGAACCAACTCGCATTTAACTGGCCATCCGGTCTGATAGCTGGGCGGAAGTCGGTCTATTCAAGCAACGATTCGTAGCGGCCTCTTCCGTTTTGAGGTCGCCGTTGGCCCATTCCGACGTGTCTCTGTCACCGAGTCGGTGCTAGTCGGCGGCGAGTTGTATTGATGTCGGCGTTTTAGGCTGGACCGATGGGAGCATTGGTCGAGCGAGGGATGATGGCATTGACAGAAATGACTGGGGCATATTCCAGGTGTCTCATCATGTTGCGTATGACTCTAAGAGTTAGAACACCTCCTAATGTGAACCACGCGCAATATACCCACGGTTTAACCATCACGTGATCTGTTCCAGTCTGCCTTTCGCCTAAAGTGGAGACGCGTTAGACGCGTCAACAGCCCGGGGAAGCTATCGAAAGTCAGAGTCGACTTAGTTCCAAACAGATTGGCCTGATTAATGACGATGCGAGAGCAAACCTCTGACTCCTGAGCTCGATGTACTACTGAATGTAGATTTTCAGAAGGTGCTTTTATTTATTCGAGAGAGATGACACATGGTTGTGGTACTGATGCAACGCGAGAAACGAATTAATCGACGTGTACTGGCGATTCTTTGATTCTAAAACCTCGCGAGCCGGATGAGCTCCTCCGATGCCTCTCCCGCGCGCGTCTCTCTCAAAGCTGTCGCCATGCTCGCCGCGTTTTCCAACAAGATGGCGCCCTCGGGTCCGCGGGCGGCGTCGAACACAGTCTTGAACTCGACCGACGCGTCCTCGACAGTGCCAGTGATTTTCGGGCCGCCGCGAAGGGAAGGCGCGAGCTGAGGTCCAGTGCGAATCTGGTGGGCAAGCAAGAATCAAGATAATTCTTGGGACTGGAAGGGCTTGCGGGCGCACCTGCATGAGCTCAATAGCAACGGGATTCGGTCCCGAGGATAAGAGCGCCGCGTTGGTGGGCTGCTCTCCGCTGGTGGGCCATACAATGAGAGGGACCCCTTGCGAAAGTGACTCGCAGATCGAGCTATGAGAAAGAGGGGTATGACTGGAGTTCAGAAAGAAATATTTCGTCACGCACTTCCAGCCGCCATGGGTGAGGAACCATCCGACTGCTTCGTGTTGGAGGATCGCGCGTTGTTCGACCCAGAACTTGCAGATGAGGCCTCTGCCGCTCGCAGTCACACGCTCGATGAGATCGTTGGGAAGGGTTGCCATCTTAGATCCGAGAGCGAAGAGGAATGGGAAAGGCTTCTCGAGGTTTATGAGAGTTTTCACAAGGGCCTCGATCAGCTGGGGCGTAGGCGATGGGGAAGTACTGCGACCTGGCTAGGAGTCAGCAATAAGATATATGTGACGGCTGGTGGATCGCAGCGCACCCAAAAGAGATATAGAGAACCGACTTGGGCCCGTATTCAGCCGCTGCGTTTTCCAAGAAAGATCTCACAACTTCGTTGGTAAGAGGAACGGCTGCGGCATTGTCCCATCCAAGCTCGTGCACCTGTATCCCCACTGTGAACAGCTCCTGTCCACGTGTCTGGAAGAGCTCTCGGGAGTATGACACTGCCGCGGGTTCGAGGCATGCGCCGGTGGGGACAATAAACCCGTCGACCAGTTTGGCGAGTTTCTGAGCACCAACGAAGAGCGGAGCCGCCCCTCGCGCCGCACCGGCGCCGTATGGAACTCGTTCATGGTCGTACCTGTCGGGAACCCCGGGCGCCTTTATCACGATTCCGGAGAGTTTGTCGGTTCCGTTCCAAGTCATGTGGACCTGAAAAGTAATAAAATTCATCACGGGCAACAGCTCCTTCATGGAAGAACGCCAACCTCATGTAAAATGTCGTCCATGGAACGTCCCTGCCTCCGGGCGTCGTCATCACATATTTCCTGTGCTATTGCGGCGAAGTCGTAGTCCGTCAAATAGGCTGGCATAGCGACCAGGGAGCACGACAACCACAGAAGCATTTTACAATCTGGGCCCATGGTTTTCTTTGTTGCTTCGACTACAAACCCGCCTGCGAAAAAGTCCATCTGCACAGATTCAGAAAACGAGGTGGACAAACGGTAGAGAGGCATACGTGGATGGCATGCGGTTTTGGCCAGCCTTCGCTTCCTTGCCCAAGTTTTGGGACGGTTTCTATCCAGCCGCTAAGGACCTGGCCAAACCCTTCCTTGATCATTCGAGGTCCGAGCGGCAGGCTAGAAGATTGAGATGGAGAAGGTAAAATATGTATCGAGCATGAATGACATCTTGAACGTACTCTTTATCACCCAGTCCTATGATTCGGAGTCTGGCCGTGTCGCACGCGAGCGTCTTGATCTCCGCCTCCATTTGCGCGACTGGGGGGATCCAAGTCAGCGTTCATCCGTCTGCTCATGCAGAGACGCGGACCCATCGCGTTATGCTGAACCATGGTGATGACCAAAGCCGGATCCTTCTGCAGCATTTGAGTCGCGATGTAAATGTAGCTACCAGTATGCCTCCATGAGGGAATGAGTAGCGCCGCGATGTGATGAGCAACCATCTTGAAGTGGTCGAACAGATAGCTACGGGTTCAATGAATAGTGGGGGCAGGGGATGGAAGTTGCAGCTGCAGCCCCGCAGGCACTTTATATTTATAACGCAGAACCTCGGGAATAACACGGAAATCCAAAATTAAAATATCCAATTAGCGAACGTTTGGGAATGCCGGCATCCGTTGGCGTTCCATGTCGCTGTGGCGATCCATCCACGTTCAAGCCGTGTCTATCCCGAATCATTGATCGACAGCCTGAAGGTCTGTCCAACTAGATATCGATCTAGTATGAAACTATCGATGTCTATCGACAAGCTAAACTTAGACCGGATATTGTTCATGCTTGTTACTGCGTTATCCCCGTCTTTACATATCATCTTTTCTGGTTCTGCGCCCTCACGCACCTCGTTTCCTTTCCCATGTGACAACCGGATGCTCCATGTTCTTAGACTTGTCGAGCATTTTGTGAACTACGCCGGAGCACAAACACTGCATTTAACAGTTATTTTCGTGCTCTCTGCCGGATTTAACTGGCAATTACTGAGGGAAAAAGCCGTTTTCGCTACGTCTGTGCCTCAAATATTACACCGCACAAGTCAATGCAATTTACTGCCTGCCATTCCAGTGTGGATTCTTGGAAATTCGCTTGGATAATTCCATGCTCTGAAGCTAAACCCTGGCCAGCCGAACAAGCTCCTGTGACGCCTCCCCCGCGCGTGTCTCTCTCAACGTCGTTGCCATCTTCGCCGCATTTTCAATCAAAATGGCACCCCTAGGGCCGCGAGCAGCGGCAAACACCTCATTGAATTCTTTCGACGCGTCCTCGGCAGTCCCAGTGATTTTCGGGCCACCACGCAGCGACGGCGCGAGCTGAGGTCCAGTCCGCACCTGTGAGAATTGACAATCAGTACTTCTTGGAGTATGCAGAGCGCCGGCGAACCTGCAAGAGCTCAATAGCCACGGGATTGGGCCCAGAGGACAGGAATGCCACATTGGTCGGCTAATCCCCGTTCGTAGGCCATATAATGAGGGGAATTCCTTGGGACAGTGACTCGGAGAGGGAGCTTAGAAAATTGCCGGGACATGAGTCACGTTAGCGTGAAAAAAGAATTGAAACATAGCGCACTTCCAGCCGCCATGGGTGAGGAACCAGCCAACGGCCTCGTGCTGGAGGATCGCGCGCTGTTCGACCCAGAACTCGCAGATGAGTCCTTTCCCGCTCGAATTAACGCGCTCGATAAGCTCTTTCGGAAGGGATGCCATCTTCGAGCCCAGAGCGAAGATAAAGGGCAAAGGTTTCTCGACCTCCAGGAGGGTGTTAACCAGCGCTTCGATCAGCTGGGGAGTGGCAACTGGGAACCACAGCGAGCTTGCGAGGAGTCAGCGTGCCTCCAAAGCATCCAGAAACCCGAAGCGCACCCAAAAGAAACATATAGAGTTGATTTGGGTCGTATTGACCCGCCGCGTTGTCCAAAAAGGATCTCACGATTTCGTTAGTGGGTGGAGCGGCCGCGTCGTTGCTCCAGCAAAGCTCGTGCGCCTGCATGCCGACCGTAAAAAGCTCCTGCCTACGTTTCTTGAAGAGGTCTCTGCAGCAATGCAGCGCTATGGGTTCGATGCAGGCACCAGTGGGAACAATAACCGCGTCGACGAGCGTCGCGAGTTTCTGGGCCGCAACGAAGAGCGCAGCCGCCCCCCAGGGCGGCGGGCCAGCTCCGTAAGCGAAGCGCTCGTGGTCGTAGATGTCTGGTATCCCGGGCGATTTCACGACGAGTCCTGAGAGCTTGTCGCTTCCGTTCCAGGCCAGGAGAACCTGCAAAGCAGAAATGATGAACCGTGAACGGTCATTAATCATAGAAGGAGGCCAACCTGGTCTAAAATATCCTCCATAGCTCCCGCCGCGCGTCGTCCGAGTTTATTTCTTGTGCTATTGCAGCAAAATCGTAATCGGTCAAATGAGCTGTCATGGCAGCCAACGAGCTCGAGAACCAGAGAAGAATTTTACACTCGGCGCCCAAGATATTCTTCGTTGGTTCGATCACGAATCCGCCCCCGAAAAAGTCCATCTAGGAGCGGATACTGAGGGAAAGGGGCCCCAGAATGAGCTTCAGAGACATACGTGGAGAGCACGCGGCTTAGGCCACCCATCGCTTCCTTGCACTAGTTTGGGAATAGTCGCCATCCAGCCTTCAAAGAGCTGACCAAAAACCTCCTTGCTTGTGGCAGGTCCGAACTCAACGCTGAAAAATTGAAATGTAGAAGTTAAGGAATGTCTCGGGGAAGAATGGAATCCTGAACGTACTCTTTGTCACCTACTCCTACGATCTGGAGTCTAGCGGAGTCGTACGAGAGCGTCTTCAGCTCCGCCTCCATTTGCGCGACTGAGACATAAAGTACGTAAGTAAGAATCTCTTTGCTCGCGCAGGGATTACGAGCCCAACGAATTGTGCTGAACAATGGTGATGACGAGTGTGGAATGCTGCCGCAGCATTTGAGTCGCCAGGTAAATATAGCTGATGGTGTGTCCCCATGCTGGGATGAGCATCGTGGCGACGTGATGAGTCGTCATCTTCAGTGCGAAAAAAATTGGGAATGTGATGGAAAAGGGGGAAAATGAAAGATACGGGAAGGAGGAAATGAGAATAAATAACCGTAGAAACTCTACCCGTGCTCTATACAAATGCGGCCCGCGCCGAAACTTGAGCGCCAGATACGATGGCGGCGCAGCTATGATGGTGCCAATCAACTGTTGCGTACATTTTCCCGAGAAGATTGCAGGCTGAAATGAGTTCTCTAGTCTTCCAACGAGGTAAACCATCAACACCGATGTGCGGGGTGCGAGACGGTTTATCGAGGTTGGTCAAGATATTGAGAAGGGATCGGTAATCATTGATGATTGAGACACCGTGGCCGGGTACTCACTTCGCAATACATTGATAGGAATACAGTTTCGTTGGGAACGGAAAGCTTGATGGTATCGAAATAGCTTGAGCATCTATGAAAATATTAAAATCAGAAAATTTAAACACAACACGATCACGCTTAGCAAGTTCATCGCAACTCGGGGCCTTGAAACCGCGCCAACCGCGCAATCTAAAAAAAAACTCTCTTGATCATAAACCACCACCATCAATTTGGGTGGCACGGTACAATTCTCCGCAACCCCAACCAATTCACATCCCCCGACAAGGCAACAGTGTCAGATCTCTCCCAGCCCCTCCTGTGAGCAGGAACTGGGATTGAGATGGATGCGGGAGTGCGGGGATGGTACCACTCTTTGTGCCACTCATCGCACGTACCCACCCACTTTCACGGACTTCAGACGTAGTTATCCTGCGTCCGAGGCCCACCCCACTCAAGACTTGGCCACCTGGCCCGGCGTGTTCCATTATGCATATGCACTCCTCTACCACCCATGCCACCCTCCTCTCTTCCATCCTCGGGATCTTTTTCATCCCTTCCGGCACATCCTAGCGGAACATGCTATTTCACACCCCACCAAGTTCAACCCTCAGTAATCCACATGATCCCCAGCCTTCACGCACAACGATCTCATTGCTTTCCGACCACCCTCCTCTGTATGGGCACTTTTGTAATTATCCCAGGCCTCCATTTGGGGTGGAGGGGCTGGGCAATGCACTACCAACATACATACATTGGAGACCCTACTCGTATGGGCACTTTTGTACTTACTATCCTCGGCTCCGGGGGGGAGGCGCGAGGCAGACTTACACTACCAACATACATACCCCTAGGATAGGATCGCAAAGTAGTCACATAGGCCGTAAACGGCCTGAGCACTACCATAAATATACAGATTTCATCAACCGCGCAATCTCCTCTCCCGTCTCTCTGGAGTCTCTCTCATGGCCCACGCCATTTCTATCGCGTTCCTCGTCAAAACCACGCCCCTAAGTCCGCGGGCCGCCTCGAAAGTCGCCTTGAATTCCGCGGTCGCATCTTGGATGGTACCGGTGGGTGAGCCCGCCACGGAGGGGAGGCGCGAGCTGCGGGCCGGCGCGTACCTGCAAAACCAGAAAATCGGTTTCAAAGTCTGCGCGAATGAGAAAGGGCTTGCCTGCATGAGCTCGATCGCGACTGGGTGCGGGCCAGAGGAAAGGAGCGCGGCATTGACAGGCTGCTCCGCATTGGTTGGCCACACGATCAGCGGGAATCCTTGGGACAGCGACTCGGACGTGGAGCTGCGATGCCAAAGAGATGAGCAAAGCAGTGTACAGAAAATTTCTCACATACTTCCAGCCCCCATGGGTGAGGAACCACCCGACGGCATCGTGCTGGAGAATCGCGCGCTGCTCGACCCAAAGCGCGCAGATGAGCCCCATGCCGCTCGAGTTGACGCGTCTTTGGGAAGGGAGGCCAGCTTGCCTCCCAGCGCGAAAATGAAGGGGAAGGGTTTCTCGAGAGCAAGGAGCGTGTCCACAAGGGTCTCGACGAGGCCCGGGGTGGCGAGCGGGAACCACAACGACCTGGCGAGTCAGTGGCGAGATCTGGGATCGCAGGGGAATCATAACGCATCCAAAGGTGATGTAGAGAACAGACTTGGGCCCATATTTGGCCACCGCACCATCCAAGAACTATCTGACGACGTCATCGGTAGGCGGAATAGGCGCAGCGTCGGTCCAACAAAGCTCGTGCGGCTGCATCCCGACCGTAAACAGCTCCTGCGCGCGCTTCTCGTAGAACTCCCTACAGTGTGGAACTTTGATTGGAACGAGGAACGAGTTAGAACCCAATCAAGTGTCTGTCTAGAGAGACTATGTGGAACTGCAGCGGGCTCGATACAGATATCGGTAGGGGCGATGTATCCGTCGACGAGCTTAGCAAGTTTCTGAGCGGCGACGAATAGCTGAACCACGCCTTGCGGCCCGGCCGCGTAGGCGACACGCTCGTAGTCGTACATGTCAGGGACCCCGGGGCACTTTATGACGCGTCCGCAGAGCTCATCGGTCCTGTTCCACGTCAGCGTAACCTGAGACGTGTGAATAAAATGCGAAGCTGTAGGAGGATGCAAACCTAGTCTAAAATATCCTCCATGAAGCGTCCCTGGTGCCGAGCATCGTGCGAGTATATTTCCTGCACTATCGCGATGAAGTCGTAGTCGGTTAAATGAGCTGGCATGGAAGCCAGCGCGCACAAGAACGAGAGGAGCACTTTACAGCCAGGGCTCATGATCTGCTTTCAGGCGGTAGTGGGGATTTAATATAAAAAACACCTATGGTTAGAAGTGGGATGTTTATTAAATAAGACCTGTACCTTACAAGACGTTTAATATATAACGTTAGAAGAGCCCGTGGCTCCTGCCCAATTCGGAATGCCCTCCCTCGGGCGGCGTCGTGGGCCCCGCGCATCAAGCGCGTGGCTGTGCGCCCCGCCCTCAGTGCGCCCGCCCAAATTTGTTCCGCCCTTGCGGTTGCTCCGCCTCATATAATCAAATTACCTGTGCATCAGTAGTTGAATTCATCCCAGGAGGACCTCATACCATACTGTTGAGGCATTGCAGGGCCTCTAGCTTGCGTGGTACGTTGTGCGCTCGTCGTGGCGCCTGAGGGCGCGGAGTTGCTTGAATCTATTTGCATACCCTGTTGCCATCACATCAAGATCAGACATCATTCCTCGCGTGCCGCCTGCCGCTTTGCGATCACTCTACCGCGCCTGTTCCCGCCCCCGTTTCCCGCCGCCTGGCCGCTCCTCCTGCGCCTCACCCTCGAACCATCTGCTCTCCCTCACTCCTTTTGCGTACCTCGCGCTTCGCGCTTCGCGCTTCGTGCCTCGCCCGCCCTCGCCGCCCGCCTGCCCGCCCGCCCTCCGCCCGCCCTTCGCCCGCCCTCCGCACCCGGCGCCACACCTGGGACGGCTGCTGAAGAGAACATATCCCTCGCGTCCTCTTGCGTCCCCCACCCGTCGTTGGCCGCCGCCTCCTTTAGCATGCCGTCCGCCTCCCGCCTCCGATCCCGCCGTCCAACCGCTTGCCGTAATATTGACCCACTACTCTCCTGTATGTATTGATTATTAAGCACCCATTGCCCAACCTTCAATGTTTGAGAACCGCAAATCTACCACCCAAAAAAAAAGAAAATCACCACCGTGCTTTCTCAGATCAGCGTACGAGAAAATAATCGTGAGGACCTTAAAGGAAGCCTCGAGATTGTTAGCAACGTCCTGCAATGGAACCCACCTACTTAACTTAACACGAAAAGAAATTCGCGACCTTATTTTTCAAAACGGAAAGTAAGACCGGCTGCCGGAATCGAACCGGCGAACCCTTACTTCAATATATAATTGTCCCCAAGTCAAATCTCGCCATACAAATGTATTTATTGCCACCAAGACTACTAGTATCTAAGCCCACCCTCAAAATTCAACGGGTTTTCTGCCTGTGGATGCATTTTCAGCATCCTCTGCCAATAGCAATGGAGAGAGAGCCCACTTACTTCTTCTTGGACGGCCCCTCGTTCTCGTCGTTCGCTGCCTTGCTACGTTTTTTGCCGTTGAGCTTCTTCAGCAGCTCCGCATCCTTCGCCGCCGCCGCCTGGTCCGCCTTGGTCATCTTCGCCCTTGCTGACAAAGGGATGGGCATCTCCCGACTCGCCGCCGGCTTCCTGATTCGTTTCTGTCCCTCCGGCACCTCCAGTGATGTGGCGTCAAGCGGTCGACCCTTGGTGACAAAGAGGTCGCTCGGCCCGTCGGGGTTGTGGCGCAGTCTCTTCAAGCGCTTCTCCTCCCGCTCCGCATCTGCCCTCTCTCGCACTCCGGCGACGATAACAATCTCCTCGGCCCTCGACAGCTGATGAGGTAATGGGGCGTCCAGGGCAAGCGGCACGACATTACCGTGGTCGTCATACGTTTGGAAGAAGACCCAATTGGCGCGATCGTCTCCCCGTCCGCCTCCGCCTCCCCGTCCGCCTCCTAGTCCACGCCCACGTCCATTGCCGCGTCCCCTTCCGCGTCCATCGCCACGTCCCCTTCCACGTCCTCCCCCCGGGGGAGGCGGGGGCAGAGGCGGCTTCGACATTGGCCGAGATTGCGGGAAATCTCCCTGGCTGAGCATAGGAGTTGCGGCGGGAGGCGTCGAGGCAGGGGTTGTAGCCGCCGAAGCTGACGGCGGTGCTAGTGTGCGCGAGGAAAGCGTGTGCACCACGGGAGCCAAGGCAGGCGTAGTCGTCGCTGCCGAAGCTGAGGTGCGCGAGGACTGCGTGTGTACCACGGGAGTCGAGGGAGGAGGCGTCAAGGCAGGCGTAGTCGTCGCCGCCGAAGCTGACGTGCGCGAGGAAGGTGTGTGTACCACGGGAGTCGAGGCAGGTGTAGTCGTCGCCGCCGAAGCTGACGTGCGCGAGGACGGTGTGTGTACCACGGGAGTCGAGGCAGGCGTAGTCGTCGCCGCCGAAGCTGACGTGCGCGAGGAAGGTGTGTGTACCACGGGAGTCGAGGTAGGCGTAGTCGTCGCCGCAGAAGCTGGCGTGTGCGAGGAAGGGCTAGTCGAAGAGCCCGGCGTCATTGTCGAAGTTGGCGGTGCTGGTGTGTGCCTCGTGATCGACAAAGTTCCTGCGGTCGAGGGGGGCAGAGGTTGCAAGACGCCGGTAAATGGCGCATGCCCCGAGTTCCCAAGAGGATACCGGAATGGCGGATACCCCGTCTCCCACTCCTCGGGCACAGGGAATGATGGCACGTCTGAGATTCCGGCTGCCGCCCCGAAAGCGGCGACTATTGGCCCAAGTGTCGCAGTTGGGACGGCGAGGCTCGCGCTCGTGACGATGGGGCTTGCGACGGCGGGGCTCTCAGCTTGCAGACCAGCTTCCTCAGCAAATAAAGTCGGGTCGATTGGGATAAGATCGTCGTAGTCGGGCTGTTCCACACTGCCGAAGAGCTCAGCCGTCGCTACTGAAAGCTTGTCTGCCTTCGCTCGCGCTGCAGCCGCCTGCTTGGCTGTTTGCTTCTTAGGCGGTTTGGGCACCTTCGACTTCCCCTTCTTGGAGGCTACCGTCGTCGCCGCCGGCTCCTCGGACTCTTCTGCCACAGGGGCCTGCACTTCCACAGCGGTAGGCGGTGTCTTGACCAGTGCACGAGCGCGCCGAACTTCCTTACCTTGATAAACCGTCAGAGCTGCCTTAGTGTTATCATCTGCGACGTACTGAAGCACCGCCTCAGCCACTGCCCGGTTGCGGGCACTACGAGCTCCTGCCAGTTGGGGATTGACGCAGGGAGATTCAGACCTGCCGGTGATTCGCCAGATGCGTGGCTTTGTGCAGCCGAGGTCGAGAGGTGAGAGCGCAAAGGAGAAAGAAACGGTCAGCAAAAAGTCATGTGACATGCATCAACGCGCCCACTCACCATTTCGTCGCGACTTTACCGCCTTCCTCAGGCATCGGTCCTCCGAGCAAGGTAACTCCGACCCATCCCGTCATGCGCTCAACCCCTGCATGGAACTCTTGCATTATGGCGTCCAATTCATCGAGAGCACTGCAAAATCTGTCAGACCAGGCTCATCCTCGACAATCGAATCGAATCGACTCACGCTTGCAACTCCTCAGGTGTCCTCCCGCCTGTGTCCTTATCCGCCACATCATCCGCAAGGCGCCTCTCCTGCTCGTTATACTGCTTCTCGACCATCGCCTTCTCCTCCTTCGTCTCATTCTCAAACAAGCGCCGTGCCACCTTCCGACGCAACTGCATCGCCGCAGAGCGCCCCTTGCGATCCATCTTTGCAGCAGCCTTGGTGAGCCTCTTCTTTCGACCCCCTTCCCCCTTCGACAACAGTTCCTGCTCGCTGTCGCTGTCGCTATCGCTGCTGCTGCTGCTGCTCTCGCCATCGCTCTCGTCGCTATCGCTGTTGCTGGCGTCGTCGCCCTCTCGCGCCCCGCGCTCCGCCATCTTAGCTTTCTCCAGGGCAATGGCGGCATCGACTTTGGCCTTGTTTCTTTTCTGGTAGATCTCGACCTTCTGCAACCGCCGCGTCTTCTTTTTCAGGGTCTTGAAGAGCAAAGCGGCGAGACTGCCGGTGACAGTCCCCCGGGAGACCGTTCCTTGCTCTCTCTTGAGCTTCTGGCTCCGGTTGTTGAACCACGAGTGGAGCCTCTGTGCCATCGAGAAGTGAGATATGGCTAGTGCGTGCCTCCAACTCGAGCTTACCTCCTTCTGTTTCTTGGTTTCCTCCCCAAGCCGCTTCGCCTCCTCCAAGGAAAGCTGAGGGATCTCTGGCTCGTCGTCCCCGCCTCGGATGTCTCCATTGGATGCGTCGACGGCAGCGGACGCATCAAGCTCGATTGACGCGTCAACTTCGGTGGACGCGTCAACCTCCATGGCTGTTTCAGTCTCTGTGGACGCGCCATCCCCAGTTGCGGCGAGGAATTTCGGTCCATGCTGAACAGCGAGTCCGAGTACCTCCTCCTGAGGCCACCGCGTAAACCAGGCGTTCTCCATCTTGGGCCAGAATCGAATGAGCTGGTCCCGGCGCTGCTTGTCTCTGAAGTCGGGCCACAAGCTGAGCAAAAAAGTCTCTTGGTCCAAAGTCATCTTCGTCTTGCGTCCGCGACCCATCTTTGGTAGCGATAGTCAAGGAGACACGACTGCACAAGTGGAATAAATCAAAGGTAAATATCATTTTGGTGTCCCATGCGCTCACCCTCTCGCATATTTCCCCAAACTTGACTCAAGTCGGCCCATACTTTGTGCCAACCTGTTTTATCTTTTTTCTTGTGCTCACATTCAGCGATAACACGGGGGGTATAATATTTCAGTGATGTTTTCATACTGAAACCAGTCCCATTTAGGTTCTTAGATATCGCCTATCCACGACCATCACCAATCTCATCCCAATATCCCAATCCAGTGCATCCGGCGCCCGGACAATCTACGATTCGCAAGGTGCATGCTTCCCATGCGCATGACCTTTTAAACGGCTCACATTTAAGCCCCGCTCTCTGCCAAGCCCTCAACCCCATCTCCTTCCTTCCTTATCATGGTTCATACCGCCGACTCGACCAGCGTCCCTACCCCTGCTGCCACAGAGCTAGAGGCCCTGGTCTCCCTTATCGGTCGTCTCGCTGTCGCCTCCAGCGAGGCTACAGTCCTTGCCGTCGAGGTCCAAGGTGAGCCCTCACTTGTTGTCATCGCAATTTTCGCTTATCAATTCCGCTTTAGCCAAACTTCCTGCTGTCCTCGCCCTCCACACAGCCAGCACTACGACCTGGGTCCGCGCTCCGGCCAAGACCCCCGCTGAGCTCGAACGCGCCTTCCCCGAGGGTTCTGGCGAAGTCTGGTACGTTGTCATTCGAGGCAAGGAGCCTGGCATGTATCGCACTGCGTAAGTGCCTTTCCTGTTGTTCTGCCCGCTCCCTCTCACATGTACGTGTCTCTAGCGCAGAGGCCACGGCGCTTACAAGCGGCGTCCCCCACCAGTTCCACCGCAAGAAGACGAGTCGCCGCGAGGCGCTCCTCTTCTACCGCGACAACTATCTCGATGCCGCCAAGGCCGCCAGCGCCAACGCCAACGCCACCGCTGCTGCAGGCTCCTCTGCTGTCGCCCCGCCCGGCAGTGTTGGCGTACAGAAGTGGGTTGAGGTTCCCCCAGGCACGGGTGTAGCATAGACGCTTCTGTAGTTGTTCCCAATACATTCAGCACTGCGCCTCCCTCTCCTTTTTTTGTGCGAAGCGAAGCAGCTTTTTTGTCCCCCGTGCCCTTCACTTCATGTTTAGAAGCGCTGCCTTCCGGGCGCCTCCTTATCAAGATAATATATAAAAGATATCCAGATTTATTGCTTTTCAGAGTGCTAATTAAGTATCAAAAACTGTGTTACGTCGCGCTGTTTCTCTCCATCGCCGCCCACAGCTTCTCATAGAAGCTGGGTATTTTCTCTTCCAGTTCCTCCGGCGGCGGACTGCTGGATGGCGGTGTATTTAGACGAAACTGGCACGCCCGGCGAATTCTAGATTCAGCGTGTTAGTAAAACATCTGCCTGACACAGATACCCCATTGGGTACGCACGGTAAGCCGGCTCGCCCCGATATCTCGGGTAGGTAGGTGGGGATTGCCCTTCCAAAAATCAGCATCGCCAATCACAGATCCCACCCATGCTCACCGGGTGCCCGCCTCCTCATCTGCGTTGGTACCCACTTCCTCCTCGACACTTGGTCCGTCCCTTAGTTAGTCAAGTGGAATACGAGTTAGCCCGAAACACCAGAAAGATAAAAATTCCAAACGCACCCATAGTCCGAAGACTGCTCATCTGATGATGGAGGTAATGGTGATTCACCTCTTCGCGCGCGCCGGCTCGACTTCAGTTCCCGTAGCCGTGCTTTCGTCTGTTTTCTGTGCATCCGGCTCAAAGCAATCGAGGCAGCCAGTTCCGCACGCTCCAACTCTGCCTGAGCTGCCCGTGCAATGTCAGAGCGACGGCGCTTGGCCTTGATGGCAGCGCTGTTTTCACATTCGTTGAGTGCAAAACGGACAGGAAGGAGTGCTCACCGTTTTTCCGCCATCTGTGTCCGACGTTTATCTCGGATTTCCACCGCACTAGAATTGTCAAAAATAAGCCACAAGGGTTGCGGCTCCAGGCGGAATCCTAACTGTTTCTCGTAGTGTCTCCTTACCACTTCTTTTCGACGTTGCTTTCGAAGTGAGGAAGTTTCCGCATCGCTGTGTTGTCTGTCAATAATATCCTCTCAGTTAGCCAAAAAATTTACCTAGCATTATCTTCCTGTGAACGCCGTCCGCGTTTGGCCATGAGAGTCGGAAGCAATGAGAGCGAGTGTTGTTACCTGTTTGTATTGTAGCTGAATCCCGCACTCACTATACATTCACTTCGCACCAGACTACCCAGCATTTTTTTTTCTTTCCATGGAGCGGACGATGTACCTTAGAGTATATAAGGCAAAAAATCGGCCATCGATCCAGTCAGTCCCTCTGGAATCCCTTAACACCGTGTTCCGGACTATGCTCTGCCCAACAACCTTGCCTACAAGTCGGATGGCTGGGCCTTGTATTAAAATGTTGCAGACAATATTTCTGGATGTAATGGCAGCAGAATTGCGGCCCTCGAATAACTTAGTCCATCAGAAGCCTCCAAAAATCTCATGTTCCGGACGAAACTCACCGCCTCAACTTGGCTTTATTACTGTACGCACACCTGTGGATTGGCGCTCCTACTGGCACTTAAAGCTCCATTTCGTATAATTGACCTGAATAGTTGAGAAATCTCTCATACAATGACACTCACGTTAGTTATTGCCCAATGCCTCTTTGACTTTTGCGTGCCAGGTTTCCAAGTGTGATTTTCAGAGCAATCCTACGGCCGAAACCAATAAATATATTAGTCCACTGAGCACCGTAGAGATTTATGCATTACGGTATTTGGAAACCATTTCTATGACTTTTCCTCTCTTCAGTTCTCGAAATAACGCGTCGGCGCACTTGTTCGTCGCGCTTTGTGATGTTCCGGACTCGGAAAACGCGCTTCTGTCACGCTGTTACCGCGTCACATCATTTCCCTTTCCCTCATTCCTTTAGCACAAACCACTGCAAGCGGGCGCAAAAACATCCAGGTATGTGACCATTAAAGTCCCATCCCCTTTCCTTCTTCCTGCGACGCGTTGAGAGGGCCCCGAGACCACCTGCTGAGCCTGACCATAGGCTCTATGGGTGGTCGTGGCTGGCGACTTCTCGACGCGTCACTGGACGTGCCACCCACCCCAGATGTGCCACTCACCCCAGACAAAGGAGGAGCCTGACCAGAGGCACGTCCTTTGCTCTGGGTGAGCTTTTCATGCCCATCCCCATTCCCTCCGCATCCTCCTTTCGCCATGTCAGTCGACGTGCCACTCACCCCCCTCCTTCTCTATATAGTATGGAGCCACGCCGCACTCGGCAGGGGACTCAATTCTCCCCCTTCGAAAGCCTCTCCTCTCCCGCTGCTTTCACCGCTGCACACTGCCAAGTCGTCGAAACAGATGTGGACCTTGCTGCCCTTCTCAATTCCGCCCACCACAGTGCAGCGCACCGCGAAGAACTCGGTGAAGATCCAGACGACCTCAGCGAGTGGGAGGAGGTCGAATCATGCCCTTCTACACCGCTCTCTCACTACCTGCCCCCCAGCTCGCCCCAACCCTCTGAAAATGAGGATCTGTCCGTGCTCTCCGACCTCTCCGACATCGAACCTTTGTCCGCGGCTGGAATAGATGCAGGCGCGATGCCCCCTGTGTCTGCAGCTCAGCGCCGTGCTGCACGCAAGAAGGAATATCATAAGCGCCGTCGCCAGGCAAAACGACAGGAAATGGCCGCTTCACCATTCACCAGAGGTGCGCACCCCAAAAGCATCCCCAGCCACCGTATCCTTCCACCGCATAAATCCGCTTTCGATGCCGCCGCCCTCAGCGCTTCGGGCAGTGGGGCGTGGCTTGGTCCCAAACCGCCACCGCCACCGCCCCGGGGCAAGGCGCAAAATGCTCAAGCCAAGGCCAGACGCGAGGCGGAGCGTTTGAAGGCATTGCGTCTCCGCGAGGTGGACGAATTGCTGAAGGAGATGGGATACACCTACATTGCATGGGACGGACAGTGCGTTGCTTGTATTAATTTTTTATTCTCGTTTAATTGACTTGTTCTTTAGGCACCCACTCCTCATCCTCGACCGCGAGGGCCGTATAATCTGCGTGTTTATGGGCGCCCCTGAAGATCCTGAGTGGCCGACTGTGATTGCCGAAGCCATCAAGGCCATGAAGGAGGCGCTGGCGGAGGGTTTGCGCATCGGCGCCTTCGCCACAGGTGACAAGCGCCACCGGCGCGGGTCATACGACACTTTGTCGGGCGGCTACTCGCATGGGGGGGGTCAGAAGGTAGCTTTTTCGGTTTAATCACTTTACGAGGACTAAATTATTATTATGAAGCGTCCTGGAATGCTAGGCATGCCCCGCCGTCAGCGACGTCTCTTCATGAAGCTAATCAAGAACAAATATATTCGTCGCATCTGCGGTTTGCAATCGAGTAAGTCCCCTGCCATCACATCATTTAATCATCATATGTCGATGCACTACTTTCAGGTGGTTTCCGCACCTTTGGCCCCAAGATGTTCAAGCAGTATGTCAATGATCTCGAAGTTCTCATCGAACAAATCCCTGCGCTACAACACAACTTCACTAACTCGATTTTCCCTGCGGTTACATTTAATCTCGGCCCCGAATCCGTGACTTTCGAGCATCTCGATTACCACAATAACCCATTCGGCTGGTGTGGGATCACGAGCGCTGGCGACTTCAACCCGAAGACCAGCGCACATCTCTATCTCAAACAACTCAAACTTGTCATTGAGTTTCCGTCGGGCGCATCAAGCCTTATCCCATCCGCAATCATTGATCATGGTAACACCCCGCTTGGCCCCGGTGAAACCCGCTGCTCCATCACGCAGTATGCCGCCGGCGGACTTTTTCGCTACGTCAGATATGGGTGCAAAACCGCCAAGGAGCTCTTGGCCCAATCGGGTGGGCGACAGATGAAGGCGTCGTTGGACGGGGCACCAGGGGAGCGTGCCCGATGGGGGTTGGGCTTATTTTCGAAGCTGGAGGACCTCGCTGCCGACCACGCAGCGTCATTTGGAACGAAATAATGTATGTATCATTGTATGATGAATTTTGAAGACGTAGTTTGGAATACAAGAATGAGATAAATAAAATTATGGACGACTACAAACTATCACTGCGCTAGCTTCAGCGATGTATACCATGGAGCCATCTCCATCATCTGCGATTAGATACACCCGGTCCCTGTGAGATGCTAAGTACCCGTGTTGAGAACGAAGGTAGGATAAGACTTACTCGACCTGCACATAGCAGAACCCATGAGGGGCGGGTCCCAATTCCGCCCGCTCCATAGATTTCTTGACAGCCCCGACGCTCCGAATTTCCGCCGCCACCTGCTTCATGGCGTGCACAAAGAGCCAAGGGATGACGCGCGTGCGGTGGTACATAGCCACCTTCTCTGCAGCCTGACGCTCAATCTCCAATTGAGCGAGCGTACCTGAAATCATCAGGACTGCATCGACACGGCGCCGGTCGATATTCAGGCGTGGGCAGTACGGGAGCCCGCAGCTCGGGTCGTATTCGTCTTCGGAAGACAGGTCGATGTCGTCGAATGGCTCGAGCATCGTAACCAACGGCTCAGTACCGTTGGCCACATAGGCATCAAGCATGTGCTGGGCAATTGCCCTGGTCTCCTCATCGTCCTCGGGGCTGGGACAGCAATGAAAGATTGAAGGGTTTTGGGAGGGAGCGACGTACTCAGCCTGGGGCTTCTTGGCGCGATTCTTGCGCGGCAAGAGTGCAGATGGGAAGTTGAAGTTGAGGCGACTATATCTGCAGAGCAGGGATGTCAATGAAAGCGAGAGGATATTTTTTAGGAAAAGGTACCTTTCGCTCTGTTGCGGGCCAGCTATACTTCCACCGTGCACGGTTGATAAAGATGGAGCGAGAAGCGAAGATGCGGTGGGCGGCCAGGTCTGCTTGGGTGGTGATGAACGTTTGCGCGGCGCGTGTCGAAGACGTTCGAGCTCATCCACACGACGCCGAGTTTGAAGCTTATCTACATGACCAGTGAGCTCGCTGTACAAGGGCAAATATATGCCTTACCGACAACATCCTGGCGGACCTCCTTCAGGCGGCGTCTCGACTCCGTGGGCCCCAACGTAGGGCTGACGCCGGCAGTGCGGCGATCCATGGCTAGCGCGAGGTCGGCAGAATTGCTGAGGTCAAGAGCCATCTTGATCATGTGGAGTTAGACAAATTTAAATCAGATCTGTGCCTTTAACCATCATGAGCGATACCAAAAAAGTAGGGATGGGTACAAAGTTCCATTACCAATTGTGAGTGGTGTTCTCCTTGCTCCCCAGGGTGAGCTAATTCCCGGTAGAATCGTGGCGGTGGATGGAAACTTCAACCTTAAGCTCACGGCCAAGGACTGCACACCTGCAACACGGAGCGACGTGGAGGGGGAGGAAGTTAAAGCACCTGTTGCTGAGCACCATCAGGAAGTGGAAAGGAGCGCTGAGAGAATTGAGTGCGAGTGGGCAAGGATGGTGCCCCAGGGGCGGACGAAGGAGATGGGTCCCGGGCACCGTCAGACCTCGATCGACAATCAGTTGTGCGACTGGCGGAAGGAGCATACCGCGTAACACGTACCGAATCATGTATGATAAGACGTGATATCGGCAGGTCGGAGCGCGTGTGAGCGGTTCCTCGCAGTTCCTCGCGCTTCTATTGTTTGCGTTGTGCTAAGACGTGATATCGGCAGGTCAGAGCGCGTGTGAGCGGTTCCTCGCAGTTCCTCGCGCTTCTATTGTTTGCGTTCTGCTTTAAGTTCCCGTGTGAAATCAAATGGAATGAACATACTCTCTTTTGCAAGATGGCGACTCTTGCGCACTTTGGGTTTCGTATGTTCCTTCATTCTTCAAGTTACTGGACCACCCCCTAAACAACCAATAGGGAACTGCGACCACTACCAACAAACACTTAACCGAGTCCATGATGGTGGCGAGGCGGCGGCCGTGGATTATCTCCGGGTGCTCCAACAAACAAGGAAGCAGTTGTTTGATCAGAAAATTCAGCACTCCTCCGGCGCTCAAGAAAACACTCACTACCAAGAGAAGAGAATGTGCCTGGAGCAACGGATGAGAGTCGCCGAGGATGACCTACGGCTTTTAGATGCGTGCAGGCGTATTGAAGTTGCAGTCAGTTTGGGTGCTGTGATTCACATATAATAGGATTCGCGCTAGTAGCCAAGAGAAATATGATGATCACATACCGGCTCCGACTTCGACCTTCATAAAATCCGTGGACTTATCTCCGTGCTCTTATCAGCTCTTATCCCACCAGCGTTATGTTGGCCGGAGCAACCTTGCCAACATGTTCCGTGGACGAATTTCTCGATGAGGATGAATGCAGGTGCGTATTTGTCATGATTGTTAAAAAATGTACCTGATAAATTTGCCAAGACTGGCGGAGGAGCGCGAGCTTCGGTGGGTTGAAAGGTCCCGTACCAGACACATTATTAGGCACTTCTGGAGGCAACTCGTGGACGACGCACCAAGATTTACACCGGCGCAGCGGCGGCGACAAGCACAAATTATCACGTTCTATTCTTGGGGTCGGCGCTCGGTCCACTGCGTGTGAGTAATTCCCGGGTGATACTACACATTGGGACTGATCGTAGGCAGGCACGGGGCCCTATACACGTTCTGCTACGATAACGGGTGTCAATATAGCGCCGGGGAGCTTGGAGTTGATATGTAGAGCATACATTATTCCGAACACATACCGGCCTGTCTGGTTACGCTTGAGCGTACTGTTTCTTCAAAATGAGAATCCAACAGCTATCCGGCAGCTGTGAATGAAGAGAATGTCCAGCATAGGGGGCAATATGCGGCGGTGAGGAACCAAACTCATTAATTAAGAGCTAGAACTCACTTTCACCAGAATCGCGAATTTCTGCGCCTGACCAGGAAGCCAAGGCACTTGATGACGATGAAACGGGTGGCGCGGGGCTTGCCGATGACACCACTAATCGCGTGTCCGGGGATCCCTTGTCCGGTGTGCCCGCAGCTGTGCAGCCAGAGAATGATGGACCAGTACATATGTAGATACTTACGAGTGAAAAATTTGCTGGGAATTGCGGAAGATAGTGGTCCCGTTTGCTGACTGGAAACTTAAAAACAGCCGAGAAAGAATTGCCGTGA